>JARHVA010002666.1:317500-772500 GCA_037957365.1 Torreya grandis
TTTTATTTTTACACTTTCAATTTTTGATTATTATCAAATATATTTAAAATTTCACACTAAAAATGTTTCATTTTAAGCATTTGGTTGCTAACTTATTTAAAGGGAAGCTATGGCTTTGCCTCATTTTCCCCTTAGATAAATCCAAAAATCTTAATGGAAATAAAATAGAATATATGGAAAACTCATGTTAAATATAAATTTATGGCTAAAAAATTGTGTAATATTTTCATTTGAACTAAAATTCCCCTTTTTGATGACATGTGAGATTGAGCTTACCAAGCATTTCAATAAAAATCATAGGAAGCTATGTCCATTATCTTGTAGAATATTAAGTATTAATTCCTTCTCCACATTGGTAATTATAAGTCTCCTAGCAATGCTTGGAAACTCCTTAAATATATGCATGAGGGCACTCACCTCTCCAATTTTATTGATTTGATCCTTGAATTTCTAACTACACCTATGAAAGGTGATGAAAACGTGATGAATTTTCTTGCTAAAATTAATAATGTTAAAGCTTAGTTAGATGGTTATAACTATAATTTGATTCAATATCAACTTATTTATTTTATCATTCAATTAAATATTCATGAAAAATTTAGAAATTTAATTTCAATTTTGAATTATAAATATCAAACTAAGAAAGATATCCCTGACCTTACCACCTTGTCTACTCTCTTGATATAAGAAGGGTAAGTTATGACCAATTTTAATTCTAAAGATAATGCCAATTATGAAGTTATCACCTTAAATACTATTTATGATAATCATAAGAACTATAAATCTAACCCTAATTCCACTTTTCACTCAAATAGGAATACAAAATCTAGTTATAATCATATAAATGAAAAAATTGGTAACTTGAGCATGGCTAATGACACCCAATCTTTAGGTCCCTCTTGCTTGCTCTCATGACCCTCTTAGGCTTACTTTAACTAATTCCCAATCATCTATGGCGTTTTATACTTGATCCCACCTAAGCCAATACCCTCTCTTCATGACTAATTTATCCTCCTATGCCCCATTAGATCAAGACAATAGTGCCAAAGTTGGACTATAGCACTGGGCCCTAGGGTGTCCCCTTTCTAACACTCCTATCAAATCACAATTTGAGCCCAAATTACCATTTTTCCAAAATAAATCTTATTTTTTATGTAGGTTTTACATTACTAATATCATGCTAGGACTCACATTTTCTATTTCATGCTATTTTATGTTGCTTTATCTACATTACCATGCTTCACTTGATCTTCTTTAAGTGTGTGTAGTGACATCCAACTACTTGATTGATTCACTCTACCCATTAAAGGGACATCCTAATTCTACATTCGAGACACACATTGATATATCTTTCACCTAGAGGCATATTATACATGACTACACCATCCAGGTTATGTCATTCCTAAACTACACATTCTAAGTTATCATGCTGATGTGCACTACTTACTATATTACACAGATTACTATATCAACATTTCACTAGTATATAACACTTGTGTATATCTTAATGTATACCTAGTCTTATACTAAACATGTCCTACATAATTTCAATCTTGCTTTGATTATTTAGATGTGATTCTATCTTTTCAGTTATTACATGATTTCTCTTCTTGCTTAGCGTAGCTTGTTGGATTATATTTTTAGTTCTTGTTTGTCTCATGTATGTACCTTAAGACATTTTCCAATGTATTTTGATTTTATTCATGTGTTTTCCTTAGAACATTTTCCAATGTCTTTTGCTTGCACTCTTTTATGAGCTTGTGGCCCTTATGCAAACATTGCTTATTTTACTTATATGTGTGTGTGACATTTGAACATGCCTTGTATGTTTGCTTTTTAGTTTGAGTGACATGAGCCCATTTCCCTTGTTTGTGTGGCCCCTTTGCCACCCTTGTATGCTTCTTACTTTGTGTACTTTTTTCTCAATTATTTTTCAATTGTTACAATTTCATGATCTATATCATGTATTTTCCTATTCTCTTGGATGCCATGATGGACATCATGCTCCATCCCTCCAACTAAAATATAATAAACTAACAACTAACATTTCCAATTTAAATTTAATTCAGGAATATTACACATGCTATTACATTTTTACATCTATTTAGGCATACCCCTATTGATCTAATAGTTTCTAAATTCAAACCATGATACATCTTGAGGTATCATATTGATTTCCATTGTTATATCATGTATATTTCCATTTTAACACACTTGCAAGGATTCTTATTCTAAGGTCAGTCATTATAAGGTACCTATTCCTAGCCTTAGAAGAGGGGGTAATAAATAAGGGTTTTTATATAGAGAACAGAGCTCCTATTGGTCAAAAATTATAGTTTCAAAAAAACTAAAACAACTAGTCATTAAACCACTCAGAACAAACTAAGTAGATAGTCAAGATTCTAGAACAATGATTAGTTTTAACCCAAAATAATAACACTGAGGCTATTATATAGCATCAGACACTAGGGTGTCCATTTTTAGTGCTCTTATTTAAATAGAAAAAAAACTAAGTTTTTTAGAAGTAGGCAGAAAGGTAGGTTTAGTTATGGTTTTACATAATCAGACCAATTCAGATCAACAATTTTTAGTACAATTTTCTCATAGAATATAGACATAGGGGGAATATGCATAGCATGATTGGTTCTCACTTCCACTTTTAGATATGATAGTTGGTATAAATTCTAGATTAGAATCCATGTTTTAGACACCAATGATTGGGGGCATATTGTACAACACTTTTGTTTCTTTTTCTTCAATTTTCAACATTACTTAGTCATTCTTAATAGTTGTGTACCTTATTCCATCTGTAGGTGGTTAATATAATTTTAGAGTGGTTTTCATACAAGCCTAACCTCTACATTCTTGAGTACTCGAGTTCCCAAGTGGCTTTTACATAAGCTAAATTTTTAATTTTGGATTGGTTTTTATACAAGCCTAATCTCCATCTTTTTTGAGTTGTCTAACATTGGCCTAGATTCTAGTACACATTAGGCTATCCACACCACATTTTCATATTTTTAGAGAATTCATGGGCTTTAAGAGCTATCTCATGCTACATACTTATTCATAATAGTATCAGTTTATATCTTCACTTCATGGGGTAATGATGGAGCCAAAGAGCTAGCCTTTATATTCTTAAACCACCTATTTAGAGGGATTAGACACATAGTCTAAACATTGATCAACACATGTATGATCACCTAGCTTCATTTAGTGTGAAATGGTGGAACCAAAGGGATAACCATTGTATTCTTGAGCCACATATTCAAAGGGATTGGAAAGATAATCTAAAGATTGATTGGCACATGTATAATAATATAACTTCACTCAGTAGGTGATGATGGAGCCAAAGGGCTAGCCTTTACATTCTTGAGCCAATTTTTAGGGAATTGATCACTCAGCTCTGTTCATGATATTACTCTTGGTAAAACATCATCTAGCATTACTTAGTATTACTCATCATCACTCAGCATCACAATAGGATTTGTATTAATTTACATACCTGATGAGGTGTATTAATTCTTTTCTCTTCTTCTCTCTTACCTAGCTTTTATGTTCTTATTTTATATTTCATATAATAAGAATTAATCTAATCTTTATTTTCCTTTTTTAGATTTACACTTACATAACATGCTCTCTATGCACTATCCATCATTGCTCAACATCACATAAGCTTCATGGGATTCACCTTTGCAAGTAAGTTTAGGTATGCTTTCTATTTTTATTTTATCCTAGTATTTTGCTTTGTTGCATCACTAGAACAAGGGTTGGGGGGTAAATGTAATCATATAAAATTAACAAATTTGTAACTTGATCATGGATATAGACAACCAATCCTTAGGTCCATCTTACTTTCTCTCATGACCCTCTTAGGCTTACTTTCATTGAGTTTCAATCATTTGTGTCCTTCTAGACTTGATCTCAGCTAAGCTAGGACCCTCTCTTCATGAATAGTTCATCCCCTTAGGCCCCATCAACTTAGGACAATATCACCCAATGTGGACACTAATATCAGACCCTAGGGTGTCCAATTTTTAGTGGTATTTCCCAAGTGCATCTTAGGCCTTGATGGTCATTTCTTTCTAGATACTTATCTTAAATCATGTCAGCTCAACATGGATTTATTTAACCCATGACCAATAAATCCATATATAATCCCATTCAAATATAATTTTGGAAGGGATTGGCAAATATAATTCAAGAAATCAAGAATATAAGAAAGACCACTCAAGAAATCTTCCCTATTCTCTAGATACAACCAACCTATAAGATTTCAAGCCAATTAGAGACCTTACACCAATCCCTACTCATCTCAAGAATACTTAATTTTAGAATTTCTTACATTTCATTCACTATTTCACCAATCACTTTTAAAGGAAGAACTACATATGGTTTGATCCCTCCTTAGAGTATTATAATGTAGGTAGTGTGTGTACACATGGGGTGTGAAGCACATCTAGTGCATCTTACACACATGAACCCTATTTGCTCATTTGCTATTTTTTTTTCAATTTCATAAAATACACATGTACAAAAAAATATCTCTACAAGGATCTCTATTAATAGTGAGGATCTAAAATTTGGTATACAAGCTCACACTGAGTAGGTGAACAAAACCCAAGAAGCTTAAATCCTTAAGAAAATAGTGCCAAAGAAGGACTATAGCACTAGAAACTAGGATGTCTAGTTTTAATGCTCTTTTATAATCAACAAATTAATTCCAAGATCCTATTTTCAATAGTGTTTTAGTGTTACACATAAATTTCTAGACCTTGTCTCAGTTAGAATAGTTCATAATAAGCTAAGTTTGATTTTCTCTCTCTCACTGCTATATTTAGAAAAAGTCTAATTACAATTTAATTTCACAAATTAGCAAATTTAATTAGGAATATTATTTACTAGTTTATCCTACTCAAACCTATTTGTTAAATAGTAATAAAACTCCATTATTCCCCAAAAATAATGAATTACTAGTAATAAGAATCATAGATTTAAATTTAATGGAAATTATAAGTTATGTGATAAGTTTCATCATATAAAAGAAACCCATTATAAAAATAAAGACATGGTTAATAATAAAACTTTTAAAAATAAAAAATAGAAGAAATCTAATAAAAACAAACAAAAGAATCAAAATGCTAATCATAATAACAATCAAGATTCAAATGCTATTATTTTATATGCTACTTTATTTGCTTCAAATGAAAATGAGTGGATTTTAGATATTGGTGCATCATACCATATGACTTACTTATCTAATATTTTATGTGATTCTAGAGATATCTCTAAAAATATTTACTTAAGAGACAATTTTTTTCCCTTAAAAGCCACTAAATAGGAAAAAACTTAATTTTCAAATGTTGCTACAAATGATGTTTTCTATGTAACTGAGCTTTAGAAAAACTTATTATCTTGGTCACAACTTACTAATGATAATTTCATTATAACATTGCTTAAAGATATCTAGTCTATTATAAATCAATCTAGATCTTTGGTTGTTGAAGGTATTCAAAATAATAGTTTATACATTTTCTCTCCTTTTAGATGTTTTTTTCATCAAATAGTAAGAATGAATCTCAATTATGGCATGAAATATTAGGACATGTTAATTTTATAAATTTACATGATATGTATATAAATAATATTATTTTTTCACTTCCTTCTATCCCCTATCATCATGAAACTTGTGAGGGTTACTTATGTGGTAAGAAACATAGTAACCCCTTTCACAAGAATCATGATGCAAATTCCTCACATCCTTTATAAAGGATTCATAGTGATGTGTTAGGACCTCTTAAAGTTGTATCTCTTAATGATTCTTAGTATACTATTAATTTTATTGATGATTACACTAGAATGATCTGGTCATATTTCATTAAAAATAAATATGATGTGTTGTCTAAATTCAAAGATTTTAAAGTTGTTAAAAATGCATCTAGCTTGTTTATTAAGGAATTAGAATTGATAATTTTGGTGAATACATTAGTAAAGAGTTTGATTTTTTTTTTAATTATTTATGGTATTCAAATGAAATTAAAAATTTCCTATTCCGCTTATCAAAATGGTATTGTTGAAAGGAAAAATTGCACCATAATAAAAATGACTAGAATAATGTTGCATTGTGAAAATGTTTCTAAGTTCATATGGGCCAAAACCATGAATACTATTGTGCATATTCTGAATAAAGTCCCTACCAAATATTTTATTCTTTCTACCTCTTTATAAATGTGGTATTAAAATAAACCTAGTGTGGATCATCTTAGGATATTTGGTATCTCTACTTCTATCTTTGTTACTATAGTTAAAAGAAATAATCTCGATCCCACTTCCTATTCTTGCCTTTTTTTAGGTTATGGAGGTAAGACAAAAGGGTTAAGCTTTTATGATCATTTTAAACATCAAATCATTGATAATATAATTATTATCATTCTTGAAAAATATTTATATGAGACTTCTTTAGATCCTCAATGTTCTTCTATTGATGAACATGACTCTCATATTTTTCATTATGACAAAATGGATGTTTTTGAGGAAGTTGATTCAGTTTTTGATAACTTAGAGTATGAGAAACCCCTTGATTTTAATATTCAATCTAAAAGACCTAAATGGGTAGAATCCCTAATCCAATATTCTAATATTTATAACCCTAATAAATTAATTAGAAGTCAACATTCTTATTATGCTTTAATAACTATGTATGAATGTGAATCTAAATATTTTGAGGAATCCACTCAAGATGATAAATAAATATTACCATACAAACCAAATATAATGATTTAATTAAAAATTAGACTTGGGATCTCATTTATCCTCTGCCAAAAAGGTATATTATTAGTTGTAAGTGGATTTATAAGATTAAATATATTTCAATTGGTAAAATTGTCAAGTTTAAATCTAGATTAGTTGATCACATGTTTACTCAAAAACTTGGGATTGACTATGTTGAAACATTTTTCCTATAGAAAAAATAAGTACTATGTGATTACTTATTTCTCTTTTAGGTCAAAACGGTTGGGCTATCCACCAAATGGATGTCAAGAATACTTTTGTAAATGATTATTTAGAAGAGGAAATATACATGACTCAACATAAAGGTTTCACTAACCCTAATAGATAACATTATGTATGCAAGTTAAATAAGTCTTTATATGATTTAAAACAAGATCCTCAAACTTGGTATTATAAAATTACTTCTTTTTTCAAATAATTGGGTTTCTCTAATTGCTACTATGACAATGATCTCTTTGTTAAAGTTGAAAATGATCATTTAATTTTAATCTTAATTGTTTTATATATTGATGATATTTTGATTCTTGGTGATATAACTAGTTTAATTCATAAATATAATGATAAACTAAGTCAAACATTTTAAATGCCTAATTTAAACATTTTTCATCATTTTTTAAGAATGGTTATATTTTAGGATAAAAATTCAATTATTGTATCACAATCTCAATATGCACATAATATTCTTGTTAAGTTTAACATGCTTGATTTTAAATATACTTATATTCCTATTGAATTTGGTATTAAACTTGATCAAAAATCTACATGTAAAAAAGTTAACCCTACTTTATATATATAGCTTATTATATTTCAATTTATCTAACCATTACTAGGCTAGATATTTTATATGATGTTGGTGTTGCTTATAGATTTATGAAGGATCCATATTTGGATCATTGGCAATTAACAAAGAGAATAATTAGGTATATCAAAGGAAATATAAACTAAACCATAATTTATTTTATTTTTCTATTAAAATGTTAATTTAAATGGTTATTGTGCTACTGACCATGCTGGTGATACTATAGATCACAAATCTACTTTTGGATATGTGTTTAAGTTTGGTATAGGTGTTATCACTTAGATCAACAAGAATCAACCTACTATCTTTATCTCTTTTACTAAATTAGAGTATAAAAATAATATGGAATGTACCAAAGAATCCATGTGGCTATGAAGGTTATTAGGATAACTTCATTGGATGTTTCTCATAGTACCATACTTCATTATGATAACTGAATTTATATATCTCTGGTGAAAAATCTAGTGTGACACCAAATAACTAAACATATTGAAATTCATGTGCATTTTATCTAAAATTTATCAATGGTGATATTAATCTATAGTTATATCATATAGATGAAAAAGAGGCATATATATTCATAAAACCACTTGGTGCTACCAAGTTTTATCATTTTTGTGCAATGTTTGGGCCTCTTAGAGTTTACATTGAGGGGGAGTGCACATGACAATTTCAATTCTTAATGGCCATGTTTTTATTTTGTTTCTCTATATTTATTCTAATTGTAAAACATTGTAAACGTCATTTGGAACTTATGTAATTGTAAACTTTGTGTAGAAGTTTTACTTTTGTACTTAAATACATTTAAAAGCTTACTTTGTAATAGAGGTCTTTATATTATAAAAGGATCCAAATATGCTTATTAATTATTCATGAGAAACTATGAGATGTATTCTCATGATGATGCTTGCCTAAAATTACTTTCAAGTATTTTATGAATTCTATTCCTTTTGTTTCAAAACCTGATGTTTTGCATGATGAATTTTTTTAAACCCTTCAAGTGTATGCATAGTATAATTCCTTTCTTTCAAGGTGACTATGACATTTATCTCCACTTAGCATTAAAGGGGAGTGTTATAAAATTTAATTTTAATTTGGATTATTATCCTTTAGCCTTGGTAAAATATTTAAATAATAATAATAATATATTATTTTTTAACATGAGGTAAAAACCTCATGAAAATAAATAATAAAGTTATGTTTATTTAATACTTACCAAAATTAATTAAATAGATTATTGAGATGAATGGACCCATTATTTTATAAGTGGTCACCTCCCTTATTGAATATTATAAATATAGTATTAACCTATTTTAAATCAATTCAAACTTGATATATTCGTAGGTGAATAAGAGTTTTGTGAAGGATAGAGAAGAAGTGATATCCAAAGGAATTTATATTATAGTTGTATTGGTTTCTCAACAATGAATAATATTTTGAGTTTTTTTACCTCTTTGAGGTTTTCCCATGGTAAATATGTGTTAAATATTTATTTGTGTGCTCCATTTATTCTTTGATAATTATTTTACATCCTATATATCTTGTGCATTTCATATTACATACATAGAATTTGTCACTACCTAGTTGTAGGTTTTCTCTCAACTAAGTCAATCAGGATCAAGTAAGTTCTATTTTTACCCTCTATTTATAGTTGTATCAACCATGGTTGACATAGTTGGTATTACTTCATGTTTCCATTTCAAGCTATATCTTCCCTAGTCAATACAATTGTGTTCCCTTCTATACTATATTGACATGGTTAATGTAGTACTAGTATTTGTTTTGATCATTATACTATATCAATCCTAATCAATTTTGTTAGAGTATTTATTATTAATTTATAGGGGTTTGATAAATATATAAAAGGATATAATATATATTATTTATAAGAAACACACACCATTATGCTATTCTCACACATTAAAAAACTAACATTTAGTAGAAGAGGAGGAGACAGAGTATAGGGTTTATTCTTATGGATGTATCGTCTTGCTCTAGGTATTTAAAGTTCAATATAATGAATTTAAAACAAGTGGTTTCCCCTTAGTATTTGGATTCCATAATTATTTATAATTAAGTTTCATCATTTCCATTTGATTCTTAACCTATAAAATCTACATAAAGTCCCACTTGATACAAGTGGGAGATTGATTTGTAGACAAGTCAACCCATAAAATGTGTGTATTTATAAATTATTTATTTGATTTGATTTATCTGCATATAATAGAATATTATGTTATTGTCATATTATCAACAATTAGATTATATTATTATTGTTAGTCTATTTTATATTTTCATGCTATTATACCTTTAATTTAGATACCTCTTGGTTATAACCTTTAGTTTAGATACATATTTATTATCACCTAATGATATTTTTTAATCTTTCTCTTAGATTTTTACCATCTTGGATTTAGGTTACCATAGTTTTTCAATTCCTTACATGTAATTTTATTATTATATCCTTAACATCCCTATTATAAATTTATAAATAAATATTTATTTGTATTGCTACAAGTTATATGTAATTTATCCCATTACGATCTTTTCTCTTTTCTATATTAGAGTATATTTATATTGTTGATCATATATATATATATATATATATATATATATATATATATATATATATAAACCAGATAATAATCTTATCCCACTTCTATTCAAATCATATTCATTTTTTAATTTCATTTATTTTTAGCATTATATTAACATTGTCTTCATCATAATATAGATTCTAGTGAACCTAAACAGAATATTATCCCACCACTAGTTGGACATTTTCACATTTTCCTCTTTCAAGGTCATTTTGTCTCCTATATTTTCAAACATACCTTGTTTTCCAAAGTTATTTTATTATAGCATACCTAGGGGATAGCATTCCATTCCTAAAATGGAACTATTTCATGACTGAAGTGAAGCCAACCAAGACTTTGAAGGTTTCTAAGGATATAAATCTCAAAATTCTAATGTCATGTACAAGCAACCACTTCCTAAATTTAATTTTAACACAATATATAAGGCTAAGAACCAAAATATCTACAAACCTAAATCTGAAGGTGAAGTTGAATATTTTATTGGGTACTCCCATAATATGAATACATATCTTAAAGAACATCCCAAACATGTAGGAAAATATATTGAGTAATTTAAAAACATCATAGTGGATCATTTATTTCAAAACCCACCTAAGTGTAAATTTACTATGAGACTTCAAGAAAATCATGTGACTCCCTCCAATCTTTCTTTTTATACTACACCTACCATAATAATGAATATGGTTATCCCTACCTTTAATGTCCCAACTCAAATTTATAACATTAATGTTTCTAATAACACATCTATTTCTACCTAAGATCCTCACTCTAGTCAACATGTGACTCAAACATCTCAAGCCAATCAAAACACACCAATATTAAAGTTATGATGTATGTTTTGAACATAGTGACTCAAATGCAAACTGATATTTAAAAAATTAATAGAAACAATTTTTTTAAAGTGAATAATTAACCTTAAAAATCTAGTGGGCAATGCCTAATCAAAATTTACCCCACCATGCCTTAAGAACCATATAGGTAATGTCATCCCTCAACATCCTATTTGTAATAAATTCATAAACAACCTACAAAATGAATCCTTGGTGCATCATATTTCAATCATATATCTTGACGGAATCAATCCTACCATATCTTATGATAGATCTAATGATCTCATTTTACACCTTAAATATATTGTGAATTTCTATAAGGAGTGGCTAAAAATTAACATGTTTTTAGCTACAAAAATACTTGCCAAAATCATAATAGATGATGCTTCATAATGGTAAGATAAACTCATGATTACCTATATCATTAATTTTGAAGGCTTAGAGAATTCAACGATCCAAGATATACAGTATCATAACTTAGCAAAAAATAACTTAGTTAAAATTTTAATTTTAAGAAAGCATATAATGATCCAATGCATGATTTCATTAAACATTAGAAATCCATAACTAATAAATCTAGATTTAACATGAATGAAGATAGCCTCTTTAGGATTTTAAAACTACCTTAACACTGAAATACAATGATAGTTTAGTTTATTCTCTCCTAAATCATTAGAATTAGCCTTTGATAAGGTGAAAACTTAAAGGCCACCTCATGAGACAATCCGATTTGTCTCAACCTAATAAAATCATTAGAATTATCATGGAACCCAAGATAAATCATGAAATTCATGATGATGTAGTGATATTATGATCATAGCATGACTCTAAAAATACTATTCATGTTATTTTGCCAAGTCATTTTCAAAATGTGACCCTTGCCCACAATATTGTAGGAAGCCATTTTCAACCACCTCTCCTTCATGGGTTCTAACCCCATTTTACTCAATCATGTTAGGTGTATTAAGACATAATTCATGGTTTGGTTGGTAGAATTAATGGTGATCAATCATGGCACTTTGGTTGAAGCTACCATCCCTATGTAATCATTTTCTTAGGTGTGCACACCATCCCCCATCTTCATCCTATTAGACAAGTGGCATATATAGATATAAGGTTGTTCAATAACAACCAAGTTAATAATATAAATATTAATTATCCTCTTAGAATTTATGAGCTTAGGATAAGGATTCTTATACCTTAACCTATATAAATATGATGATTCTAATCCCCATCCTTAGTTGTATGAAAAATAAAAAATTGGTTGTTTCATGCTAATTAGGGTCATTCACATGATAAATTTCATTATATTCACACCTTATCATATTATTTAATCCATGGGATATGATTTTTACAAAGATTTTATGGCAATAGAGAATTATTATGCCTTTGAGAAAGTTTCCAAAGTTCTTGAGTGTAATTTAAAATTTGATGCACTTAATCAAGATTATGATTACCTTTTTATCTAAACATATCCCCTTATGAATCATTCTCAATAAAATCATAATTAACCTAAAAAATCTAACAACTCTTTGAAACAAAAAAATCAATGTCTTTCAACCCAACTAATATAACCCTACTAGGTTTAAATTTAAAAATGCACACTTTTTTTAGGAAGTAATTAAGATTTTCCATCTAGATTTTATGTATTTAATGTAACATTAACATATTATTATATTTTATAATTGATTCATATTAATTTATTTAATATTAGTAAGATGAACATAATGAAATAGAATAATTGTATTTTCAAAAATAATCTATATATTAAGTACTAATTCCACTAGATTATGTTATACACTTCACATAGTCCTCTTGGATCGTATTTAATATAATAAATCATGGCATCCAAATTTAAAACTCAACCTAAATTATTAAATATAAAAGGTAAAAATTCATGAATCTAAATTTTTTATTCTTAGTTTTACATTACATCAAAATATTATCTCAAATATGATTTATAATCTACAAACATTGCTACAAGATAATATGATAAATAATGAATATACATGGTTTTTTATAGATACTACTATTATTTTTAGATATAATAATATTTGAAGTAAAATAATACAATATATATTTAATGATACAACTCAATATTTAGTATAGTAGCTATGAGTATGCATTAGGATTAGTTTAGATTCAATTGTAGAGAGGGAGAACATCATTTTCACACTTTTTCTCCAACCATAGATAAATATTATCTCACACACCTCCCCACTAGGAGTTTCCCTTACCTTAAAAAGGGACATACAATGGTGATATAAGTATCTATATCCATCTAATAATCACATGTAAAATTACAATAAGTATTACGTGTAGCCAGTCATACAATTTCTAGCACAACTATATCTATTATGACCTAAGGAAAAAACATAATATTTGAATTATAATGGATATAAAATGCATACAAATATAATATTAATTTGGATAAAACATTTTATGGTATTATCACATTTTAAAATTTCGATCATGGTCCACATTTGTAACACTATCTACTATAAAGTATTGTTATTGATCTCCATATTATTAATAGATGATAAGTGACTATACAAAGGCACCTTACTATAATTCATCACCCCTTAACAAGGAGGAATATTATTTAAATACCACTAAACTCAGCATATAAGTCTCATAATAGTCCACATAAGGCAAATATAATCAAAATATTCTAATGGAGTCCTTAATACAACAAAATTATAGATTTCATAAGATCATCCTTAATATTATGTCCTAACTTGGAATTAATTTTATATTTCATTTCTGCACTCTAAATATGGTCCCAAACATTTCATAATAGAACACATACATATTAAATTTAATAAAATGTATTCTTAGAGACTTAATTATAACTCACAATGGCATTAAATATTAGTTAATAACATACTCAATTTAATTTACCAAAACCATACTTCAACTACCAAGGTTGAATATAATTTATGTTCTTACTTTGGTGTTTTCCAATATATTTATCACAACGACCAAACTTATATTCTTACTTGCATACACATATTTAAATTTTTTAAATTCAATTAATATAAAATTAATAATTCATTCCGACCTTCATCAATAATTCTTGATTTGGGTACCATTTAGGGGGTTTTCAGTAAAATATCTCAAATTTTATTTATTATTTCCCTATAATCTCATTGTTGAGAGTGAACTCTCACCCACATTTAAAATGACCTCAAACAATTTTCCCATTCAATCAAGTCTAATAATAAATCTATAACCATTTTATTATAAAATGATAATGAAACTTAAAGCCACATGCAAATGTGCTTATGACTAATACAATGAGTGTCTATAGATACATACAAATGTGTTAAAGTATACTATAGAGTATTAAGATACAAACATATACCAATGTGTTCATACATATTATCAACATGTAGCTACAACCATATACAACAACATGTAACAGTTTCCTTAATCAATATTCTATAGGAATTAAAGTTCCATGGATTTGATACCCTTAGTGTTCTTATTTGTTTATGACACTTTTTCATAACATTACTTTGTATAATAGGTTTTAATCATATGTTTCCAATTGAATATTCACCTTGTTTATTGGTAATTGGGTAAATCAAACTAAACTTACTGTATTTCTAATTTAATTATAACATCAAGTTACATAATTAGGATTACTATTGGGGTTATAATTTTTTTAATGAAATAAAAATAAAAAATAAATATGTTTCTATCACCTCTATATCAATGCCTCATGAGATAAGGTACCGCTAAATAAAACTAAAATCAAGAAAATAAACAAACATTTATTACCTTCATTTTTGGGGATTATTCACCTTGTCACAGGCAGGTATGGATTAGATGTGGTCTCAAGAAATATTTTTCAATGTTACTATCATGAAATACACAATATCCTCTTGAAATACTTGACTAATTTAATTTATAAGAGTGGAATTTAATTCACAAACTAGCTTGATAAATTGATATAGCTTCACTCTTAAACCTGTGCATAGAATATGAAGAGGGGTGTCCCTTTAATTATATGAAAAGTGACAAAATGTGAGACCTATAATTAAAAAAAATAAATCACATGGATCATGCCATGGAACACCAATATGATACCTTCATCTTATCCAATATGAAGGGTAGAGAATGACCCTCAAAATATTCCAAGGGGGATTAATATGAGCCCTCTAGTTTGCATGAAATATGGAGGGTGGAGAATTCCCCTCCATATTTTTTCAAATGTTGAGGTTAGATAATCATTCTAAAAATATATCTTAAATGGTGGAATGAGGGCCTTCCATCTTGTTTCCAATATGGAGGGTTTATAATGTTCCTTGGAGAGTGCCCCACATGAGGTGGAAAATGGATAAATTTAATTAAATAAAATTGTAAATTCAAATTACATGGAATTTATAGTTATAAGAATGATTATTTAAGATAATAAAAAGGGATCAATTTAATTAATGTTATATGAACATGAATTTGGTTGATTTGATTGAATAAGGGGGAAATGATTAATTGATCAAATAAAGGGAGATGACTATTGATGACCAAAAAAATTACTATAATTTAATGATATAGTATGGTAAAGTTCCCAATTTGAGGATGTACCAAGATGAATTCAACCTAGTACATTGAATTAATAGAATAATTTTGGATCAATAGATAATATTAGACTAGCTTATGTATAATTTATAGGAAGTCATTCTATTTTAAAATTTTGACATGTAAGGTGATTAAAATGGAGTGTCTAAATTTCTAACCTATTTGAAGATGAATTTTGAGATAAAAATAAGTAACATATTTTGAAAGAATTAAAAATACAAAAAATGAAGATGAAAAATTAGACAAAGAATTAATGGATTTTGTAATTTCACCATTCCCAAGCAATAGGTATGGGAGGTTTAATGAAAAGATAAGGATATGATTTGAATGAAATTATTTATGGATTATTCCCCCTTGATAGGTCATGTGGGCATGAATTACATGGATGGGCTCTCAAAAAAGAGAGGAATAAGCTATAATGGAATATAATATTAACCTATGGATAAGATTATGCCATGTGAGATAACACTCGTATGCTTTGATTTTTGATGATGATGAATTAATTTGACCCAAATAGGGCATAACCAGAGTAGGATACATTCCAAAAATAATCTATACACTTTGAATTTCTATAAAAAGGATGGAAGACATGAGTATGGAATGATAATTTACCCTAAACATGATGGAATTTATTTGATCTTCCCAAACATGGTGGATTTGATTTTAATTTTACCCAAACAAGGTGGATTTGGTAAGGACACATACCTAAGGTAATTGATTTGATTGGATTAATATTGATAAAGTATTATTGACTAGACTTAAGATAAGAAGAATGTTGTTATATTTTGTGGTTGTATATAGACTCATGGAATTTTTATTTGATATATAAATATATACATGAATATGATTTTCACTATTGTCTCATGTGATGTTTATCTCATTTTCTTATGTTTCCTTTACTTAGATTGGACTTGGTTGATATGATTTTGATTTTAGATATGATATTTTGATGAGATGTATGTTGTGATTGGTGATGTAATGAAATGTAATTGAATTTTATGATTATTTATGGATATAAATGATTATAATTAAATTATAATTAACTTATGATTGGATTAGATAAAGAGATAGTTTATTTGACATTGTTGTGTGACTAGACCTTTGATACTTGATTTTTAATATTGAAAATGATAGTGTGCATCATAATATATAAATTAATCATGATAATTTTATCTTTCAAAGTGCATAAATTTTAATTCAAATGCAAATGGATATAATTTCAATCAAGATATGGAAAATCAAGTTTGAAATGTAAAATATAATGCACTTAAAATAATTTGAAGTTAGATACAAATGTCCACAACTTAAAATATCGATATGAATAATCAAGTCTTAAATTAGAAAGCATAATGTACTGAAATTAGGAAACTAAATGAAAATAGAACACAAAATTAAATAAAAACACAAGAAACACACAAGCAAAAACAAATAACATTTAGTTAGTAAATGAGTGTGTATGGAAATAAGGTGTTACTCTTGAAACCAAGGGTGTGATTAAAAATTCATTACTTAAGAGGGAGAATATAAGAATATTGAATGGGTGGCTAATCTAGCTCTAAATTCCCCATGTAACTAGATGATGTCTACATAGTCCCATGGACTTTGGGCCAAATTTAGTTCTCCTAGAGTTTTGTAAATGAGAAATGTGATGAAAACTAAAGAAGATTGATTATAGACGAAACATAAGAATGCATTCACAAAATGGTGAGGGAGTATAAAGAATTATAAATTGAAAATTAAAAAGTGTGTGGGACATGTATACACATAATATTTTAAAACTTGTATCACTTACTGACACTTTATGTCTTGTGGGAACCCATCGAGTCTCAATATATCTGAGTGCATGTCTTAAAGGGTGGACCAAGAAAGGGGTGGGTAGACCATTGGTTCTTCACAAGATTGTTATCCATTTTGGCACTTGTTATCTATATAATTATCTCCTAAAAAGCTTATCCCTAAGCTTGTAGTTATCTATTTCACCCTCCTCCAGTCATTTACCACTTTTATTTACCTTTTCCCTAGATTAATTCCACTTTCAATAGTTTTAAAACTATGTCGATTGGGTATACCCTGTATTATTTTTTCATTAGCCCATAATGTTGATGTAGTTCATTTTCAAAATGTTTTATTGTCTAAAACATTACTAGGTCGACTAGGTCAACCCTATAAGCCAAAATTTTTGTAAGGTTTTAGGGTTAGAGTTTCCTATATATAGGTTCATTTCACCATTATTGAGAGAAGAGAAGAAGTAAGAGCTATTACACATCTGTTTATCCACCATTCTACTTGAGGAGAAGCTTATGGTTTCATGCTTTATTTAGAGATATGTATTTTATCTTGTGGATAAGTCTTTTGGATGCATTGATAGGTTATGTATCATAGATCTGATTTGTAATTTTTATCCTTACATACCACAACAACTTCTAATGAAACACCTTGGCCAAGGGAGAGATTGAGGCTCATAAGGTTCATATTTAAAGGTAAGTATTCCTAAATTTGTTCCTCCTTTGTAAGAGTATATAGATATGGATTTACACTTCTCTTCCATGAATTAGTATTCCATATACATTGATGTGAGTATATTTATCTTCTAACCCCCACTTTGTACCAAAGCTTTGGTGATAACTAGATTAGACTTTTACTTTACTTTTTATTAGTTTAGTGAATACAAAACATAAGACTCCCTTAGGGTTATCACATGATTATGCTTGATTGGAGGCTTTGGAACCCTCCCTACCATTGTCTATTATGATAATATATCCCCTAATCGAGTCTAGTGAATCCCCATATTGGTCATGTTCTTGATTATCTAATGTATCCCCAAATGAAAGTGTATGGTATGATATATATTCTCCAAGTTAGGATTTATTTATATACATGATGCATTTTTGATTTCATAAATTCTAGTGAACCTAATGTGAATCTAACTTTTGTAGGTTTTATTTCATGTTTTTCATTATTTTATCATTTTATTTTTATATATTTATGATACTAGGTCGACAATGTCAATATAGATCTAAATTATGTGTACAAGTTTAACACACATTCACATCAATACAAATCTATTATGTTTATTCAATTTTTTCATTAGTTACATACCACTAAGTTGACTCTATCGACACAGTACATTTTTAGACTTCTAGATCAAACTACTAGGTTGACCCTATCAACTCTATACATTTATAGACTTTTAGAAAACATACTATGTCAACCCAATTAACATAGTAAATTTTCAAAATTCTAGAAAATAAACTAGGTTGACATTGTTGATGTAGTTCTTTTTATAATCTTTAGCAACAAGGATTTATAGAACTAGGTGGACCTAGTCGACCTAGTTGGCAAAACTTTCAAGTAGCTTAAATAGAAACTTTGAAAATCTAGGCATCTTCAATCCCACCAAGGTTATTTTTTCTCTTTCTCTTTCATTTATGTTATTCATTAAAGTTTTGTTTTTCATAGTTTTTAATCTTTAAAACTACCCCTATAAAGTCAATGAGGTCAACACTATCGATATAGTTTTATATTCTATCTGGAAAACTAGGTCAATACTATCAACATAGTTTTGTATTATGTATTCTATCTAGAAAAATAGGTCGATACTATTGATGTAGTTCATTTTTAGACCCTTGATTCTACAATATATAAGTGACACTTTTGACTCCATTATATAATCTTTGCATACACTATCATTAGAATTGACACTGTACTATGTTTCAAAGTTGTAATTAACACTTATATGCTAGTAGTTAGTTCACACTTTCATTTCTTATTAATTTCATGATTAGAATAGATCACATAGTATAATTAGGTGGTTTTTTAATATACTATTTATTTACACTATTTTATCTTTTATTCACACACTACCAAATCACAAAATCTTAAAACACATTTTAACAATTGTCTACCCAAGGCCTACCTCCTTAGATTTCATCACCAAGGGTGGAAGTCAAATTGTTTTTTTGGCCAAGTATAAACACATGGATAATGTTATTTATTAGATAAGAACTTGACACCATTATCTCTATATATGTGAAGAAAGGGGGTACGCCCCAATACCAAACCAATACCATTACCAATACAAATCCGTTTCAGTACAAACATCTTGAAACCATCCTTAGATTGATTTTTAGTTATTTAATTATAACCAGCTTCTTATCACATATAAAATCATATTCTAATAATCTAAAAACATTTAGGATGACCACTTAGTTAGCTTTTACTTTCTAAGTTAACTACTTGCTCTTTGATCAATTTGTATGTTATATTGTAAAAACTTATATTATCCAGTGTCGGTAAAAGGTTTTATGTTGTGTGCCTCAATTGGATCAACCTCATTGATCTAATTTATTGTGTGTTTCCATTTATTTATTGATTTTAAAATTACTTGTAAAATTCTTCCTATTTTAGTACATAGTCATTATGCTTAACATAGTCTCTTACAAACTATCTATTTTTCCCATGTCTAAAGTACTAGGTTAACCGTATTTACTATGTACACTTTTCAACCCCTATTTCCTATACTAGGTCTACACTATTGACTCTATATATTTTATATCCCCTATTTTCTATACTAGGTCGACACTATCAACTCTGTATAGTTTTTAGCCCCTATTTCTAGTACTAGGTCAACACTGTCAACTCTGTATAGTTGTTAACCTTAGTTTCCTATAATAGGTCAACATTGTGGACTCTATAATGTTACCTACTATTTATTATCTCTCTTATTTTAAAACTATTCCTTGTGTGGTTATCTAGTCTTATCTCATAATGATGTCATGTTTACAACCTTCCCTTAGTTAATAACATTGCATAATCAAGGATTTAGATCATAACCTCACTTATTTCATTACTTCATATGAAACTATTCACTTTCTTCCTTCATCGTCTCCTAATGCAAAACTAATCACTACATAATGTAATGTAGTTAAGGTCATTTATCCTAATCCTCCTCCTAATACCACTATTTTTAATCCTTAACCAAATAATCTCCCTCTTATCAACACTAATACCCCTCCTACAAACACAAACTTACCTATTTATACAACTCAACTTATTTCACAATTCATAGTTCAAAAAATGAATATCTTGCAAACAACTAATCATTCTCAAATGATGAGCATGCAATAACATTTATTAAACTTGACTAGTCAACCACATCAAATCATCATGTCTCAACCAAATCAAAATTTTGTCCCACCTCCTCTTAGATATGCCAATGGGAATATCATCTTCCAAACTCTAATGAATAACAAAATGCTTTAACATCTTCAAAATTAACCTATATCCCCATTCATTACATCTATATATATTGGAAATATTTATCCAACTATCACATATAATGGGAATAAGTACCCTAAAATCTTTCTTAAGTATTTTGTTAATCTCTATAATGAATGGGTCCAAACTAACACCTTTTCTACCACCAAGCTCTTAGCCAAATTGTTTTTGATGATGTACTTGAATGGTACAACCAACTTCCTAGACATTACATCCCACAACTAGAGGATTTAGTCAATGCACTAGTGAAGGAATTATAACATGATGACCTTCCTAAAAATTACCTTAGCCACTTCATCAATGCCAAGAAACTACCTAATGAATCTGCTCATACTTTCATCAAATGATGGAAGTCTCTAGCTCACAAAGTGGACCGTACCATAACATGAATGATGATAATCTTTTAAAACTATTTGTTACTACTCTTAAACCTCCCCTTTAATACAAAGTTTGAATCTTTTTACCTAAAACTTTAGAAGAAGCCTTAGACCAAGAAAAAAGGCAAGACTTTCTTATGACACAATTTTAAACACCCAAAATAGCTACTAAAGAACATTTCCAATCATTTTCATATAACATTGATTCATCCAAGCCTCCCCAACCTCAAAATGGAGAATCTAATTCAATCAATTTTAACCCAATACACCCTCCCTTAAGTCTATAACAACTTAAGAAGAAATTTCCACCCGCTAAACCCATGAGCTTTGATCCTTCCAGACCACCTCCAAAATGGTACAATCTTGGTAAATTTTATTGAAGGCATGCTACTATAGGTCATTCTCATGAGTCTTGTCGTGATCTTCACCATTTTCTTATTTCTTCCTTATTTGGTCCACATTTAAATCTTTATATTCTCACAAAACAATGTTATCAATACTATCTCCAAGATTCTCAAATTCAATCTCAAGAACCAAAATCACATCAACATCAACTAACTAATGAATAACAAAAATTATACCATACCTAAACCTCATCCACTAATGTTTTTCAAACCATATTTGATCCTTTTTATTACACCAATAAGGAAATGATATCTTACATTAAAAAATTTAAAAATATCATTACATCCATTAAACCCAAACCTCTTAGGTCACATGAACAAAAGGAGTACCTAATTCAAATTTCCTACTCCAAAGTATATCATACATGGTCTACTTTACCTCCTTTATCTCTTCATATCTCTCCTACCCATCCTAAGTAACATTAAACATCCTTAAAATCTAAAAAATGGACACATTTACCAATCTTAAAATGCACCTACCAACCCAATGCAAATCATTCTAATGATTCAATACTACCTCACTCTACCTCACATGTTCGGTCATCTTTTGATTCCCATCCACATGTCCCTTCAGACTTTGGGGCATACTACAATTCCCATCCCTTCATCCACTTATCCATTTGGGAATATTAAAATGCCCACTCTTATTCTATAATGCATAATAATAGCCAAATTTAGCTTCAAAAAACCTTTCGAGACTTATAGACTTGTATTTCACATGTTCATCTTTGATATAAACATTATCATAAGTCTTACTTGTTATATTTTGTCTCATGTTTCTTTATTTTTGTGCACTTTGATTATTTTAGTTTAACTTTACCATCATCATTATTTTCCTTTATGTTCTTCAATTTTATTACACATTACATTTAGCATTTGTTTTCATTTTTTAGTTCTTCTATATCTCTTTCAATTTTGTCTTTTTATGTCATTGTTTGCCTTAAACAACTTTATGATTATTTTCCTCTTTTTTAAACATCCACCTCATTGGTGTTCACCTTGTGAATTGAAGTGTAATACCATGGATAGTACTTGTCATTCATCATAAATTACCACATAAAAACATATTTAAATCACTTTTTGGGATGACTACTAAATTCATTAGTGCTTGTGCTAGATTTGTTGTTAGTTAGCATGGATTCTCTAGTGACATGGCTATCATAGAATACACCTATCCTTTTCATAAACACTATTTTGCCTCTTTGTGATAAAATACAAGCATACTCATTATTTCTCTATGCTTTTGCTATTTACATTCAGAAGAAATAAGAAACTAAAGATAATGGTCAGGGGTTTGTACGTACCTGGATTAAGTTGCACACTGTATACAGACGTTGTAGGATCTCCTCTTTGGATATGGAGGATGACACCTATAGATAAGAAAGACTTAAACAAAGAAAATTTTAGATGATATATTGTGAAATTCCAAGAAAAACTTGGTCCTAGAAGTGCAAAGACTTCCTTGAGGGATGACAGTCCACTTATTTGACAAAAGAGTGTTGCTAGAAAGAGAAATAATGAAAGGCTAAAGAAGAGAAATAGATAATGCGTACCTGATTCCTGCAATCTGCCTCTCATAGTCACTGATGTTGATTATTTTGCCATCATCGATTAGTCAATGTTGCCAACATCGGTTAGGCTGCAAATGTCAATAGGGGCAATGGTCCTTGGATGGGACTCAAGGTTATGTCTGTGGTCGATAGAGGGATTCTATGGGTTTAAAAGGTCTGTATAGGGTTGTAGGGAGACAAATAAGGTCTACATAAGGACAAAGGTAGAGGCTAGGTTGTAAAAAAGGGTAAGGGTGAGAGGAAGGCTTTTTAGCCTCTCCAAGAAGAAAGTTAGATCTGGTTGAAGGTCGGGTCTGGTTTAGTTGATAGTATTTAGAAATAATAAATAAAAACTAATTACTAATGCTTTCTAAATTACTGAAATGAAAGGGTAGAAGAAATACTTAGCTCTAGTGAGATGAAGAACCAAGGTTTTAAATGCTTTTACCTATTGTGGCTTGATGCTAAAGACCTTGTGCAATGTTATAATTCAATCTGGAGTGATTTGCGTAGAGTCTTTGTGGCCAAGGGAGTGTTAGTTGAAGTCTGATGCCTAGTGATGTCTCAGAGTTTGAGAAGAAGAGAGAGAACCAGATTTGAGTGAGAGAGAAGTTGATTCAAGAGTCCAAGAGCTGGGATTCATGATTAAGGATTTGTGATTAGCCATTTTGGGGGTTATAACTCAGTTTAAGTAAACTAACATCGGTGATCCTGCCGGCATCGACTGATAATTGACTGATGTCAGTGGCTAGAGAATGGGTAAAAGGGCTAAAAATAGCCCTTTGCCTATTCTTCCATCCACTGAGTGTATTTGCCATTAGAGAACAGTCAATGGGAAAGGTTATTAAACATGAGTGTTGGTTAGAAGGTTGGAATGGGTCTTAGGTAGTTAAGATATGAAGGACTTAGTCATAGGGTGAGTTATGGGGTAGGAAATGGTCTTAGTGGTGAGGTGTCCAAGGTGAGGTGTCCTAGGTGAGGTGTCCACGGTGAGGTGTCTAAAGAGGATGATTAATTTAAAATAAGTATTTTAAATTAATAAAGTGTAGGTTAGGCATGTTAAAGTTAGAAAGCGACCAAGGGGGGTTTGACACTATTTTAGTGTCTACATTTGCCCCCTTTTGTCTTGTTGGTTGTTCTTGATGAACTGCAAGATAAAAATAGGAGTAAGTTGACCCAGGTATGGGACGAAGTCATTTTTGTCCTATTGGTTGTTTTGATGAACTGCAAGACAAAAATAAGATTTGGTTGCCCCAGATGTGGGATGAGATATTCCCCCTCAAAGCAGGAGTCGAGGGAAGGTAACCTGATATCGAGTGCCAATTTGATAGGCAGTGGATGAATATGGTGAAGTTGGAGTGTGAATGCTATAATAGTTGAGATTATGTGTATACCACTTCACGTGATAGGTAGGTCAAATTGTCATAGGCAAGGTCGAGGAGTGCTAAAATTGAAGTAACCGATCCCCAACATTTAGTCGTAGCTGATTGGGTTAAATGATCAAAGCTATAGCTCCAATGGTCGTCATGTTCTAAGTATCCTGGGCTCAGGAAGTGCTCCTGGAAAACAAAAAAATGTCACAAATATTGAGGATCAACTAGAGCACGATTTGACAATACGTTTGAGGGTCACAATATGGGGTGCATACAATTTTGCTAACTATTCATGAGGTAGCATAGATGCAATCAAAACAACCAAGGCAGAGTTGTCTCAAAAGTGGTTGTGGTCATTGGTCGGGTCACACTAAGATATAAGTGATCTCAAGTGTTGTTTGGTGTGGTCAGGGAATAGTATGTGATCTCCAATGTGCCCCATGAGAAGTCAAAGGTGACTTCCACAGTGTCAAGGCTAGCTGTGTGGTCATGGTTAAAGGTTAAATGGTTTGTCCATCGAGTAGATGAACAAATGAAAGGCCATTGTCATTAGGGAGACGTACAGGCAAATGGCTGAGCTAACCTCAAAAGACTTTGTATCAACTGAGTGCTACTTACATAGCCTTTGTGTTAAGGGCCTCAAGCCAATGTAGTTCTCACCAAAAGGAAAGAAGAGGGTAGGTTATGGATTAGTTTGACTAGATTAGGTTATGATTAAAGGTTGTATGGTTGGTCCATCATGTAGATGAATGAACGAATGGCCGAGCTAACCTTAGAAGACTTCATGTCAATTGAGTGCTGCCTACATAGCCCATGTGAGGGCCTTAGGCCAATGTAGTTCTCCCAAAAAGGGAAGAAAAGTCAAAGTGGTTGATAGTTGTTTTGGTCAGGTTAGGGTTTTTAGCATTTCCCATATGTGTTATGGTAGTTGCTTGAAATGATGAGTGTATGATGATGTTACAACCTTTTCCATATTATGTGATGGTGTATTATGTAACATTGGTTATGTGGTTTTTCATCTCGAGCAATTTTCCATATTAGTGATGGTGTATGCTAAAATGAAATGAGTATATTTATGCTTCAACAAGTGTCCATATTGGTGATGGTGTATGCTTGACATAAATTGTGTTGGGTTGATAGTTTTTATGTGTATTGTTGTCCATAGAAACTAGTGTGAATGGTCTATGTCATGTTAGGGGTCTGAAAATGTTTGGTTTGGTTTGGTTGGTTAATGGTCTGGTTATGTGTGACCAAGATGTATAAGAAGTGAAAGGAACATTGCTCTTTCATTGACAAGGAACAAATGATTGCATAGATAAGGTTTTTGGAAACAAAATCCCCATTCATGCATTACGTTGTTGACCATTGGTTTATGTTAGAGAAGTATTCAAATCACTTGACGTTAAGTGAGCTCAAAATCCCTTGAGTATGTTGGGGTAATAGGTGTGAGTATGTGATATGTAAAGATAGCGTAACCCTTTTTAGTAGGGATAATTTTGCCCCTTTTATAGGTGACCTTGAGAACGACTATAGGCAAGTCCATGACTTAATGTTTTGTCAGTCTTTTTTTTTTTTTTGGCAGACTGATCAATGTGAGAAGTCTATATGGGGATGTTGTCTTGTTTTGGTCATATGGTGTTATGTATGTAGCAAAATTTGGTCATAGCCATCCTTTGAGGGAGTGGTCTATATCTGGTTTATATGTTTGGATGTCTAGTTATTCTTCAAGGGAGCAGTCTAGTAATTTACAGTAATGATGTAGCTGTCCTTTGAGGGAGAAGTCTACATTTATAGTTTATGACCTTTGAATATGCATCCTACTTTTATTTTTTTTATTTTTTTGGTTTTTGACTGGACTTTTGGTCATGTACTTGACTATAGAGGTTTAGAGGTTTCCCTTTTATTAGGACAAAGCATTCATGCTTGACAAAAGGGTTGACTAATGTTTGTTGGGAAAAAGGGGTGAAAGGAATAAGAATGTGGATGACAGGGGGTTGCTCAAGAGATGAGCTCAAGTTAAATGTCAAGTGGATGATTACTTGATTAACAATAGAATGGTTGAAGATGTAAGACATTAAGGGGCCTTCGAGAGAAGACAGATAATAAGTAGCTAATCCATACGTTATTATGTAAGGTCTGAGTCAATTAGGAGCAAACTTGCCCCATTTTCTTCTTTCCATATTGGTCACATGTTGGTCGATGCTTGGTTGATTGATATTTGGTTGATGTTTGGTTGGTTGATGTTTGGTCGATATGGTGTTGGCATTTGGTGCAACACCGAACATAGTCATTGGAGTCTTGATTAATAGTGGGCCAATAATAGCCTAGGTGGAGGATGTGCTTGGCAAGTGAGTTACCACTGAAATATTCCCCACAAATCCCATCATGGACTTGTTGGATGACATGAGATGATTCAGTGGTGGTTAGGCAGTGGATAAGGAGGCCGTCAAGACCTCGTTTGTAGAGAAGTCCCCCTAGCATGGTGTACTGAGTAGTTTTTTTGATAAAAGCCCATTGTCTATTACTAGAGAGATTAGGAGGCATGATAGAATATGTTAAGTAGTCAATAAGTCATTTATACCAAATGTCATGTAGACTAGAGAGGTTAGGAGACATTTCCCCTAGAGATGTTGGTTGATATGAGCCCAAGATAGAAATCTTGGGTTTTGGTGATTGAGAAGGCTTGATGAATGACATGTCCAAGGTGTAGAAGTCTGGTCTTTTCCTTTATCCTTCATGGTTTGGGGCCTAGTGGCCACATTAACAATGTTGATTTTGAATAAAGGTTGAGGAGGTGGTTGAGGGACCATAGTCTTGTATGGAGATCCCGATTTAGGTGAAGAGATTTGTGAGGCATGTGGTGGTGTTGATGATTTGTTAGAAAAGTGGTCAAGAGGATCCTAAATGAAAAGGGTGTCCTTTTTCAAGTGTTCATGGATGACAAATTTAAGAGCACAACAACACTCAGTGTCATGTCCAAGTGTGTGATGATACACACAAAATTTAGTGTCATCGAACCAAGATGGTTTTGATCCAAGAGTTGATGAGTGTGAAGGTGAGGAGGTTTGGGAGGCATGGGATGATGTTAGTAGTTTGTCAAAGGGGTCCTTAATGAGAAGGGTGCCCTTTTTTAGGTGTTGGTGGATGACAACCTTAAGAGAGTAGCAATGCTCAGTGTCATGCCTAGGTGTACGATGATACGCACAAATTTTAGTGTCATCAAACCAAGATTGTTTTGGTCTGAGAGGTTGGTATGGCTTAATAGGTGGGAGACTGATGCTAGACGACTGCAACAATTGGCATAACATCAAAGCATAGGAACCCACTAATGGGTCTGTGCTCTTTGTTGTAATAGGTGTTGACAACTTCTATTTAGGATTTGTAGGAGGAGTTTGTTGTACCATCTTTTTGTTTTGCAGTGTGGCCACACGTGTAGATGACACTTTTGTGGTGAGAGGTGTTAGACTTTTTGGAGGAGGTATGTTTTTGCTAGGTAAAGGTAGTAATGGAGGTGATTTGTTTTTTAGAGGTGTTGGAGTTCAGAGCACTCCTATTAAAGTAAATGGGTTTGGGCCCAAAATAGAGGGCAATGGTGAAGGTGGGGGAAGAGTTCTCTGATGTGGTTTAGTAGCCTTCTTTGGTATGGTTCGAGGACCACTATTGTGAGGGGCGAGGTTCAAATCTACCTTCACCAGATTTTCTTTAGTCAAAGTGGGTGAGGTGGCTAGTTCTTCACTTAGTGGAGAAGCGATTAGAGAATTAGGCTCTTCAAGTGGATAGAGCATAGGGATGATCAAGCTTTCAACGTGTGGTCTAGGAGTGGGGAAAGTATGATCATTTATTGATGATAAGAAGGATGAGGGTGAGTCCACCGGCATTGGTATCATCAAAGCATCCTCCAATATGGGAGAGGTCAAATTAGACTCTCCTACGTGTGAAAGGGGGTTGGATGGAGGACTATCCTCCATTTGTAGAGGATGAATAGGAGAAGAAGGCTCTTCTACCTATGGTGGACAAATAGGAGAATAAGGCTCTTCTACCTGTGGTGGATGAATAGGAGAAGAAGGCTCTTCTACCTGTGGTGGAAAAATAGGTTGACTAACCTCTTTAAATTGTGGGAGAGGTTGGTTAGAAACCATGTTGACCGTGTGTATGTTATGCTCTTAAAGGTCATCGGCTATGGTCTGAACATTATTTTGGCTAGGGGGATGGTTAGGGAATGGTTGTCTAAAGACATCCATGTTGTGGTTAGCCAACACATTTGGGTTATCCAAAACAAGATCCCCTTTGTCTAACATGTCTTGGACAATGTTTTTGAAGGTTTTGCAATTGTCTGTGTCATGACCGTTGACACGGTGATAATTACAAAAGTCATTTTACCTATACCATGTAGGGATGGCTTTTGAGGGGTCAAATTGGGGTGGTCAAATTGGAGGGAGATTGAGGACCCCCTACTTGACTAGTTTATCCAGCATGGAAGGATATGATTCTCCTATTGGAGTATATTGACGCTGTATGTATCATTGTTGTAATTGTTTTATGATGTATTCTAATGTGGAAGGCTGAGATTGGTTGGTTGTGGTAGAGGATGATGATCTGATGACCACAGCATTTGTCAACCCCTTGGACTTGGATTGGGAAAAAGGTTTAGAAGAAGAAGAGTCATTGGATTTTGCATTAGTATTGTTACTATACAATTTGACTTTATCCTCTTCAACAACACGGAGTTCAAGCTTTCTGGCCATGGTGAAAGCTTTGTCAAATGTGCGGAATGTTTGGACCCACAAAGTAGATGAGATGTGCTTGGCACATGCTCTTGAAAAGAGCTCAATGAGCTCAAGTTGAGGTAAAGAAAAGGAGAGTTGATTGATTAAACCTCTCCAATGGGAAACAAAGTCAGCGATTGATTCATCATCAAATTGTTTAATAGAATATAGGTCTGTAATGGAGACCTTCTTGGTGATGTTAATTGAAAAGTGGTCGAGGAATAATTGGGCTATTTGAGTGAAATAAAAGAGAGAATGACTGGTAATAGAGCTATACCAGTTAAGGGCGGCCCCTGAAAGTGACATGGGGAATGTGCGACGTAATAACGCATCATCGTGCGCTATAAGGTAACAAGCATGTCTAAATTCTTGTAAAGGTTGTTATGGGTCCTCTTTACTCTAAAAATGAGTAAATTTTGGGAGTTCCCATTGGTTGGGGTATGGTCGAATAGGCACCGAAGGATGGATGGGTTCATTTCATATTTGTTCATATGAAAGAACATTGCTTGAACTGGAAATGGATGTCTCAAGGTTAGACATCTTATCCATCAGCATCTTGATTAGATCAACTGGTGGATTGATAGGTGGGTCACCCCCTAAGTTGTAAGGTACTTGGAAGGCATTAAGAGGAGCGTATGATGTACTTGGTTGTGTTTTTATAGGCACCACATATTGGTAGTTCGTCATAGGGACTGATGTTGAGGTCAAGGGAACTTGTGCCATGAAGTTGGAAGGCACAAGTTGACTAGATACCACCAAAGGTGGTTGAATGGTGGCATTGGTAAAAGGATAGGTAGTCACTCCCGCATTTATAGGTGCAAGAGTGTGTGGAGTTAAGAAAATCAAGTTTTGATAAGGTGTAGAACTTGGTTGAATTGATTATGGTTGAGGGGGTACAGAAACCCCAATAGAGGTAGGTCTAAAAATAGAAAAGGAGGCCAAATCTTGAGGATTGGCTATGGTCAGGCTATTGGTCGAGGCAATAGTTTGAGTAATAAAAGGTTGGGTAGTAGATGTTGTTGATGTCATTACTGCTTTAGTGATGGAAGTTGGCATCCCATAATCAGGATTACCTGAAGGGTCTCACATTTGGCTTCTCACGAGACAGTGTTGGAGAGCCTTGACATTATGGTCAAGGAATCTCTCAAAGTCTTGATTTCATTCAAGAACAATAGGAGATTGATTAGTGGGGGTAGGCTGGATAGGAGTACGTTTAATATCTGAAGTATACTCCATTTGGTGACTTGATATGAAAGGTGAGGGTGGAAGTGGTTGTTGCCTCACGTGGTCAACAAGAGTTTTGGCCTTACTGTGTGTCAAAACCATTGAAGGCAAAAAGAGTCAGGTTCTAGAAATTGTGTGTTTCAATTTTAGAAAACCAAAAGGTTGGGTTGAACAGCAAAAAAGTTGGGTTTTAAGCTTGCTATTTTGAAAGAAATATTGTTGATAATGACTGACATTGGTGGAAAAACCGATGTCGGTGTTGATAAGTTGCCGACGTCAGTGGCAAAACTGATGTCGATGAATATAAGTTGCTAATGTCGGTATAAAAACCGATGCTGGTTAAGACAAGTAGCCAATGTCGGTGAAAAAATTGATGCCGATTACTGTGTATTTCCATAAACTCAGAAAACTAAAAGTTTTTGGAATAAAGAGAAATTTTGAGTTGTTTTTGGTCTCAAAATGATGCATCCTCACCAACTCAAACAATCAGATGAAAACAATAGAAATGATGACAATAAGCAACCTCTAAACATTAAATTCCTAAGAATAAATTTTTAGAGTCATGGTGGCTTAAGCCTTAGAAGAATATGTTTGGGAGTTTGGGATTTTAGAATGGGTCCTAAAAGAGGTAGTCTAAGGTTGGTTTTGGGTTATGTTTTGGTGCTCAAAATCTGTATTAGGTTTCATACGTGGCCTGGTGCTAGGAGCTTGCTCCCATCACTTCATGAGCCTAGAGCCAAGCTGGGTCGCTTAGCCAATATATACTTCACCTATAGTTTATACTCTACCAGAGAATAGAGTGGGTCCTCCTCTTAGTTGTGAAGTCTAAGTAGGATCACCAAGAAGGGTAAGATATCTGCTAGGTGGTGAAATCCTAGTCAGGCCTTGTGTTAGGTATGTTTATATGTTTTATTGTGAATGTGGTCTGGATGTGTAACGTATGTGCACTATGATTTATTCATAATACGATTAATTACTAGATGAGTGATCTAAATATGCATTCAAATAGAAATGAGATGCAATATATTTTTAACCCAAATTGAAATGTTTTGTTCAGATGCAAACAAGTGGGGAAAAGGTTAAGAGTATGAATTTCACTTCTCTAAGATGTAGGAAAAAGGTGACAAGAAGAAAAAGAAAGAGGTTCTTTTTAACTTGTGATAATGGTGTCTTTTTGAAAGAAAAAGAAAGAAGAGGAAGGATGCAAGAAGAGAATCTAATGCATATATATGAAGAGTTTGCCTTTTAGAAGAAATGAACCCAAGGAAAACTCTAGGGTCCCACCAGGCATGCCAGAATGTTTCTCTATGCTTTTGCTATTTACATTCAGAAGAAATAAGAAACTAAAGATAATGGTCAGGGGTTTATACGTATCCAAATTAAATTGTGCACCGTATCCAGATGTTGTAGGAGCTCCTCTTTGGCTATGGAGGATGACACCTATAGATAAGAAAGACTTAAACAAAGAAAATGTTAGATGATATATGGTGAAATGCCAAGCAAAGCTCGGTCCCAGAAGTGCAAAGACTTCCTTGAGGGATGACAGTCCACTTATTTGACAAAAGAGTGTTGCTAGAAAGAGAAATAATGAAAGGCTAAATAAGATAAATAGATAATGTGTACTTGATTCTTGCAATCTACCTCTCACAGTCACTGACATTGGTTATTCTGTCATCGTCAGTTGGTTAATGTTGCCAACGTCAATTAGGCTGTCGATGTCAGTAGGGGCAATGGTCCTTAGACGGGACTCAAGGTTATGTCCATGGTCGATAGAGGGATTTTGTGGGTTTAAAAGGTCTGTGTAAGGTTGTAGGGAGATGAATAAGGTCCGTAGAAGGACAAAGGTAGAGGCTAGGTTGTCAAAAAGGGTAAGGGTGAGAGGAATGCTTTTTAGCCTCTCCAAGAAGAAAGTCAGATCTGGTTGAAGGTCAGGTCTGGTCTGGTTGATAGTATTTAGAAATAATAAATAGAAACTAATTACTAATGCTTTCTAAATTAATGAAATGAAAGGGCAGAATAAATACTTAGCTTTGGTGAGATGAAGAACCAAGGTGTTGAATGCTTGTACTTGTTGTGGCTTGATGTTGAAGACCTCCTACAATGTTCTAATTCAATCTGGAGTGATTTGCATAGAGCCTTTGTGGCCAAGGGAGCATTAGTTGAATTCTAATGCTTGGTGATGTCTCAGAGTCTGAGAGGAAGAGAGAAAGCTAGATCCAAGCGAGAGAGAAGTTGATTCAAGAGTCCAAGAGCTAGGATTCATGATTTGGGATTCGTGATTAGCCATTTTATGGGTTAGAACTTGGTTTAAGTAAACTGACGTCGGTGATCCTGCTGGTGTCAACTAACAATTGACCAATGTCAGTGGCTAGAGAATGGGTAAAAGGGCAAAAAATAGCCCTTTGCCCATTCCTCCATCTACCGAGTGTATTTGCCATTAGAAAATAGTCAATGGGCGAGGTTATTAAGCACAAGTGTTGGTTAGAAGGTTGAAATGGGTCTTAGGTAGTTAAGATATGAAGGACTTAGTCATAGGGTGAGTTATGGGGTAGGAAATGGTCTTAGTGGTGAGGTGTCCAAGGCAAGGTGTCCTAGGTGAGGTGTCCACGGTGAGGTGTCTAAAGAGGATGATTAATTTAAAATAAGTATTTTAAATTAATAAAGTGTAGGTTAGGCATGTTAAAGTTAGAAAGGGACCAAGGGGGGGTTGACACTATTTTGGTGTCTACACTCATCATTGTATCACTTATTGCATAGATGGATCTCTCATGATCCCCATATTTCCCTTATTTCCTTTCATTTGAGGCTCACATCAGTCAATTTTGAGATTGTACACTTACTTGTGGGCAAGTCTAGGAGTCTTTAAAAACCTTGGTCTTTAGGTCCTTTTCTCTAATGAAAAAGTGTAATCTCTCTTATTTTTATCATATTTAACACCCATGTTTGGTTTTGAAAATCCATATGGAAGAATAGAAAAAATCCATCAAAATATTTAAAATCTAAATCATTTAACAAAAGTTAATGATCCAAAAGGAAACATTAAAAATTCCAAAAGTTAAATCACACTAAAATACATGATTCTAAGAACATATCCTTATTATAATTGAGTCTCAAACTCCATATTTTGCCTCAAAATAGAGTTAAGGTCCATTGGGGTGTGGTAGGCTAGTAGATTAGAAAAGGAACATATAAAAAAAAATTTAGTTCTACCTACTTTCTCAATCAAGTACCCATCTTCGTAATAGGTCAATGACTCTATAAGGGGTCCTAAGAAATGAGGAACACATTATGGGAAGGTAGGTCCATTTTTATTTTCATGCATATAGCCTTCATGGGATGATCTATATACTTCACTTGTTATCCCAAGCTTTGTTTTCATTAGTTAAAATGTCCTAAGTCCTTCGTGTTGATAGTTCTTAGCCTTTCTCACTTGCCTAGTGTGTCTCATTCTTAGTAAGGATGTTAAAATCACCCATGTGGTGCCTCACAGTCCTTATTTACAAAATATTTTACTTATATTACCCTTATTGGATATTGATTTTTAGTTGATCACATCTACCTTATTTCACCTCTTGGCTTATAGTTTGTGAGTTGCATTGTAAGACCTTGGATAGGACCAGGCCTTCCTCACAAACAACATTTACCACACTATCTCATTATCATACTAGTAATTTCATTATGTGGTTGTGTTTTCTTACATTGTATCATAGAAAAAGTACTAATTTTGAGTTTTCATTCTTTATATATTTTTATTTTCATTTATCTATCATGTTCTTATTTGGTTTATGTGGACTTCACTTATCTTATATATGACATTTAGGATTAAGAGAAGATAACAAGAAATAAGAGTTATTGTGCATCTCCTTATCCACCATTCTAATTGAGGAACAAGCTTAAGGTTTCATAATTTTTTTGGAGATACGAATATTTTCTAGTAGATAAGTCATTTAGATGCATTGATAAGTTCTATACGCTACATCTTATTTGTATTTATCATCCTTACATACCACAACAACCTCTTATGAAGCATCTTGGACAAGGGAGAGATTGAGGCTTGATGGGTTTATATTCAAAGGTAAGTATTATTAACTTTGTTCCTCCTTCATAAGAGTAGATAGATATGCATTTGTAATTCTCTTCCATGCATTAATATTCTATATAAATTTATGTGAGTATATGTCTCTTATTCATGTTTACTTTTACTATTTCTAACCCCTACTTTGTGCCACAAGCTTTGGTGAGAATTAGATTAGACTTTCACTTTACTTATTATTTTAGTGAATATAATACATAAGACTCCCTTCAGGTTATTTCATGGTTTTTATTGATTGGAGGCTTTGGAACCTTCCCTACCATTGTGTATTGTGATAAGAGATCCCCTAATGAAGTCTAACAGATCCTCATATTGGTCATGTTCCCAATTATTTAATGTATCCTTAATTAGAAGTGAATGGTATGATCTATATTCTCTAAATTAGGATTGACTTATAGACATGATGTATTTTTTATTATATATATGACATAGATATGCTTGGAAAATGGTGAGAATTTAGGATAAGGGATAGTTGAGCTTACCTCATAAAAATGAACACTACCTATATAGTCCAATTAGACCTCAAGCCACTATAGTTAAATATAAATTGGGAGATAAATATGATAAGTATGATCAAAAAAGGAAAAAATGATTGAGACCAAATAGTTGAACTCATAAAATGGAGAAAATATGAATATTTACCCACAAAAAAATGATAACATATAAGAGACAGAAAATTGGTCCCACTTTTGAGATGCCATATTGACAAGGAGATGGAATAACCTATGAGGTACTTCAATATATGCCATATATAAAAGTTAATAAAAATAAAATTTGACCAACATGATGGCGAATAATCAATGATATCATATTAGAGATGGGCATAGATTGGGAAAATTTTAGGATTTGGATCATGCAACTTTTTTCTGGTTTTATGTAAGTGAATATTTGGATGTTTATGGATTTTTTTAATATTTAAATGTTAAGTAATTTTTAAATAGGATATAAAAAATATTATGTTGAAAAAAAATATAAAAGATACATGAAATGATAGTGCTAGAAAGATCCATCTAAAGAGGTAAAGAATGCGGGTGTAAAGACTCAATAGTGAAAAGAAAATGTGAAAAGAGGTATCTATACATGATTAAATTAGGGAGTACCATTCAATAAATAAATTAGAATAGAAGACATAGTATATTTTAAAAATGAATCAAGATGCAAAGGAATAAATTAGGGAATGTAAATATGGATGGCCACAAACTCAATAGATCTATAAAATTCATACACGTAGGAAAATCATCACATTCAAAATTCTAAAATTTCATATACAAAGGTATTTTAACACAAAAACATTATGTAACACTAATATGCTCCTAATAAATTTTGATTTGGATTCACCTATTGTACATGTTTAATAATTATCCAATCAAGGTGGTAGTAGGAAAGGGGGAGAGAAACAATAAAGGGATGCCCCAAAGTAAGGGAAGAAATTAGAGAAAACACATAATGGATTTTGTTTTGCCCCTAAGTAGGGGTAATAATAAATAAGATCTTGAAAACTCAAGCATGAAAATTATTGAGATGTAAAATTTTCATTGGCTCATCTAATCCATACCCCTCTATGGTAACCAAACTATATTCACTTGATAATGAAGGGGCCCAACTAATTGTGTTCAATCTTATGTTTCTTCTCCTTTTCAGCATTAGTTTCTTTTGATTTTATTTTATTAAAAGATCACCAGGTTCAAACTATCTAAAGATAATGTGCTTTTTATAACCCTGACAAAGCCAATTATGATATTATTTGAGGTGATTAAGGTCAGCTATCTATTTCTTATCTAATATCTCCAACTATGTTAATATGGCCACTCGATAGCCTTCCTCATCAAAAATGTCCCATAATAAAATACACACAAAGGGTAACTCAATCTCAATAGGAAGGATTATTTTGGAGCAATATACCAAGTAATAAGGTGTCACTCTAATGGGGGTGAAAAAAATTAACGCAGTATGATCACAAAGTTGGGAATATTTTTAAATTCCAATCACAAAAAGTGTCATTTATAATCTTTTTGAGAATTTTAGCAATGGTTTTATTAGATGCCTCAGCTTGGTCATTACTTTAGGGGTAACAGGGAGTGGAAAATTTATGCTTAATATGTAATTTGAAATAGAAAGATACAAACAAATTATTATAAAGGATGTGTCATTATCCAAGATGATGGTGGAAGGAATGTCATAATACAAAATGAGGTGATTCACTTTGAACTTGGAAATTTACTTTCCAGTTACATAATTGAGAAGGATTTCCTCTACCCATTAAGTGAGCTAGTTAGTGGTAGTGAGGATATGCTTATGGACATCTAAATAGGCTGGGTTAATTTTTCCTATGAGATCAATCCCCCATGTAGAAAATATCTAAGGAGTTTCAACTGGTTTAAGTTCTTGTGCTAGAGCATGAATAAGGTCACCATGTTTTTGACGTGTCACACATTTTTTTACATAGGAACATGTGTCTATTTGAAAAGTGGTAATTTTTTTATATATCACATCTATCCCAATGCCTCATGAACTAAGACAAAGCTCAATAAAACCATAATCAATCAAATAAACAAACAATCATTACTTTCATTTTTTGGATTATTCACCTTTCCATAAACAAATGAGACTTAGATTTAGTCTCAATAAATATTTATCAATGTTATTTTCATGAAATAAACCATCTCCTCTTGAAAACCTTGAATAATCAAATTTATAAGAGTGGAATTTGATGCATAGCCTAGATTGATAAATTGATAAAGCTTTAGTAGTAAACATGAGCATGGAATATGAATAGGGATGCCCCTTTATTTATAGGTAGAGTGACATACTGTGATCCCTCCATCTTCCCTCCAAGATGGATGGTGTAAAATTCACCCCAAGTTATCACATGAATAATGAAATGGATTAACAATATGAGACATTCATATTATCTAAGATTAAGGCTTGATGATGATCATCAAAATATTCTAAGGGGATTAATATTGTCCCTCCATCTTTAATGAAAGATGGATGGTGGAGAATAACCCTCCAAAATATATTGATAGGATGAAAATGAGATCTGTATATCTTGTTTCCAAAATGAATGGTGGATAGTCCTCAAAAAATATCTTAAAATTTGGAATGAAGTCCCTCCATCTTGTCTCCAAGATAGAGGGTGGAGAATGCTCCTTGGAGAGTGACTTGAATGAGGTGAAAAGGGGAGAAATTGAATTAAATGAAATTATAAATTTCAATTCCATGGGATTTATAATTATAAGAAGGATTAATTAAACTAATCAAAAGGGATTATTTTAATTAATATGATATGAATATGAATTTGGTTGATTTTATTAAATAATGGTAAAATGATTAATTGATCAAAGGAAGGGAGATGACTAGTGATGACCAGAAACATGAGTAGAGTGGTAATTTAATGACCTAATATAATGAATTTCCCCATTTTAAGACATCCTAAGGTGAATTCAACCTTGTATGTTCAATGAGTAGAATAATTTGGGATAAACATACAATATTAGACTATTTTGTATATAATTTATTGGAATTAATTCCCTTTGAGAACCTTGAGTAATTAAATTGATAAGAGTGGAGTTTGATGCAAAAGATAGATTGAGAAATTGGCATAGCTTATCTATTAAATATGAGCATAGAATATAAATATGGGCACACATTTGTTTATAGGTAGAGTGACTAAATGTGAGGCCTCTATCTTTCCTCCAATATGGAGGATATATAATTAACCTTAGTTCATCACATAGATCATGGAATAAATCACCAATATGATACCTTCATCTTGTCCAAGATGAAGGGCAGAGGATGATAATATGAGACTTCCATATTGCATGCAAGATGGAGGGTGGATAATGCCCCTCCAAAATATATTGAGGGATGAAATGAGATGGAGGGTGGATAATAATTCTCAAAAAATATATTAAAAGGTGGAATTTGGGACCCCCATCTTGTCTACAAGATGGAGGTTATGAATTCTCCTTGGATAGTGCCCCATATGAGGTGGAAAAGGGAAAAATTGAATTAAAAGAAATTATAAATTCCAGTTACATGGGATTTATAATTAGAGGAAGGATTAATTAAAATAATAAAAAGGAATTAATTTAATTAATATAATATGAACATAAATTTGGTTTATTTGACTAAATAAGGGCAAAATGATTAATTATTCATAGAAAGGGAGATGGATAGTGATGACCTAAAACATGACTAGAATGGCAATATAATGATACAGTGTGGTGAATTTCCCCATTTGAGGGCATTCAAAATTGAATTCAACCTTGTATATTTAATGAACATAATAATGTGGGATGAATATATGATATTAGACTAGTTTGTGTATAATTTTCATGAAGTCATTCTATTTTTTAATTTTGATACAAAGGGGTTGAAATTGATAACTCCAGGATCAAAATAGATTGAACCTTGTCCCCGCTTAGTGCGAGTGAACAAGTATTTTATTAATTTCAAAAAATCTAGTACATAAGGGTGCCTTTACTCTGTTAACCCTTTCACAATGCAAACATGATTTATATAGTTTTTACCAATGACCAGTAAAAACAACTAACCCTATAACCAACTAAATACGGGAAAACAACCCGTAATGTAAATCTAATTAATAAATATAAACATTAAAACTACCTAATAATTAAACTAAGTTTATTTATTTTATGGGGGTGTCTTTATAAAAGATGCATGCCCCATTTACAATAGTAATTTATTTTCTACCAAAAAACTAACCTAACGTTAAGAATTTGGAACAAGTCCTAACAAACCCCCCTATGATCCAAAGTCAGGTCTTTGGACACATACCAAGCATTTTTCTGAATTTTGCAAATTTGATTTTGTCAAGGGGTTTTGTGAAGATATCAGCTGTCTGATCGGCAGATGGGAAATATATTGGATCAAGAGTTTTCTTTACCACCAACATTCACAGATAATGGTATTTGACATCCATATGTTTTGTTTTGGCATGAAACACTGGATTCTTGGACATCTTGATTGCACTCTGATTATCAATGTATAACTGTGTAGGAGCAAACTGAGAAACCTGAAGATCTTCAAGAATAAGACGAAGGTAAATAATTTCTCTAGAAGCATCCCATGCTGCAATATACTCTGATTCTACTGATGAATTTTCCATTGTATCCTGCTTCTTACAACACCAAGCAATGGCAGCTGAACCCATATGCATAGTGTATCCTGTGGTTGACACTCTGTCATCCACACATCTGCCAAAATATGCATCACAATATCCAACAAGTTTGAAGTTCTTGTTGCGGTGGTATTCAAGGCCATATGTTTTCATCCCTTGAAGGTAACGAAGTACTCATTTTGCTGCATACCAATGAATTTCTCTAGGCTCATGCATAAACCTAGATAAAATTCCAACTGAAAATGAAATATCAAGCCTGGTAGTCATCAAGTATATCAAACCTCCCACCAATTGTCTATATGTGGTGCCATCAAAAAAGGCACTGCTATCATCCTTAGACAATTTCAAGTTATTTTCCATGGGAGTGAGGGTAGGTTTGCAATCACTCATGCCAAACCTCTCTAATAACTCAGAAATATACTTAGTTTGTGAAATAAAAATACTATGCTCTTTCTAAGTTACCTCTATGCCTAGATAATAGTGAAGAAGTCCAAGATCTATCATCTCAAACCCATCTTTTAATTCCTTCTTCACAGACTTGTTATGATTTTCATCATTACCTGTAATAAACAAGTCATCAACATAGAGAACTAGTATCACCATTTTATTACCCTGCACTCAAAAATAGAGAGTATCATCTGATTCACTGTGATGAAAACCAATGGATTTCAAGTATGAATCCATTATCTCATACCAAGCCCTGGGTGCCTGTTTGAGCCCATACAAAGCTTTTGTCAATTTACACACTTTGTGTTTAGCACCCACATGTTCAAAACCCTGAGGTTGTTTCATATAGACTTCTTCCTGTAAATCACCATTTAAAAAAGCACTTTTAACATCCAATTGATGTACTTTCCAACCATTTTGTGTTGCTAAGGCAAGTACCATACGAATAGTGTGCCATTTAGCAGTTGGTGCAAATGTTTCCTCATAGTCAATACCTTCTTGTTGTGCATATCTTTTGGCAACAAGTCATGCCTTATGTTTATCAATGGAGCCATTTGATTTATACTTAGTCCTATAAACCCATTTACATCTGATGGGTTTAACATGTGGAGGAGGATCAACTAAAACCCATGTATTATTGTTGAGTATGGAATCATACTCACATTTCATTGCCTGTTGCCAAACATGTTCAGTAGATGCCTCCTCAAAAGTGGATGGCTTAGTGGAAGAAGTAGTAACAACCATAGCATAGTTCACCTATTTTTGAGTATTCCTGGGCCCTGTTAAACCAACTTCATCTGCTGTCAAGTCAGAAAAAATACTTTGAGCCCATTTTGGATACTTAGACAAATTATTCAAATCAGGGACTCTAGAATTCTCATTAGGTGCATCATTCAAAGGGGGACTTAGAGAATTTTCAACAATTTCTAAGTCATCAACCTGTGAACTTGTAGATGAAGGAGAGGAAAGTGAAGGAATTTGAGTCTCATACCATAACTTCAAAGAGTTATCCCCATTATTCAAACCCTTATCACTTTTTGCATTTTTACTCTCTAATCTATCAAGTTGAGAATCAATCTCTGCAGTGTTCATAGTCCCAAACTCATCAAATATTACATCGCGACTAACTATGAATTTGCCTGAATCCTGTGCAAGCAAATGAAACCCCTTTTTATCTTCAGAATAACCAAGAAAGATGAATTTTTGACTTCGTGGTTCCAACATAGTTCTATGTTTAGGAGGAACCAAAGCAAAACAAAGACAACCAAACACTTTCAAGTGTTTAACTTTGGGTTTTAACCCATACCATGCCTCATATGGAGTTTGTCCCAAAAGTGCAACTATGGGGGACCTGTTTCTCAAATACACTACAGTACCAATGGCTTCGGCCCAAAACTTATCATCAAGCTATTTATAATGTAACATGGCACGTGCTGTGCCCTCTAAAGTTCTATTCATTAATTCAGATACTCCATTTTGTTGTGGAGTATAAGCATTACTATATTGTCGATGAATTCCATGTTCTTGACAATAGTCTAAAAATTCATTAGAGGTATACTCACCTCCATTATCTGAATGAAGAGTGGCCAAATTTGAACCTGTTTCTTTTTCGACTAAGTGTAACCAATCAACAAACTTAGCAAAAACTTCAGATTTGTTTTTCATAAAGAATACCCAAGTCATCCTAGAAAAGTCATCAATAAACAAGCCAAAGTATCTACACCCACCAATGGATGACTTCTTCATGTCACATACATCACTATGAACTAACTGTAAACATCTGTTAGCTCTCCAAGATGACTGTTTAGGAAAATTTTCTCGATTTTGTTTGCCCAAAACATATGACTCACAAAGAATACTATCTTTGTGAAAAGTGGGCAACCCATTCACCATACCATATCTCTACAAATCCACTAAAGAGTGGATATTCAAATGTCCATAGCGGAGATGCCATAACCGCTGTGTAGACATAGTACCTATACCTGTATCAACAACTGCTGCAAGTTCTATATTGGGAGGAAGCACCTTACAATGCAATCTAACCAAGTTACCATCTTCATATCTTGTATACATGGTTTTATAATTATCCTTCATTGAATTGATGTAAATGAGCCCATTTTCAAGCACAATTTGATAACCTTTCTTTCGAATAGTTACCAAAGAAAGTAAGTGTTTCTTCAAAGTGGGAACATACCAAACATCCTCCAAGTATTTTATAGACCCATTAGGAAGAAGAATTCGAATAGTACCAAGTCCTAGTGGTGTATGCATAGACTTATCTGCTAAGGCAACTGGAGAGAGAGAAGCTTCCTTATAAGACCAAAAGAAATCTCTCCTAAATGTCATGTGTTTGGTTGCTCCTGTGTCTAAAACCCATACATCTGTGAGCTCATCTCTAGCCTCATATTCAACATAATCAATGTGCCCCAAAGAAGTAAATGCAAATTCATGGGCTACATTACTAGATTCATCATAGTCATGATCGGCATATTGAGAAGAGTTAGTCTTAGTCACTTTTTGTGGCCTCTGAATTTTATCAAAAGGAACTCTACATTGTGAGGCAATATGACCAAATTTTCCACATCTATGACACTGAATGTTAGATCTACCTCGACCTCTGCCCCTATATGAATTGTGACCATGTCCTCGATCACTTGTTTCATGTGAATGTGATTGATTATATTGTTGATTATGTGAATGACCCCTACCTCTATTTTGATATATGCCTCCTCTGTAACCTGGACCCCCTCTAGAACTGTTTCCTCTATTGTTTTGATGCCCAGATGAAGATGAACTAGGCTTTGACTCTAAAACATGGGCTTCTTCAGTTTTCTTGGATTTATTGGGTAGAGAGAGGTCATGTTGGATGAGAAACTCAGCCAACTTATCAAAGGTAATGCCTGTGATCTTGTCAGAGACATGCAACATTTCAACAAAATTCCTATAGGACCTTGGTAGTCCTTTCAAAGCAGCAGTAACTATGAGGTCATCATCTAGTTTTCCAAAACGAGCCTTAGTGTACTCAGTAGTGATATTTAAAATCAAGTACATAAGGGTGCCTTTACTTCGTTAACCCTTTCACAATGCAAATATGAATTTATATAGTTTTTACCAATGACCGGTAAAAACAACTAATCCTATAACCAACTAAATACGGGAAAACAACCCGTAAAGTAAATCTAATTAATAAATATAAACATTAAAACTACCTAATAATTAAAATAAGTTTATTTATTTTATGGGGGTGTCTTTATAAAAGATGCATTCCCCATTTACAATAGTAATTTATTTTCTACCAAAAAACTAACCTAACGTTAAGACTTTGGAACAAGTCCTAACAAAACTTCGTGGTTCCAACTTAGTTCTATGTTTAGGAGGAACCAGAGCAAAACAAAGACATCCAAACACTTTCAAGTGTTTAACTTTGGGTTTAAACCCATAACATGCCTCATATTGAGTTTGAAAACAATGGGAAAAAGAATTTTTATTTACTCTGATACCACTGATAACTCCAGGATCAAAATAGATTGAACCTTGTCCCCGCTTAGTGTGAGTGCACAAGTATTTTATTAATTTCAAAAAATCTAGTACATAAAGGTGCCTTTACTCCGTTAACCCTTTCACAATGCAAATATGGATTTATATAGTTTTTACCAATGACCGGTAAAAACAACTAATCCTATAACCAACTAAATACAGGAAAACAACCCGTAAAGTAAATCTAATTAATAAATATAAACATTAAAACTACCTAATAATTAAACTAAGTTTATTTATTTTATGGGGGTGTCTTTATAAAAGATGCATGCTCCATTTACAATAGTAATTTATTTTATACCAAAAAACTAACCTAACATTAAATAGGACCCTGGTAGTCCTTTCAAAGTAGCAGTAACTATGAGGCCATCATCTAGTTTTCCAAAACCAGCCTTAGTGTACTTAGTAGTGATATTTTTCAACTTAGACATATATTCTTCCATATCTCCATCTTCATCTAATGACAAAGTAAACAGCTGCATATGAATATCTATCTTCTTATGCTTAGGTTTCTTATCATACAAATCTGACAATGTTTTCCATGCAGTGTAACTATGAGGAGAATTTTCAATATGAACATACGTATCACGAGTACAACAACATTTAATGAGAGCTAAGGCCTTAGAATCACACAAATTGAAAATATCTAACTTAGCCTGCTCTGTTGGCAATGTCGGATTTTCATTCTTAACAATATCCCATAACTCATTAAACACTAGTGAAGCCTCCATCAATCGTTTCCAATCTGAATAATTGGAAATTGTTAATCTATCATCATCTGAAAGTAAATTCTAAATTTTTGGCATTTTTGAAATGAAAGTAAGTGCAGTAGAGAAACGTGTGACAAAATGCGAAAGAAATGAAACAAATATCACACTCACTGCACAAGACACTGCTTCTACGGGGCTTTGCACTTAACCTCTGCGTAGAGCGTAAAAGAAAAAAACAAGTATTTTTGATGGGTTTTGCACTTAACCACACCAAAAATCAATGATTACACCCTTATTTCACCAAATTACAACCTTATTCCACCAATTACACCCTTATCTCACCACAACAATGCGAAAGAAAAAAGATTGAATTTCGCCCCTTTTCAAAAAATTAAATAACACAATACAATAAGTATGTGTTTTACAATATTCTGAATTTTAAAAAAGAGAATATTCCTTTTTCAAAAAAGTATATTCCAAAGAAAAAACAACTTTCTCCAAAAAGGGATTTAAACCCTTGACCTCCTCCTTTGCAAGTTTCTGCCAAAATAAGCTTAACCAATTGCTCTAAGAGCATTTACAAAACTTTATATTCAGAAATTTATATTTCTACCAGATTTTTGTGTATGAGGGAAAATTAAAAAAAAATTACATGAGAGTAAATAAATTTAAATTTTTCCCTTTCTTTTCAGCCTTCACTTCAATCTTCTCCCGGGTGGGCCCTCCACAGCAAATATTTGAAAAAAACTATATAAACAACAAATAATAAATTTCTGAATTTTATTCCAGTGCCATGCTTGCCTAGGACACCATGGCTGCTGCTGGAAACTTTTTCTCCACCTACTCTCTCTCACCTAGGCCATACAAATCCATACAGGTTGCTAAAAAATGATTTATACTGTGTTTTTGCAAATTTTTTGAAGTGTGTTTTGTAGGGAATGGATTAAAAACAAGCTTGGGAATTTGAAGGCCGTACAACAGGCCGTACAACTTAGATTTTTATAGATTTTCAATTAAAAATGCAACAACAAAGGTTTTAATGCCATTTGATCAGGATTTGTAGATGTTTTGGATTTAAAAAGATGCTGAAATGAATGCAAAACATAATGGCAGCCATGTTTGAAAATATTCAGATGTTTTCCACAGAAAATAGGCCGTACAAATCTGATTTTGGCTCAAAAAAATAATGAACTAATAACATTAAATGCTAAAATTCATTTCTATGCTAGATGAGGAGGTTGAACTCAGAAAAAATGGAGTATGAATGATCCAAAAAGGCCAGACAGTGGTATATGGAAAATACAGGTTTAAATATAAATAATTTTTAAAAAATTAAAATAGTTTAATAATTTTTCAAAATATTTAAACCAAAACTATATGGCATACCTTATTTTCATGCCAAATGAAATCACACCTTCCTCCTTCGAATTCACCATGCTCCCAACCATGCTTTGATACCACTGATAACTCCAGGATCAAAATAGATTGAACCTTGTCCCCACTTAGTGCGAGTGCACAAGTATTTTATTAATTTCAAAAAATCTAGTACATAAGGGTGCCTTTACTCTGTTAACCCTTTCACAATGCAAACATGATTTATATAGTTTTTACCAATGACTGGTAAAAACAACTAACCCTATAACCAACTAAATACGAGAAAACAACCCGTAAAGTAAATATAATTAATAAATATAAACATTAAAACTACCTAATAATTAAACTAAGTTTATTTATTTTATGGGGGTGTCTTTATAAAAGATGCATGCCCCATTTACAATAGTAATTTATTTTCTACCAAAAAACTAACCTAACGTTAAGACTTTGGAACAAGTCCTAACAGAAATGGAGTGTTTACACAAGTAATACTCATAATAAAATTAACGAGTCTTATGTTTTTATTCAATCCTTATAGATAATGTCATGCATGACCTATAGTTTCATGATTATTTTGTCATTTATTTATTTAATCTAGATCTAACACTAACCTATCTAAATCTCACAATTACCATAATTGTCATATATACTTGATTATAAACAATTTAGCTAACTTGGGAATTTCTCATTGATCTTTTTCTATGTGAAGGAGTTTAATTTTATGAAGATATAAAATGTAGTAAGTTGAGTATAAATTATATAAAATTGATATTTTATATAGCTCAATTAAGCTAAAAAATTTAGGTAAATTTTGTTTATGAAATCTGACTCAAGAATAATATACAATGGAAATAAGATATCTCCCAATAATTTTAAGTGAACAAAAACACTAACAGTTTCATCAATCACTATTAAAGTTTAGAGAGTGAGAATGGACTCTCACCCAAAGCTTATAATGAAATAAAATTTCTACCTACTTTACAAGGTATATATAAAAAACTGGAAAATATGTAGGCCCATTTAGATAGTAGACATGTTAAAAACTCAATAATTTAAAAAACATATATTTTTAATCCAATCCTCTCACGATAGACTCTAAACGACTACTAAATAATTAATTAATAATAGGTGGTTTTACCTACCCTCAAGATCATAAAATATTCACCAAAACGGGAAGAATTTACCAATAGAATAAATAGTCAAAAAAATAATCAAATCTAAGTTTACATATTTATATAAAGAATGTGTCAATGTAAGGGTTAATAGCTAAAACAACAATCAATTATGAGTTTTATTATTTATTAAAAGAGTGGTTTGATGTAAAAACACAAAATTTACCCTAACTAGAGGATTTCTATTATAAAATGTTCATTATTCTTGTTGGTTCCTAGTTATACACCTCGTATGATCAACTTTGCACACTTATAGAAAATGATAAACAAAGATGAATAACCCATTAATATCTCATTATAGTTGAGTAAGGGTTTAACATCAACAAAGAACTAAACATAGACAATTACTGAGAGACACCTACAAAGGGTATGGTTAACTCCCTGCTACTTTTGGATTTTCCTAAACCAAGGTGAGGGAACATATGGGGTAGTTTGTTTACATGGAGGGATTTCACACTTTAGTCTCCATGGGGATTCTTGGCACATAAGGGGAATATGACCAAAGCATAACCAAGTTTACACACTTCACCCATAAGGTTTGTCACACATAATGCACAAATTATTTAAGTCATACAAAAGCTACTAGAGATAGATGAAAGGATGGCTACAATCTTCATTTTATGAAATATTCAACAATAAAAACTAGATAGGAAATTATAGCTTTATGATTTTAATCACAAACCTTCAAATACATTCCAAATATGCAAGATCTCATGTATTTATGATGCAAGTAACATTTATGATATGAAAATCATGTGTTAAGCATAGGGTAAGACAAGGTGGGTTGATTTAAATAAAGATATAGATGGGTGCTAGAGAGAGATAGAGAGGAGAAATTCATTGAACTATCATGTCAAACAAACAAACATTTTATAATCTTCAAAACAAATGGAATGAAATAATACTTTTTAGTTCCTTGAAAGAATCACAAGAAACAAAACAAGTAATCATTCAAGAGATCTTTCTCATTGAATCCATGAGCCTGGGATTGCCCCTACAAAGACTATTAATACTTCATTCCAAATTTTATAACTAAAAGGATTTTATAATCTCAACACATTTCTCAGATGACTAACATAAAAGGAAAGCATGAGAGCACCAATATATTAAGAACTTAGAATAACACATTATATTTCAATAATAAGATGGAACAACAAGACACAAATATATTCCATTATCCATCTGAATCTCAAATACATATAACATGTGGTCAAAATTTTACAACATTTACATTATGCAAGTCGTCTTTATAATAGGGGAACATCTCAATATGATCTCAAAGCTTGTCAATGGTTTTACATAAGAAACCAATTTGACACCAAAGAGATTACACAGGAATAAATTATTTAGAGTGATAGCTCTTTTCTAAAAAGTAATCGATTGACTAACCTTTATAAAGGACCAAACCTCCTTTACTTATACCATTTTCAAATAAATATGTGGCATATCCCAATGAGATGCTCTAACTATAAAAATTCAATCATAGGCCTAGATCTCATCAGTTGCAACAAAAATGATTATTAGGATAATGCACATGTTGTGATGAAACTAACATGTTTGATATCTCACCCTGGTGGGATGCTCTCCATATTCCATGTAAAACACACTCCATAAAGGGACAAAAAAAACATTTGTCCACCTATATAACCAATCCAAAACATCCTTTTCTCTAGATAATAAAGAATATTCCTATGAGGGACATGCCACTAATGGGTCAAGTACAATGATTAAGATAAAGAGATAAGAGGAAGAGGGAGGAGAAAGAATATTTACATCAACCAAGAAGAAACATAAATGATTTGGTTATATTATGGAACCAACATTGATGACCGAGCCCTGCACTAGCCTATTATTATATGCAACAAACTTCTTGATCATGGTGGTGAAAACTTTCTTATTTGGGCCCACCTAGTATTTAAATTTGACATCATATTCTTATAACTAGTTATTAGTCCTTTGGAGTGATTTTTGCTTCTTCTCGACCAATGCCTTCAACTAGTTTCATGATTTTTTGAGTAGTACCAACTCCCTTATTTTTTTTTATTGAAGCTTCCATGGGGTACATCAATTATACTCTTCAGGGCATCTTCTATCAATTCCTTTATCATGTTGATTGTACCATAAAACTTCACCATTCCCCTTAAGGTGGCCTTAATTTCCATCCTATTAGTCTTGAGAGACTACTCTTTCCATTTTATATCAAAGGCACCATCCTTAAGCATTACTAACATGTGTTTTATGGATAGTTGGAATTCTCTGGGCATTTTAGGATCATTTGAGATGATGACCTTTTCTACAATCAAGGTATCCTTTCCCACACTACACAATTCATCTACCTTGGTCCCAAGTTCCTCCCAAATCTTAATATTATTATCATAACTCAATGTTAAGCATTTATATGCCTCTTTTTTATTTGTTGCATTATTGAGCCATTTTAATGTTGTATAGATGACTTCCTTGGATCGAACCATCAAGTCTCTCTACCAATATTTTATCACCCATCCTATAGTCTTTAAATCTTCAATGAGGCCAAAATCAAGTGTACCCCAAGAAGAAATAGGTGGACTCAAGGTTATGCTAGTAGTTAGAAACACTAATTTAGGCTCATTCAGTAACTTTTACAAGTACTAGATCATTACCTAGTTTTGCATCTTAAGCTCCTCTATTGATGCTTTATATGTGTCCATCTAATGAGCCACCATGTTCACTAGAACTTGTGAGCTATGCTTGATCTCATTTCTTAAAGGCTCCCTAGATAATATATGTACACTGAGTAAATTTCAAGTGGAATGTACTTCTTTGTATCACCTTATGGAGGGATGGCTATTTCCTATGTTCTCTCCCCATCATCAGTGAAAGTAGTCTGGGAGAGTGCCTTAGCCTTCTTGGGAGGTTTTTATTTATATGCCTGAGCAATCTTCATCACATTTATATCTCCCAATTTTCTTTCAATGCTCCATTTTTCCTTAATCTATTATTTAACCCACACCAATGGCTTAGTTTGAAAACCCATTGGTGTTGTGGAGCCTGAGGCCAGTCTAAGAGCATTGAAAGGTGTAGTTAATGGAATGTTGACTAGAGGGAGATTGATGGGATTCAAGTGTGAACCTAATATTATCTACTCTGTATTCTCATTGCTATCTAACTCAAGTTTCTTCCTTTCAACTTCTTGATCTCCCTCTTTGCCTAGTTTAACTTGTTTTAAGACCTAAAAAACTATTTTAGATTACTTTTGGGACCCCAATAATAGTCTATTAATAGCACTCTCTTATCCTATGGGCTGAGGAGGTGGTCTTGATTCCAACTTATATTGTGTAATTGGTTTGTAAATTTGGGAGGAGGTTATGATGTCTTCCTTGTTACCCTCAGGGGGCTCTTCACCAATCATAGCCTCTACAATTTCACCAACTTTAGTTACTTCTTTATTCAAATTAGAGGGATAAGGGGTACTCATTCTTAGGCCTGATCCCCTATCTCCTTCAACTCTAGCCTCATATTATTCAACCTATTTAACTCCACCTTCTAACTACTGGTGAGGTCTTGGTTTGCTAGCCTTAGCTCATTTTCAAGTTTCTCCTTGGGCCCTTGCATACTTTTTGTCTCACCTTCCACCTATTGTCCCAATGGTTGGGTGAACATATCCTAGATAAATGATTTTATGTCTGAGGAGATAGTTTCTTTCTTAAGTAGAGTTTGGGCTTGCATGTATACTTTGACACCTACTTGTCTCACATATTTGAAGGACAAAGGGTAATTTGAGGCTAATAAATTTTCCTCGTCACCTTTTTCTTCTCCTTCCAAGGGTTCTTGTGGTCTAAACAATCCCATTATTAGAATTTTGACCTAAGTTTATAGACTTTACCTCAAATTTATTTATCCTATCCTCACCGAGGGAGGAGTGAATACCTCTAGCCACTTTACTATCTCTAAAATAGGCCTATCATCATCCAAATCTTCTTCATCATTCATATCACTTAGAAACTAGGCATATGAGGACTTTTCTCCTTGGGATTCTTTGTCTTCACATTGAGAGGGTACATCTAGATGTGTGACCTCTTTCCTTTTCCTGGGGATTGTAGATAGATTTTATAACACCTTCTTCACCCTTTTAGTTTTCAACTAATCTACTTGTTCCTCCCATCCCCTTTTCCTTATGTATATTTTTGTGGGTAGAATGGGCTCTAGTGATTTCTCAGGTTGAGGGGTTGGTGCAATGATTGGTCTGGCTAATGCAGTAGGAGATCCCTTAGTAGTGTTCAAAATGGGAGAAGCACTTGTAAGGTGAACTTCCCCCATGGAAATCGAAGTCCAATTTTTAGTAAGTTTGGTCTATTTTGTGCAAGATAGTCCAGACTTAGACTACACTACTATAATATCATCAATATTGACTAGCTTGGTGAAACTAGTATCACCTATTAGCTTCTTCCCTTTGCCTTTGGCCTCTACTTGAGGGCTTGTTAAATATCTAGTATAAGGAGGAAGAATCACCTTAAGGTCCCATATAGTTATAAGCTCCTTAAGGGTAGGGGTGTCATGTGCACTAAGGTCCACAACTCAATACTTTAACCATTTGAATGTTATTTTCATTATAAGATACACCTTCCATGCAATTGAATCATTCTCTAAGACTATGAAGTCTACTTGGGCTATAGGCTACATCTCTATATTATCCTTAGTGTATGATAATGACATTATAGCCTTATCACCCACCATGTATTTGGGGATGCGAATGATGACATATGTAATAATATCTTGAATGATGAGCCTTAGGTAATCAATTTTCCTCACTTACTCCTCTATTATGTATTCTGACCAGATGTCCTCATAGTGTGCCTAGTGCATAACTACACTCGTATTAGTGTTAACCAACCCCTTGTGTCATAGTTAGACTAAGGAGGCATCTTGTCCATCTAAAACCACCCCTTTTCTTGCTCCAACCCTTTTACTCTGGCTAGAGTAGGATATGTATAATATCCTATCTATACAGTGAACTTGAAGGGGTTATTAATCTTCCTTGTTGTAATCATCTCATGTGGGGGAACCATTTGTTTATATAATTCCATGAGTGATACCTTGCCATCAACATACCTAGGTAGCTTGTGGGGTGCCCTTAAATAACCACACACATATATGTATGTGAAGGTGAAAAATTTAATGTGCATTACATCGAACCTATTGATCACCTCCTTGGCCATATTGGTCATTCTTATTAAGATCCTCATAAGGTATAAGACACTTATGATGGCATTGAAAAATTAATTATAGACCTTGGCCCAGCTATTCCTAAAACCTTCTAAAGTCATTTCAAGATACAACTCATAAATTCTGAGACTGAAGGAATTCATAGTGAGCTCAAGGAAATCTCTGTTATGTACTAAGATATACATGAGGTAGGACATATAAAATATACCATTAAATTCTTCCTTAGAATAGATGGCCACCCATAACTACATTATCTGGAAGTGTAGGTTATTACTCAAAATTGAGGCCTAGTCTAGCTACTTCTCACCCTCTAACACACAAATAAGGATGGAAAACATCCATGCCTCAAAATTATCTATTGTGGGTACCTCAAAAATTCTAGTAGACATGACAATGACATATCATGGCAACTCATTGAAATATATTAACTTAAGATTTCTAGTTAATCTAGAAACCTTAGTTCTCTTTTTGGTGAGCCATCAAGTGCTTATAATATCCCAAATGAGGTTATCATTCTAGTCAGTGTACACCTAACACTCTTCCATGGATAAAATAATTCCCTTAGGTTGTGGTGATATCTCAAGCATGGTAATGAGATATTGAGGGGTGAATGATGTCATGTCCCCTTTTTAGTCGACATGTACAGAGTAGACGATTAGCCTATTATGCGACCCTCGTAGGCTAATGAGGTGGATAGAGGGTCTTGATGGAGCTGGACTTGGCTTTCGTTCGGGCACTTTTGGGCATGAATTAAGGGAGATATTAATATTTGATTGATTTAATCAAATATTAATTATTTGAACTAATTTTAATTAATTATTAATTAATTATTAATTATTAATTAATAATTAATTAATTATTAATGATTTGGTCTAATTTGAGGATGCAAATTCTAAATTAAGACTTGGTCTAATTTTAAGACCCTAGTTCTAATTTAAGGAAGTCTAATTTAAGGGAGTCTAATTTTAGCAAGCACACCTTTGGAGGTGTATAAGAATCTCTCATGAGAGAGAGTTTGTATTCATGCTTATTATTGATATTGATTCTTGTTAAGAACATTCTTCTGTGAAGACTGAGCCAAGGGTTCCAGGATTCCAATTGCAGTGAAGAACGTCAACTCTTCATTGTGTGCGATTCAGAGGTTGTGAAAGATCAGCCGATCTATTGCCGAATTGAGAGATAACTTCATACAGAAGTTATCATAGTATTACAGGTATTTGAGAGATAACTTCACTTAGAAGCTATCACAAGGGTTTACAGGTATTTTCTTTATTTTGGGTTTTTGATTCAAGAATTATCCAGATATAGATCTTTTGTGTCAGCCCATAATTCTACAGATCAGGATCAGGCATACAGGGTGTGTTATATCAGCGGCCGTACGACTTCCGTACAGATCTGCAAAAAATCCGTACGTATCTACAGAAAGTTTAGGTACCGACATCGGCGAACAGGAACTTACAGAGACCGACATCGGTCGACTCATCACCGACGTCGGCAAGGGGACTAATACAGGTCGACCGACGACGGCAGTATAACCGACGTCGGCGACTGTGTTTTTTTTACACAGCAGGCCGAGACGTGCCAGATTCAACCCAGTTCGCGGAATATTCAGGCTATAAGGCCGAACTTTTGATATTATTTGTATACCTAACAGAGGATCTCAAATTGTAAGCTTATGAGCAAATAAAAAGAAATTATACTGTGATTTATTCATCTATTTGAAGATATTTTGCAGAAATTTAGATAAGCAATTTGGAGCTTTGTTTTTGATATTCGAAGGGATATTACAGTGGTATCAGAGCTAAATCCTGCCATCCTGAGGGTTTAGAAATTTTATGCAGCGACAAGAGTTGCGACCACACGGGTATTACACACGCAGTAAAGCTTTGCTTGAAGGTACTCAAGTTCTAGAACAATCGCCGGAAGACATGGGTGATGATATTGGCAGGGCCCATATTCCTCACCATCCGAGAGACCAAGATGATCCAGAGGTTTTACTTACTCTTAGAGAACTATGAGAAGGGCAAAGGCAGAATAACCAGGTATTACAGCAGTTGGCAGCAACACTGCCAAGATTGGGTTCTCCGAGGGGACATTCCCCACACCGTGAAGATGTCAGGAGTGTTGCAGGATCACAGCGAGGCCATGGGACTGTTTCTCATACAGCGAATAGGCCTACTAGGCCTATCTTTGTGAGACAGGAAGCAGAAGAGGTTATAGCAGGTGAAGAGCATGAGGAGGAATTTATAGACACATTCAGGGTAGCGACTGATGAGTGGGAGTCATTACCACCTGTGGTCAGGGAGATGATTACTTTTGACCGATTCCTCACACAAAGGAAAGAACATTATCGAGGTCGACAGAATGGGAGACCAAGGCCCCAGAACAATGATCTGAAGCAGGCTACGAGTAGGCTCACACTAGCAACATTTGACTGTAGTGGTAAGGTGACAGCACAGGCCTGGGTTAGTAAGCTGGATACATTTCTCACATTGCGACCGATGGGTGAGGAAGATGCTATCAGATATGCGACACTACATCTTGAGGGAGTAGCTCACGATTGGTGGCACCATGGGATGGTGACACTCCATCATGATCAGATCACTTCTTATCAGGAGTTTGTGGACAGGCTGGTGGAGCGTTTTGACAGGAGGGATCCAGAGTCCTATTTCCGAGAGTTGGCACAGTTGCGCCAAAGTGGCAGTCTAGAGTCATACATTGGTGACTTCCAGAAGTTATCAGTTTGGTTCCTGACATTTCAGAGAGGCGACTAGTAGTACTCTTCATGGAGGGCTTGACAGAACCATTGAGAGGTTGGATCAAAGGCTTTGATCCTCCTTCATTACAGGAAGCTATGAGGAAGGCGCGCAGTATGGAGATGGCAGCCCCATCAAGTAGATCTAACTCCAGAGGTACTTCTTCATCAAGAGACCATAAACACTCCAACGGGGATACAGAGAGACCGGATTTTAACATAGATAAATCCGGGGTTAAAAATGATTCGAAGGCCAATCCAGCAGTACCACCTTTGGATCGTGAGGCACTTAATGATCTACGCAGGAAGAAGCTTTGCTTCTACTGCAAAGGTCCATATGATATCCATCACGATTGCCCTTTGAGGCCTAAGGGCAAAGCAAATCGTGTGATGTGGGCGTATTATGAGGATGTGGAATCAGAAGATTCCGAACAGCAGGGTAGTTCTGAGGAGGCAGAGGCTTCAGAGCCTAAGGCAGAGGCAGATTTAGAGCTTCATATACAGGAGGCACGCCTATCCAGCATTCAGTCGGATGAGTCATTCAGACTTCGTGGAGTTTTGGCAGGGCAGAAGGTTACCACCCTTCTTGATACAGGAGCTACACATAATTTCATAGATGCCAGATTGGTGGAGGAGCGTGGACTCACTACCAAAGATTTTGAGGGGATTAGAGTTAAGGTCGCCGATGGTCACACTCTTAAGTGTGAGCGCATGATTAGAGATCTCCCATTGCGCTTGAACAACTATGACTTTAAGGCTAATTATTTTGTAGTGAACATGGGGGACATAGAATTAGTCTTGGGTATGAAGTGGCTTCATTCATTTGAGGAAGTTACTCTTCATCTCAAAGATATGGAGGTTCGTTTTCAGGTTGATGGAAAAACACATATTCTTAAGGCAATACGAGGCAGCAGCTTCAAGCATATGTTTTTTCATCGGATGGAGATGCCTATACGACATGATATGATAGAGTGCGATGATGAGGGCACATTGGCACCAACACAGGAGAGATATGAGGACGAGCTTTGTCTTGAGGTGAGTTCAGTTCAAGAGTCAGCACATGTGGTAGAGGCTCAGCGTTCTTTTACAGGGGGGTCACATGTTGATGACGATATGCGTACAGGAGACAGAGGTGATGTGACGCCATTGGATGAGAGTGGTGATGGACAGGGCCTGGAGTTTGTGTTGGTTGACAGCACTGTAGATCGAGACTTCATTTGGGATCCCGGTATTCAGCGATTGCTTGAGGGCAAGCAATATCAGGAGGGGCGGATTGTCATGTCCCCTTTTTAGTCGACATGTACAGAGTAGACGATTAGCCTATTATGCGACCCTCGTAGGCTAATGAGGTGGATAGAGGGTCTTGATGGAGCTGGGCTTGGCTTTCGTTCGGGCACTTTTGGGCATGAATTAAGGGAGATATTAATATTTGATTGATTTAATCAAATATTAATTATTTGAACTAATTTTAATTAATTATTAATTAATAATTAATTATTAATTAATAATTAATTAATTATTAATTATTAATGATTTGGTCTAATTTGAGGATGCAAATTCTAAATTAAGACTTGGTCTAATTTTAAGACCCTAGTTCTAATTTAAGGAAGTCTAATTTAAGGGAGTCTAATTTTAGCAAGCACACCTTTGGAGGTGTATAAGAATCTCTCATGAGAGAGAGTTTGTATTCATGCTTATTATTGATATTGATTCTTGTTAAGAACATTCTTCTGTGAAGACTGAGCCAAGGGTTCCAGGATTCCAATTGCAGTGAAGAACGTCAACTCTTCATTGTGTGCGATTCAGAGGTTGTGAAAGATCAGCCGATCTATTGCCGAATTGAGAGATAACTTCATACAGAAGTTATCATAGTATTACAGGTATTTGAGAGATAACTTCACTCAGAAGCTATCACAAGGGTTTACAGGTATTTTCTTTATTTTGGGTTTTTGATTCAAGAATTATCCAGATATAGATCTTTTGTGTCAGCCCATAATTCTACAGATCAGGATCAGGCATACAGGGTGTGTTAAATCAGCGGCCGTATGACTTCCGTACAGATCTGTGAAAAATCCGTACGCATCTACAGAAAGTTCAGGTACCGACATCGGCGAACAGGAACTTACAGAGACCGACATCGGTCGACTCATCACCGACGTCGGCAAGGGGACTAATACAGGTCGACCGACGACGGCAGTATAACCGACGTCGGCGACTGTGTTTTTTTTACACAGCAGGCCGAGACGTGCCAGATTCAACCCAGTTCGCAGAATATTCAGGCTATAAGGCCGAACTTTTGATATTATTTGTATACCTGACAGAGGATCTCAAATTGTAAGCTTATGAGCAAATAAAAAGAAATTATACTGTGATTTATTCATCTATTTGAAGATATTTTGCAGAAATTTAGATAAGCAATTTGGAGCTTTGTTTTTGATATTCGAAGGGATATTATAGTGGTATCAGAGCCAAATTCCTGCCATCCTGCTGGGCACATCAGAGCCAAATTCCTGCCATCCTGTTGGGCATATCAGAGCTAAATTCCTGCCAACTTGTTGGGCACATCAGAACTAATGTCTTTCCATCCTATTGGGTAGTTTGGGTAGATTGAATCAGCGAAGGATCATGATGCCTTCATATACTCAGAAACAGTGGGACAATGATATGAAGAAGCTGGAACACAGTTTGAAGCAGTTGGATGAAACCCAGAAGAGGATGAATGAAATTCTTTCATATCCTACATCCAAAAACAAACCCGCACGGTATATGACAGCGAAGGAGGAGTGGGAGTTAGTACCACCTCGAATTCAGAAGTTGTTGCCTTTTGATCGCTTTGTTAAGCATAGGAGAGAGCACTACAGATCACTTCAACGAAAGAGTAGCATGTCCCATGATTATTATGATTATGAGATAGGAGATAGTGAAGATGATGATGAGTTAGATGATTGCGCTCAGAGTGTACAGGTGGGTTCAGATGTTAGTGCACTGAGGGTTGATGATCTCTCAACTATGACAGAGATTGTAGCAGAGTCCCAGGATCCTATTATTGCAGATGATACTCAGGAGAATGCAGTGGACAGTTTTGAGGACTTAGTTTCACCGGTTGTTTCTTTCTGTATGGAAGAGTTAGACAGTGATGCTATAGTTGTTGATACTCCGTCTGTTGATATGAGCTTTGACATTGATCATTTGTATATTGAGGTGGTTGGTGATGAGTACATTCCTGAAGTTGTTGTTGATGAGCATGTTGTTGAGGCTGATACACGTATTCAGGATTTGGGAGTACCTGATTCTGATGAGCGAGAGATACCAGTGGAGTCGAGTCTCCAGATTGATTATTCTCACACAGATGACAGTGTGGTACAGTTGGTTGTGCCACCTTTACAGAGAGATCAGTTGGGGTGTGTGGGGGAGTATGTTGATGCTTCCACATATAATTTCTACTGCACTGAACCATTCATGGAGTATTTATTAGATAGTGCAGGTGTTCGTCTGGACTCACATAAGATGACAGAAGGTGTTCTGATCCGAGGTTCTAGTGCTATTAGCAGATTGGGTGAGGGGATTTTACGAACCCTTTCTACTATGTTACCTTACAGGGATGTTGAGGTATTATTTGTTGAGCCGAGATTGGAGCCATCCATTGAGTCCCAGTTTGGCAATAGTGTGCCAGTAGCAGAGTTTGGGGGTTCTTACCCGCATCATACGGTGAGGTATGCTCCTTATTTTTCTTTGCATTTAGAGATTAGTTTTGGTGTCAGTGACTCAGGGACCCATGATTGTCATATCCACGGTCCAGTTGGGTGTGGGTATCAGTTAGACAGGGACTTGAATTTTGACAGAGTGGATGCTTTAGTTGGCTTGAGTTCCACAGTGTGGTTTCTTCCACCGGCATCTACAGTTGATCTTCAGATAGTTGTTTGGGTGTCGAGTGCAGTTTATCAGTTGCTAATTTTGATACTGTTACCACTGTAATGTCCCTTACTTAGGGGCTCTCTTATCTGCACAAAAAACTCTGATACCAAAGACCAAAGCTCTGATACCACTGTAATGTCCCTTACTTAGGGGCTCTCTTATCTGCACAAAAAACTCTGATACCAAAGACCAAAGCTCTGATACCACTGTAATGTCCCCTTCTAAACAGGAAATATACCAACACAAAAAAATCTGAACCAAGATATAATCGCTGTTGAATAAATTCAAAAAGATCACAATAATATAGTCTTTTAATAACAAATTATAGATTGTATCACTTGTCCTTGTAAATTATTACAATTGCAGTCCTCTAATATGCATATAAATATGAAATACAGTCTTGAAAACCCTGGCTTTGCAAATCTGGAAGTGCAAATTGAGTTCTGGAAAGTCTCGGCCCTTCTGTTTCGACACACAGTCGCCGTCGTCGGTCGATATCTCGCCGACGTCGGTCTCTGCTGGTCGGATTTCTGCCGACGTCGGTCTTCAGTCGACCGATGTCGGTCACTGAAAACCCTCTGCCTGCCGAGGTCGGTTCCTGCACTGGTCCGTACGAACCTGTACGGATTCTGTACGGCCGCCAATTAAGCACAACTTCCCTGTTTCAACCCCTGATCTGAAGATATCTGTCTCTAGCACAGTAGATCTCTAGCTGTATAATTTATTGAATCAAAACATAAAGCAATAAATACCTGGAATATCTGTGATAACTTCTGTGTGAAGTTATCTCTCAAACCTGAAATTCTGTGATAACTTCTGGATGAAGCTATCTCTCACTTTGGCAATAGATCAGCTGATATTTCACAGCCTCTTAATTGCACACACTGAAGAGGGAACGTTCTCCAATGCAGATGGAATCCTTGAACCCTAGGCTCAGTCTTCACAGAAGAAATTCTTCAATTTTCAATAATCAATAATCATTAGCATAATCAACAATGGCCTCCATGTGAAACCCTTATACCCTCAAAAGATATGCTTGCCCTAATTAGGGTTTTCTTGAATTAGCATTAGGGTTTCTAATTTAAAATTAGACCAAATAATTAATAATTAATAATTAATTATTAATGAGACCAATTAATTAATATTTGATTAAATCAATCAAATATTAATATCTCCCTCAATATATGTCGGCTTCTCAAACTGATCGAAGCAGGTGAATCAGGGAGTGATTTCGCACATGACCATACCCAAATAAAGGTGCTCTGCTACATATCAAATATCCCTAAAAAGTAGGAGCCCTGGCCAAATATGTCTGAAATAACCTGAATGAAAATCAAATGTAGAAATCCTGTGAATCAAAGTCAATCCAAGCTCCATTATGACCCTCTATCCATCTTATTAGCCTACGACGGTCGCATAATAGGCCAATCATCAAATCTGTCAATGTCCACAAAAAAGGGGACATGACAAATGAGTAGATAATTTATTAGATCCCATCAAGTATAGTTCTTGTATCCTCATAATAAACCTTTGTGCATGTAATGACCAGCTCTAGGTTTGGGGCTGCTAGTGGAAAAACTACTGCAATAATTATATAACTCATACCCAAATTGACTACCACCCTAGGGGGATTAGGTCTCTACAAAAGATTTGATAGGGTAGAAAAATATAAACCTTGGACATTAGTGTCCTTAATCCCATCAAGAATTAATGTAATGCTACTTTTAAGAAGGATAGAAGAAGAAGCCATTTTTACTTGATCAATGTGACACTACCTTCCCTCAAGCTGAAGTATACTCTTTCTTAGTGGCTAACTCCATAATTATTTCAAATTTCACTTCCAAAGCACTAAGTCAATAACCCAAAGAATAGTTACTTGTAACCACACTAAAAATTATGCAACCTGAGCAAGAATCACCTAAAAATATGACAATAATTTCTATTCTCATTTTTCACCACTCAAGTTTACAATTTGCTTGAAAACACAAGTATGAGCTATAATTGTGAAAGGTGGATTAAAATGAAGGGAAATACTTAGTTATAGTCATCCACTTTTAAAATTAGTGTTATCAATTAAGCTTTGGTGTGGAATAACTAATCTTTAGATACCACATTAATATCTTTAAGCTTTTCTAAAAAAGAAAAGGAGGGAAACTTGATGGTACTTCCCCCTCTATTTGAACAATTTTCCCTATGAAACATGGCATTATATAAGTGATAATCCACCTCTATCACTCATCAAGTCTTCAATAAACTTTTCACCTCTTCACCCCTCATATTCTTTAGTGAGGAGATGTTATATGGCCCTAATTTTCCTTTAAAATGAACAATTTTGATATGTGTCAAAAATTTGGGTAATCAAAATACTAGGGACATTTATAGTGTCTCACTTTTTTTGGTGTCTTGGTGCAATATAATCTAGGCTCTTGTAAGAGTGTCATGTGTCATGATATTATTTGATGACCCTAATGTCCCAATATTTTTGGAATCATTGCACATCCTCCCCTTTTTGAGATGAGGCATTCCTCAAAAAAGGGCCCAAAAACTAAAACCCCTAAGAGATTGCCATGTGGCATGTTTTGAGGAGTCTAAACTTTGGAATCTACTCACACCTTTGCTAGAAAAAACATGAGTATGACAACTTTTGAGAAAGAACCAAAACCAAAATCATTCTAAGATGTTGTTGTGTGTCTATCATAGACACTTGCTTGAGCCTTCAGTGATCTTTTACCTTTTTACCATTAATCAACCCAAGGAGGAGTGCAATATTCTTCCACCCTCTAAATAGGATTCATTTCTTAATGAGAGAATATGACCTAAAATAATATTTTTGGGAATCCCTTTGGGAGTGGCCCTTGAGATCGCCTGGGAGTACCCTCTAAAAGTTGAACATATCCTTTAGAAGTCTTAACAAGGGCATCTTCCCTATAGAATTACCTTTCAAAATTTGTGAAATGGTCCCCCAAAATATCTAAAGTACACCTTTGAGAGACTTGAAAGTTTATTTTGTGCTTTGAGTTATCCTTCAAAAGTTGTGAAAGTGTCCTTTGGGATTCTTGAAAATGGCCTTCCACCTATAGAAATATCCTTTGGGAATTTTGTGAAGAAAAAATGACCCTCTGAAAACTTTGGAAAGTGCTTTGGCCAAAGTAAACAATTCTTTTGGGATTTTTATATGCACAAAATGCCAAAATGGTAAGCACCCTTCATTTGTTTTTCCACAAACAAAAATTTCAAAACAAATAAGACTCAACACTTTTTTTGAAACAAAGATTTTTTTTGGAAATTTTGTAGCGAACAAAATATTTGACAGAAATAAGTCTTAAATTTTTTATTTTGAGACAAATTTTTTGAAAAACCATTTTTATTGGGCATTTTTTTCATTACAAAAGGCCCAAAAATTATAAGGGATAAACAATTTTGCCAATTAAAGACAACACACAAAGGACCTAGCCAATTTTATATGATTAACTTGACCTTCCCAAGGAATACATGAGGAGAAAATGACTTAGACATTAGCTTCAATACTCAATGTAGTCTAAATTATAGTCATTCTCAATTGACAAGGGACCAATTTCTTTAATTCAATTTTGGGCACTAACATTTGTTCTCACTTGGGGATGCATACCCCATGTAGGTGTATAAAGAACCACATAACACAAGACTAGGTACCAATCCATTGGGCTATAGAGTCAGGATGAAGCAAATTCAACTAAATATAAGAGCCTAATAGAACGTACAACAAAGTCCAAGAGGGAAAAAAATGAAAAAAAACACATGACCAAAAGGAACTATACAAGTGAGCAATAAAAAAAAGGGACAACAGAACAAGAAAACACTATAAAATATAGTACATAGTTGCAAATAGACTCAATCTAGGAAGTGTTTTAGATGCCTACCATTGATAATAAAATCCAATATTTCTCCATCTAGATATTTTAGGAAGAAAGTGTGCTACCCAATCCTATATTTGATTAAGAGCCCATCCATAGAGTAGCAAACTTGTCGTGCTTACCTTTCTCTTCATTCCCTCTATCCCAAAGTAGAACTAGATCACCTTCTTGAAAATTTATACGAGTGACCTTTATATAAAATATTTTCTTTAACCTCTTCTTGAACTTGAGGTGTTTCTCATGGGCTAACCTATATGACTCATCCAATTCTAAAATTTAGTTCATTCTTTCTTCGTAGTGGTTAGTGCATTCATCCTCCTTGGGTTACTATAGTAGATGATAGGTAGGAAGTTATATATTGATGGGTAAAACCACTTGAGTTCTATAGACAAGCTTGAAAGGGATCCTTCTTATGGTTATTTTAAGAGCAATCCTATTAGCCTATAGGTAAAATTTCATATGTTCACCCCACCTCTTCTTGTTGACTTCCAACATCCTTTTGATAACATTGAGCAAGTTTTTGTTATTCAATTCTACTTTCCCATTCCCTTGAGGATTATAATTGGAAGCATAAATGAGATCAATACCATAATATTTCCACATCAAATCCAAAGGCTTAGATTTGAAACTCATTTCATTATCAACAATGATCTTGACTGGCACACCAAACCTATAGATAATATGATTCAATAAAAAGTCCATCACAACTTGGTGTGTTACCTTCCTTGTGGGGATTGCTTCCACCCACTTGGTGAAATAACTAGTTGTAAGAAATATCCATCTATGCCTAGCACTTGAAGCCTCACTAATCTCACCAATTAAATCCATGACCCATTGATTTAATAGAGCTTTAATAGTAACCAATTGTAAAGGGAGAGAACTAGATGCATTTAATCTTTCTATAAAGCGTTGACACTTTTCACATCACCTAACTATCTAAGCAACATCCTTAAATAATGATGGCTAGTAATAACTAGCTCTAATAATTTTATGAGTAGTAATTTTAGGTGCAAAATGGCCACTACACACTCCACTATTAATGTCCTCAACTAGGCCATCAACTTGGTCTTCTAACATACACTTTAGAAGGACCCCATTAGGATTTCTCCATGCTAATCCATTTTCAGTCAGGAGGTACTTCTGGGAGATTAATTTGAGATTCCTCTAATTTTTGTCCAAGTTAAGATCACAAAACATACTCCATAGATAATAAATAATGTCCTTATACCATTGGGATGCACTAAATTGATCCAAAGCACTATTGGTGCTAGCAATAATGTTGTTCACTTCAACTGCTTGCAAATTCACCTTAGCCATAAGCCTAGCCAAGCCCATTCCTCAAACCAATTTAGTGGTTTAGATGTCTATATCATATTATTGTAACTTATTTATCCATCTACACCTTTTATTAGAGACATCATTTTGAGTCAATATATCTATCACCATGGTGTGAGGGGTTTAAGCAATAATATTTGAACTCAAGATATAAGATCTAAATGTTTTAACCACTTTTAGAAAATCAAAAGCTTGTTTCTTTATAAGGGTGTAATTCAACTTAGATTCTTGTATAGATTTTCTAAATAAATCTATGGGTTATTCATGACCATCATCATTCTTTTGTAATAAAATAGTAGCAAAGGTATAGGGTGATGCAAAGGAGAAAATATGAAATGTCTTGGTGTAATTATGACTAGTTAAAATATGAGTAGACTTAAAATCTCCTTTGACATCATTGAATGCTTTCACAACCCTTTCATCTCATTTAGTAACTTGATCCTTATTCAACATAGAAGTAATAGGCAAGGCAATTTTTGAAAAGTTATACATAAATCTTCTTGCAAGATTAATTTATCTAAAGAAAGATTGAATTAATTTCTTAGACTGTGGGATGGGCACTTTGTCAGTGGCTTTAAATCTTTTAAGACCAATCATAACACCCTCTTTGGACTCTATATGTCTTATCAATTTAGCCTTTTGAAATCCAAAATGACACTTCTTAGGATTGAGGGAGATACCAAACTCTCTACATCTAATTAATACCTTTTCCAAGTGTTTCAAGTGCTCATCCCTTCTCTTAGAGTACATAGTGACATCATCCTAATACACAACAATAAATTGATCAATCATCCCTACAAAAGCAACATCCATGGCATGCTAAAATGTTGTACCAACATGCATTAGCCTAAAAGGCATTCTCATATTCACATAGTTACCCCATGGTGTGGTGAATGTAGTCTTAGACCTCTAAGATTCCTTAACCACAACCTAGTTATAGCTAGATAAGCCATCTAGAGTAGATAACATTTTGGACTTGGTAACATTCTATAATAGATTATTCATATTGGGCAAGGGATAGTTATTTTTTAAGGAGGCATTATTTAGATTGTGTAAATCCACATAGAGGTAGATATCACCATTATTATTATGCATAGGGACCAAATTAGCCACCCAAGATGAGTACTTAATAGGTTAAATAATACCACCATCCCTTAACTTCTTTAGTTCATCATGCATCTTGGTGGCCAGGATGGGATTGATAGGCCTCTACTTTTGCCTAAATGGATTACTATCTGGATATAATGGGATGACATGTTGGAATAAGTCCTCCCTATAATTTTTAAGCTCTGAGTAAGACCATGCCAAAAATACTTGATATTTTCTCAGCAGCTGTACATAATCTCTTTTCTCTTCAGTGCTGAGATAAGTACCTAGCAATACTTTTCTTGGATTCCTAGGGAACCCAAATCAAATTCAATGATGTCCCTTAAGATAAATGTTTCCCTTAGCCTCAATTTATCTACTCAATTAAAGTTTGACTTTAAGCTGACCAATCCCCTAGGGATAGTGTTCATTTTGAATTGAATGACCTCTTTCCCAAATAAAGTGTCATTTCCATCACAATTTTTAACCATAGATTCCAGCTCCACAAGCTGACCATGAAATTTTACTTGACAAGGCAAGAACCTTTTGATTTGTTCATCATCCTTAAAAACCTACTAGTGATAAATGTTATCTAGGATTGAGGATTGACAAACACCTCCACCTAGTACTGATAATATGTGCTCATGCTTGAAATATAAAATTGAGCTGCTACCTTAGCAATTTTTTAGCCTCTTGGTTGAATTCCCATCATGATAAGAGATGTTTAATGCATTAAATCCTTCAATAAAATCCCATACAACATTTTGGTACTCTTTTAACCTTTTAAAATTGGTAGCATATGCATTATGGATCTATTTCACCACTAATTATGATTCCCCTTTGATAGAGAGACACTTGATCCCATTTTCACATGTAATCCTTAGTCCAAGTAGAAGCACTTCATACTCATGAACATTTTTAGTGTAATTGAAATCAAGGTAGAAGGAAAAATTATACCTCCTTCCATTAAGATCATTTATAATCACTCCAGCCTTATTCTTGACACTAGAGTAGGTCCCATCAAAGAAAAATTCCCAAACAATAGCTTATGTATCAGGTTGTGCATCAATGATAACAAATTATTCATCTGCATCAATAATACCAATGAAAATACCCTTCTCAACATTAGTGTACATTACTTTATTCAAATCATGATTTGGATCTTCAATTATATGTAACATCTTAGTCTCTCTATGAAGTTTGACCATCTTACCTTCTAAGGGAATGGTAGCATAAGAAAGGTCCATCTACACACTTCTTCTCATATTGATAGCCCATTATCATGATAGTAACATTCCCCATTTGGGAGGGAAATCTACAACTACCACATCCATAATCAAAAACTTACTTGGGTGAATCACCAATTGCATAACCAACCCTTTGACCTACCCAATAATTGGCACCTCTCATGAATCCATAGCATAACACTTTCCAAAATAAGATGTTATCTTTACACTAAGTTTATTCAAGACACATAAAGTCATAACTTTACAAGATGCACCAAAAGCAAACATGTAATTGTGGACAACCATACCATTATTCATCAATGTTGTATAAAATGGCTCCATGTCCAACTGACTCTCTACCAATGTAGTCCCTAGATAGACATTAGGAGAAGGCTCATAAATGTCTTTCAAATATTGATCTTCTAATAGCACTTGGGACATTTTAAACTCATTGGTAGTTGATCCCTTACCAAACTCCAAATATTCAAAATATCTCTTCCTTTGTTTAGGGATCCATAACAACTCAATGAGTAGAATAGTGATATTTATTTGACTCAATAGTTGGGCCATATCACATACACTATATTGAGGGAGAGGCATGTTTGGTGGGAGGGTGGTGACAATTTTAATATGGATATGCTTAGAAAACACATGAAATGGTTTAGGTTGAGGGGGATTATTATTATTTGTAGGAGATTTCAGTGGTGGGTTCTACTTAGTCTCATTAGTACCCTTGGGGGCACTAGACAAAACATGTATCTTATTTTTCTTAGCAAAACCTTCTCTGGGTCTAACAGCTTTAGCAATAGGTACCCTCTTTGAGGCTTCTAGAATATCTACATCTTTCTTTACCTCTTTTTTCCTACATCCCTCAGTGTTGGGTCAATAGGAGCAATGTTTAAGGGATAACACCTACTTGCCTACTTCGTAAGTTAATCTTGCTTCTCTAGGAAACTACTACATTAATAAAGAATCTTCAGTCTTCCTCTTATGGATTACCTTCCATATATTTCTTTCTCATCATAGATCATACATGAAAAAAATCATGCATATGCAACTCATATACTTATGATACATTAACATCACATGCAGAATCAAAGATAGGGACACATTCCAAATCAACAACACCCCATAGTTTACTAGTCATGATGCTAGTAGGCATCCCTATGGGAGTCATTAGTTTATCCAAAGGACTATGAAAATCAAACATGAAAACTTCATAATCAAATAATTCATCCTTTGGTTTAGCTATTTCTTGATCTACTACCTCAATAATATCATAAGGTGGGTAGGGTAAGAAGCATCTATCACACTAATCAATGTCTATATCAAAACTCATGGCATTTACTTTAGCATCTAAGGGATCCAATATTTTCTTCCTAATACTCCTACCTTGATTCCTTTTTATCTAGCCTTCATGTGTAGGCCTCTTTCCTTTGTCAACTTCTTATTTATGGAACAAAGGGTTTTGTTGAGACTGATATAGATTTGGGGCCCTATCATGACTAGAAGATACATGTGAAATGCCCTTTTTTATCCTAGCTAACTTATATGACATTTATTTAATAATAGAGGCCAAAGTCTTGATAGTCTCTTCTAAGTTGGTGGCCTTGGTAGACCATGGCTTTTTAGGATTGACTAGCTTCACATCGGCCCTATTATTCATAGGCTTTCTCATAGCTTTAATATTATTCTCAATTTGGATGGCCATATTAAAGGCCAACCTAAGGTTTGTTGGAGCTTTATTTCTCAATTAGTATGCAACCTTCTTGTCAAAAGCATCATAGTATTTTATCAGACAAGTAGTATCACTAAGCCTAATATTTTTAGGTAAACACATCATGGCCTTATTGAAATGGGTATTTAAATCCTGCACACACTCATTAGGATTTTTCTTGATATTTTGAAACTTGACCAAGAGGAACCTCAGATCTATCCTTTCACCATATTAAATCCTAAAGACATTCTGCATCTCTTCCCATGAGTCAATACATCTAGTAGGGAGGGAGTTGAACCAATCTTGAGCATCATCCTCTAACATTTTCATAAACAACTTAATGCACACATCCTCATGCTCAACCTCATAATCCTCAATAAAATTCTAGAAGGCCTTCATATGTTAGTCACTGGTCACATCATTATTCACTTAAAACTTTAGGAACCTCCACCTTATTTCATTGGTAACTTCATTAGGAAATCCCTCCATCTCATCAAAATTGATAGTTGGAATCTAGGAACATAAAAATCAGGGCATGCATTTTCCTTCCAGTCTTTGTGCCTCATGATTGAGATATCTTGGGGTTTATGATCCAATAGTAATGAGATATGAGGAGGGGAATGAGGAAAAATGGGTAGGTCAAATTTAAGGGGGATTGAGCTAGTGGTAATGGACTAGGATAGTAAATAAAGCTATAAGGCTCAGAAGTACCAAAAGATATATGGTAATCTTCAATAATAAGCTGGTCTAACAAATTTTCAAGGTTAGTAACACTAGGATGAATCTCAATAAAAAACTAAGCCCTTCAATAGGTCTCTAGGCTAATCCCATTTTTATTTAAAGAGTACATAACATAGGAACAAATTACTTTGATGGGTCAGTCCCAAAGGATTATATCAATCCTTCTAGCTTTGTAAATAATGAGATACTCAAAATAGAAGCTTAGGAAGGTGAAGGCTATAATAGGAAATGGTCTTATAATAACTAGGAGATAAGAAACTTAGAGTCACCACTAGAACAAACTTCTAGAAAACAAGAGACAAAACATTGATATGAAAGACAATGTTCAAAAGGGACTAAATGCCTTCCAACACATAACTGATCAATTTTATCTCTAAGTGTAAAATCACATAGATTCACTAAAAAATGATTCAGTAATGTCAACACACCATAGGAAGGTAAATAACCTCTCAAAAGTGATCAAATATTTATGCAAGAGTCCCTATCATGTGGGCAACAAGAACTATCCTCGGTAATGGTGCTAAAAAGGGTGTTGGTTCCCAGTTGTACATCTTGTATGCTCAACTTTTCACACTTACAAAAAATGGTAAAAAAAGATGAAAAAACCATTAATATTTCATTATAACTTGGGAAGGGTTTAACATCAACAAAAAACCAAACACAAATAATTATTGAGAGACACTTACAAAGGGTATGGTTAACTCTCTGCTACTTTTGGCTTTGCCTAAACCAAGGTGAGAAAACCTATGGGGTAGCTTTCTCACATGGAGGGATTTCACACTTCAATATTCATGGGGATTCTTGGCACATAAGGGGAATATTTTCAAAGCATACCCAAGTTTCCACACTTCACCCATAAGGGTTGTCATATAAAATTCACAAATGCTTTAAGTCATACACAAGCTACTAGAGATAGATGAAAGGATGGCTACAATCTTCACTTTATGAAATATTCAACAAAAAAAACTAGATAGGAAACTATAGATTTAATATTTTAAGTACACAACTTCAAATACATTCCAAATATATAAGATCTCATGTATTTTTAATGCAAGTAACATTTATGATATGAAAATGGTGTGTTAAGCATAGGGTAAGACAAGGTGGGCTGATTTAAACAAAGATATGGATAGGTATTGGAGAGAGGAGAAATTCATTGAATTTTCATGTCACTTCTACAAAAAAACATTTTTGAAACTTCAAAACAAATGGAATGAAACAATACTTTGCAGTTCCTTGAAAGAATCACAAGCAAAGATACAAGTAATGATTCAAGAGATCTTTCTTGCTAAATCCATGAGCCTGGGACTACCCCTAAAAATACTATTAATACTTCATTTTAAATTCTATAACTAAAATTATTTTATAATCTCAACACATTTCCCAAATGACTACCATAAAAGGAAAGCATGAGAGCACCAATATACTAAGAACTTAGAATAACGCATTATATTTCAACAACAAGACATAAATATATTCCATTATCCATCTGAATCTCAAATACATATAATATGTGGTTGAAATTATACAACATGTACACTATGCAAGTCATCTTTGTAATAGGGGAACATCTCAATATGATCTCAAAGCTTGTCAATGATTTTACACAAGAAACCAATTTGACACCAAAGAGATTACATAGTAAGAATTTCTCTAGAGTGATAGCTCTTTTCTCAAAATTTTATGATTGACTAACCTTTTTAAAGGAAAAAACCTCCTTTACTTATACCATTTTCAAATCAATATGTGGCATATCCCAATGAGATGATCCAGCTAGAAAAATTCATTCATAGGCCTGGAGCTCATTAGTTGCAACAAAAATTATTCCTTGGATAATGCATGTGCTCTAATGAAAGTGACATGTTTGATATCTCACCCTAGTGGGATGCTCTCCATATGCCATGTAAATCACACTCTAGCAAGGGGGAAAATAATCCTTTGTCCACTTATGTAGCCAATCCAAAATGTCCATTTATCTAAATAATAAAGAATATTCCTATGAGGGACATGCTACTAATAGGTGAAATATAATGATTAAGAGAAAAAGAGAGAAGAGGAAGAGGGAGAAGAAAGAATATTTACATCAACTGAGAATAAATTGAAATGATTTGGTTATATTGTGGAACCAATGTTGATGATTGATCCCTATGCTAGCTTGTTCTTATATGCAATGAACTTCTCAATCATGGTGGTAAGAAATTTCTTGTTTGGGCCCACCTAGTATTTTAATTTGACATCATATTCTTCTAACTAGTCGGTAGTCCTCTAGAGTTATTTTTGATTCTTCTCAACCAATGCCTTCAAATGTCATAGGATTTTTCAAGTAGCACCAACTCCCTTATTTTTTGATTATTAAAGCTTTCATGGGGTGCATTGACAAGATTCTTTAGGGAATCTTCTATCAATTCATTTGTCATGTCAACTATACCATTAAGATTCACTATTCCCCTCAATGTGGCCTCAATTTTTATCCTAAATGTCTCAAGAGATTGTTCTTCCCCTTTTATATCAAAGGCACCATCCTTAAGCATTTATATCTTATGTTTTATGCTTAGTTTGCATTATATGGTCATTTTAGGATCATCTGAGATGATGAACTTTTTTGCAATCAAGGTATCCTTGCATATACTATATAATTTATCTACTTTGGGCCCAAGTTCTTCCTAACTCTTGATATCATTATCATGAATCAATGCTAAGGATCTGTATGCCTCTTATTTATGTTTTGCATTATCAAGTCATTCCAATGTTGTATAGATGGCCTCTTTGGCTCGAACCATCAAGTCTCTCTGCCACTCTTTTTTTGCCCATCTTCTAGTCTTTAAATCTTCACCAAGGCCAAAATCAAGTGTATCCTAGGAAGAAAAAAGTGGACTTGGGGCTATGATAGTAGTTAGAAACACTAATTTAGGCTCACTTAGTAACTTTTACAAGTATTATATCATCACTTGGTTCTACATCTTAAGCTCCTCCAATGACACTTTATCTTTGTCCATCTGATGAGCCACCATGCTTGCAAGAACCTATGAGCTATGCTTTATCTAATTTCTTAAAGTCTTCCCCAAATCATATATGTACAATGAGTAACTTTCAAGGGGAACATCCTTCTTTGTAGAGCCTTGTGAAGGGATGGTTATTTCCTATGTTCTCTCCCCATCATTAGTGAAAGTAGTCTAAGAGAGTGCCTTAGCCTTCTTGGGAGGTTTTTATTTATATTCTTGAGAAATCCTCATCACATCTATATCTCCTAATTTTCATTAAATGCTTCATTTCTCCTTAATCTATTCTTCGACCCATACCATAGGATTAGTCTAAAAATCCATTGGAGTTGTGGACATTAAGGCTAGTCTAGGAGCATTGAAAGGTGGTGTTAATGGAATGTTGACCAGAGGGAGCTTGATAAGAGTTAGGTGTGAACCTAATATTATCTTATTTATATCCTCATCACTATCCAACTCAAGTTTCTTATTTTTATCTTCTTGATATCCTTTTCCTAGTTCAACTTATTCTAGGACCTCAACAACTATTCTAGATTGCTATTAGGACCCTAGTAATAGTCTATTAATGGCACTCTCTTATCCTATAGGCTGAGGAGGTGGTCTTGCTTCTATATTATATTGTGAAATTGGTTGGGAAATTTGGGAGGAGGTTATGATTTCTTCTTTTTTACCCTCAGGTGGCTCTTAACCAATCACAACCTATATAATTTCAACAACCTAACTTGCTTATTTATTCACATCAAAGGGAAAAGGGGTACCCATTCTTAGTCTTGATCCATTATGTCCTTTAGCTCTAGCCTCAGATTTTTCAACCTCTTGAACCTCCACCTTCTCACTACTAGTAAGGGATTGCTCTTCTGGCCTTTGTTCATTTTAATCTTTCTCCCCAAGCTCTTTCATAATTTTTGTCTCACCCTCCTCCTCTTGTCTTAATGGCTAGGTGAACATATCATAGACAAATATTTCTATGTCTAAGGAGATAGTTTCTTTCTTAAGTGGAGCTTGGGCTTGCATGGCCACTTTGACACTTACTTGTGTCACATATTTAAAGGAGAAAGGGTCATTTGAGGCTAATAAATTTTCCTCATCACCTTTGCATTATCCTCCCAAGAGTGTTTATTTTCCAAACAATCCCATTGTTGGAATTTTGATCAGAGTTTGTGGCCTTTCCCTCAGAGTTATTTGTCTTATCCTCACTAGGGGAGGAGTGAAAACCTCTAGCTAATTTACTATCTCTGTAATAGGCCTATCATCATCTAAATCTTCTTCATCACTCATATCCCTTAACAAATAGGCATTTGAGTAATTTTCTCCTTGGGATTCTATGGCTTCATGTTGAGAGGGTACATCTAGATGTATGACCTCTTTCCTTTTCCTAGGGGTTGCAAGTCAAGGTTACAACACCTTCTTCACCCTTTTAGTTTTTAGCCTCTCTACTTGTTCCTCCCCTCCCCTTTTCCTTATGTATATTTTTGGGGGTGGAATGGGATATGATGATTACTCATGCTAAGGGGTTAGTGTAATGGTTGGATTAGATAATGCAACAGGGGATACTTTAGTAGTGATCAAAATGGGAGAATTACTTGCAAGTTATAACTCCCCTATGGTAATTTGAGTCCAAATTTTAGCAAAGTTTCTCAAATTTTTGAAATATAGTCTAGACTTAGACTATGCTATTGTAATCTCATCAATATTGACTAGCTTGGTGAAACTAGTATCACCTATCACATTTTTCCCTTTGCCTTTGGTCTCTACTTAAGGGCATACTAATTTTATAGTGTAAGGGTGAAGAATAACCTTGATATCTCATATAGTTCTAAGCTCCTTGAGGGTAGGGGTGCCATGTGTACTGAGGTCCACACCTTATGACTTTAACCATTCAAATGTTCTTTTCATTATAAGATACACCCTCTATGTAATTGAATCATTCTCTAAGACTATAAAGTCTACTTAGGCTATAGGTTTCATCTCTATATTCTCCTTAGTGTACACTAATGACACTATAACCTTGTAATCCTCCATGTCTTTGGGTATGGGGATGATGCCATATGCAATAATCTATTGAATAATGAGCCTTAGGTAATCTATTTCCTTACTTGCTCCTCTATTGTGCATTCTGATTAGATGTCCTCATAGTGTGTTTGGTGCATAACTACACCTATATTAGTGTTAACCAACCACTTTATGTCATTTTTGGATTGAGGATGAATTTTGTCCATTTAAAACCACTCCATTTTTTATTCCAACCCCTTTGCTTTGGCTAGAGTAGGACATGTATAGTATCCTATTTGTATAGGGAACTTGAAAGGGTTATTAATCTTCCTTGCCACAATCATCTCATGTGGAGGAACCATTTGTCTACATAATTACATGAGTGCTACCTTGTCATCAACATACAAAGGTAGCTTGCAAGGTACCCTTGAATAACCACTCATTAGGATGCATGTGAAGGTGTAGAATTGAATGCACACTGCACTGAACCTATTGATCACGTCCTTGTCCATCTTGGTCATTATATTTAATCTCCTTAGAGGGTAACATTGAAAAATAAATTATAGACCTTGGCCTAGCAATTCTTGAAACCTTCCAAAGTCATTTCAGGATAAAACTCATAAATTCCAAGACCAAAGGAATTATTAGTGAGCCTAGGGAAATATCTATTATGTACTAAGTTATACATGAGGTAGAAAGACATGTAAAATATACCATCAAATGCCTCTTTGGTAGAGGTGGCCACTCATAAATGCATTATATAGTTGGGTAGGTTGTTACTTAGAATTAAAGCCCAATCCAACTACTTATCACCCTCTAACACACAAATAAGGATGGAAAACATTCATGGCTCAAACATCTCTGCTATGGGTACCCTATAAACTCTAATATCCATGGTGATGATATATCATGGCAGCTCTTTAAACTCTATTAACTTAAGATTCCTAGTCAATAGAGAAACCTTAGTTCTCTTTTTGGTGAGCCAATAAGTGTTTACAATATCTAAAATGAGGTTATCATTCTTGTCAACATATGCCCAACACTCTTCCATAGTTAAAATAATTCCCTCAAGTTGTGGTAGTATCCTGAGCATGACACTAAGAGCTTGAGGGGTGAATGAACAAATAATTGATTGGCTCCCATCATGTACAGTTATTGTATCTTTATGATACACCTTTGCACATGAAATGATTAGCTCTAGGTATGGGGATGCTAGTGGAAAAGTTGCCACAGGAGCCATATAACTCATACCCAAATTGAATACCACCCTAGGGGGATCAGGTCTCTACAAAAGATTCGATAGGGTAGCAAAATCTAAACCTTGGAAATTAGTGTCTTTAATCCCATCAATAATTAGGGTAATGCTAATTTTTAGAGGGATAGAAGAAGAAGCCATTTTTACTTGACCAACATGACATAACATTCCCTCAAGTTGAAGTATACCCTTTCTTGGTGGATAACTCCATAATTATTTCAAATTTCACTTCCAAATCACTAATTTAATAACCCAAAGAATACTTACTTAAAACCATACTAAAAATTATGCAACTTGAGCAAGAATTTTCTTGAAAATATCATAGCAATTGTTATTTTCATCTCACACCACTCTAGTTTTCAAATCACTTGAAAACACAACTATGAGCTCCAATAATGAAAGGTGGATTAAAATGAAGGAAAATAATTAGTTATAGTCATCCCATTTTGAAATTAGGGTTATTAGTTAAGCCTTAGTGTGAAATTTCTAATCCTCAGCTACCACATTATCTTTAAGCATTTTTCAAAAAGAAAAGGAGGGAAATTTGGTGGTGCTTCCCCCTCTAGATAAATAATTTTCCCTACGACACATGGCATCATACAAGTGAAAATCCACCTATGGCACTCATTAGGTCTTCAAGAACCTTTTCAACTCCTCACCCCTCATATTCTTTAGTGAAGAGATGCTACATGGCTCAAATTTTCCTTTGGGATGAACAATTCTGATATGTGTCAAAAATTTAGGTACTCAAGGTGCTAGGGACATTTGCAATGTCTCACTCTTTTATGGTGTCTCAGTGCAATATACTTCAAGCTCCCATAGGAGTGCCATATGTCATTATCCTATTCCACCACCCCAATATCTTGGTCCTCAAGGACTCATTACACCTCCTCCCCCTTTTGAGATGAGGCATTCCTTTAAAAGGGCCCCCAAAAACTAAAACCCCTGAGAGACTACCACATGGCATGATTTAAGGAATTTGGACTTCAAAATCTACTCACAACTTTGCTATCAAAAACACAAGTATGATAAATTTTGAAAAAGAACCAAAAATAAAATCTTTTTGGGATGCTACCACATGTCCATCATAGATGCTTGCTTGGGCCTTTGGCTTTATTTTACCTTTGTACCATTAACCTACCTAAGGAGGAGTGTAATATTCTTCCAACCTTTGAAGAGACATTATTTATTTATGAGAGCATATGACCTAAAGTAATCTTTTGGGGAATCCCTCAGGGAGTGGCCCTTGAGATTGCCTAGGAGTGCCCTTTGAAAGTCAAACATATCCTGTAGAAATCTTACCAAGGGAATCTACCCTATAGAATTGTCTTTCACAAATTGTGAAATGGTCCCCTAAAATCTCTAATGTGCCCCTTTAGGAGACTTGAAAGTGTCATGTGACCTCTGAGTTATCCTTTAAAACTTGTGAAATTGTCCTTTGGGATTCTTGAAAATGTCCTTCTACCTATAGAAATATCCTTCAGGACTTTTACAAAGGAAAAATGACCCTTTTGGAACTTTGGAAAGCACCTTGGCCAAAGTAAACAATTATTTTGGGCTTTTTGTATCAGAAAAATGCCCGAAAGGTAAGCACCCTTTAAATTTTTTGCCATGGACAAAAAGTCTAAAATAAATAAGACTCAACACCTTTTTCAAAATAGATATTTTTTTCAAAAAATTTGTAGCAGATAAAATGTCTGACAAAAATAAGTCTTCAATTTTTTTGTTTGAGACAAAAATTCTAAAAAACCATTTTCATCAGGCATTGTGTTCGTTATAAAAGGCCCAAAAAGTTTAAGGGGTAAACACTTTCACCAAGCAAAGATAACACACAAAGGACCTAGCCAGTTTTTTATAATGAACTTAACCTTCCCAAAGAATTCATGAGGACAAAATAACTTAGACATTAACTTCAATACTCAACATGGTCAAAATTTCAAGCATTCTCAATTGATAAGGGACCAATTGCTTTAATGCAATTTTGGGCACTAACACTTCTAATTAAAAACACAACCCAAAATTTTATTCATAATCAGGGATCAATCACATGTATTTCCTTTGCATTTTGATTATTAAAATACCCAATCATTTAATTTCACCCAAAAAATAAGGACACAACATTTAAATATTTAAAATAAAATTATATTCCTATAAATGAAGGTATTCTCAACCCAAAATTAAAATCTAACTATCCTCTTTCACCTCTTCCCAAACTTTTCTTTTATTTTAACCCCCCTTCTCCATATACTTATTCAATATTAACCATTTTCCCTTACATTTATGTCTCAAATTAACTCTGATATTTATACATTTAACTCACCATCCCCAAGGTCTATTTGTCTTCCATTCATGTAATTTATTGATTGTGCTTTGCCAAAAACTAAGGTTTCACTCAGGGCTCCAACAACTTTGAACTGAGTCTTTCTATCCAAAACCTAATATATTTAGATTTTTTACTTGAATTGGATTTAAATCTCATCATGTTCAATTTATTAAATATTAAAAAAATTGACTTGTTTTCCCCCTCCAAAATATCTATAATGAGTATGCCTTGCTAAGATGATTTTACATGTTTAATAATAACGTGATAAGCATGATTTCACTATTTCCCCCAAGTCACCATGTTACAAATAATACCACCCATGGTGGATACAATATGAATACCACTCTCAAGTTATCTACCCCTTGGGGGTTATTCTAATTTGCAATGCTTAGAGATAGACAACACAATTGGATATGATATCAATAAGAAGATCCTGGGTAATGATGTCATACTCCAATAAAATGCTCAAACTAATTATATAGATTATTTATTATTTTACAACTTAGATTAAAAAAATTAAAAAATAAGAAAAAAATGAGACCAACAAAAATAATCAATAACTAACATATAAAACAAATTAGAAAGGAACTAAGAAAAAATACCAAATTATGACAATGCAATCATTTAAGATACTAAAATAACTTAAGTAACATTTACACAAATAATACTATGTGAGTGTGTGTTGGTTCTCAGAGGCTATATATACTTTCAACTATCATGATATGTCACCCTCTCCCCTATTATGTTCTCCCTATGTACTATTATGTGAAGGTAAAACTATCTTCATCCACCTTAATATGGAGAATGTAGTTAGTCCATTTATATAAATATAATATGAAAAATGAGTAAACATAAATGATATAAATACCATTATATTATCCATGATAAAATGTGTAAAATTTAATCAAAACCATACATTTTATACTGAATAAATGTGATGGAAACATGGATTTATAATGGAAAATACAACATTCCAAATAAATCAATCATAGTAGAATGCATCTGATTGTTCCACATAAATCAATAATCTAACTAATCAATAGTCCAGTTATTTATTTAAAATAAGTGTTTTTTGTGTAGGATAGGTTAGGATGGAACACCTACTATTGATATGATGGAAAATTTAGTTAATTATAACAATTCCACAAAATAATCAATCTTAGTTGACATGAATGAAATGAATCTAATTATATCTCACATTATTTTTCTCAACAAATGAAAACCAAACCTAGAATACCTCTTCAAGCCTACAAAACTATTTAGGCTTATTATAAAAAAATTGGCCTTTGTCATTTTAAGCCTTAAAATTTTGAAAAATTATAAAAAACTAAAAAATGGGCCCATTCCAATATAGTTATGATTTTTTTATCTATTCAACTATATCATTATTGCCAATCTAGGCTTTTGTTTCAAACAATTTATTTTTCCTAATAAATTCATTTGCATTTTTGATAATGTAGTTTTCTATGTTTATCTATATATGGTTTTCTATTTCTATAACTACATCCATAGGATTGATATACTACATAGATCTAAAAACTATACTGCATGTGCTGATAGAGTCAAATATAATTAAACACATTATATCTCTATGGTTGATAACATCAAAACATGTCAAAACTCAGCTTAATTTAGGCCCAAAAAATCTTACAATAAAATTTAATATTTCTCAGACTTTTGTTTCTTAGTTATAGTCATCATCAACCTATCCTAACCTCAAATAATGTTATCCCATTGAATAAATATCTTATTTCCCTAACAATATTCCTCTCCTTGATCTTATGTGTACCTTTCATAAACATCTAAATCACTTAATGTAAAATATATTTGCTTGGAATATTCCTCAACCACCACCTATGGGGAAAGTATCAAATTTTCCCAATTCTGAGAAAATTATCATGTAGTAATTCAAAGATATGTCTATCTAAATTTATCATATAACAAATAAAGTTTTCTATTTGAAATTTCCTATCTAGGAAATGATACCAGATGAAACCCTTTATCATGTAGATGAACTTATTTTTTTATTAGCATCCAAATTGGTGATATATATGTCAAAATATCTCTCATTTTTTAAGGTTATATTACTTGTGTCACCTCTTTTGAATTCATTAAATCCCTTAGATATTTAAAAAATAACCTTAAATACATATATATCATATGACAAGTATATGACAAAATAAAAATTACACCCATGGGGTGAATTTAGATTCCTATCATGGTATCTCATATTATACTTAAGGTAAAAATTATTTTCAACTTTGCATTACTCAATAAAATATTGATTCTCTACCCTTAGAATAATCACATGAGAGCCACAATGTATTTTTCATCTCAATGCATAAAATTATGATACTTAGGAGATATCTATAAAATTACATATGATATCAACCCTTGTAATTATGAACAATTACAATAATGTGGTGTATTTAAAATACATAACCTTGAAACTCTTTCGAGTATTCAGTTTTTTGAATATTAACATTTAATATTTCTTGTTAATTAAATTATAATTTATAAAGGTCACCATAAACTTATGAAAAATGTATCACTTAACCTCTTTGATTACAAAAGTGATGAATTTGATGACATCAACCTTAAAATAAAAACTTCAAACCTTAGTTTTAATATCATATCTCATTTTACTCCTACCTTAGGAACCCACTCTCACAAGAGGCCAAACAAAAAAATTCTATGATAATCACTATTTGAAATAAATATCCTATTATTACTCCTAGTGATAATATGGTTGAATCCACCCACACATAACTCAATAATATTAATTATGAAAATATATATACGTTATATGACTCATATTTGTTTGGCTATGCCACATAAAACCATGTGTAAATATTACATTCCTAGTGCTCACTTAATAAATTCTATGAAAAAGCATATTTAAACTCTAGTATAAACATATTTATCCTTTATTATTTTTATATATATGGTTCTTCCCATATTTTTGAAATTCCTAATGAGAAATCTAATGAAATGTATGTTTATCCTTATATAATCCTAAAATGGGTACCCCAATATACTAATACTTTTCATAATTCCCATGATATGTGTATTATTGAGCCAATGTATAATTTGGATGTGCTTGATGTCCCTAATTATTCTAATTCTCTTCTTACCTTGCTTCATGGTCATATATACATTGTATCATTATATTTTAAATTATTCTCTAGTCCATCAAATTTTCTTTCACCTGAGATTTTGGTAAATTTAATCCACCAATCAACCCCAAATATCTCATCTAAATAGACAATAATGTAGTTTTGTACCTCTCACAAACCTATGGGAGCATATAAGATGCATTTGGAGAAAAAGAATTTATAAGGACAAGTTCTTACAATGGATAGTAAACTACCACATTTTATTAATCCTAGGTTATTTATATCATTCATAATAGGAGTACACATTCTTTGACTAATTGTTGATCTATTTAATATTATTTAGATGCACTTATTATTGAGGTTGTTAACTTTACTCTTCATAAAAATATGCCTCTTATAAAGGTAACTAAAACATGAATCCATATAAATGGGGAGATATATTATATTTGGCACATGTGTTCTACCCATTATTTGTAAACTTTTAAATCCCTCCAACAATATTTTGGTAGGTTCCCAAGGGTAGACCCCCAAGCTACCCAACATGCACATGACACCACTAGGATAGAGGAGCATCCTCCCCTATAACTAGAACCACACCCATGGTTAGACTATTTAATTCCCCATTTATTTTATTCATGGTTATAGTATCAACACCCTCCCCATTATAGCATCCCTATTTTATCTATGAATGTCATTCTCAAGGAAGTCCTTTCACATATTTCTAAGAGAGTGGAAGATACCATGGTTAAGTGGAGATATTAATTAAAATGAGAGATTTATGATGTTTGTGGTGGCATACCCACAAAAATTGAATTAATTGTATAATATTATTTAATTCACATTTATCATGCGTTATGATTTTACATTACTATCTTGTTCATAACATGTTTCTTTACATTTATTTTATTTTACCTCAATCTTTAATTTTATGTTTTTAATTTCTTAACATCTTATATTTTACACCTTATAGTTTTATTTGAACATTTATTATTTTTAAGATTATTTGGTTTATTTATTTTTCATGTCTCTCCCTCTTATATTTATAAATACATTACATCCTTTCTAGATTCTTTGGTAACTTACTTTTAACTATGTTCCTCTCTTGGGTTTATCTTCTCCCCTCTCAAGTTTCCACTACTAAATTTTCTTGTATTAGACCTGTCACAAGTTTACATGGATTATATAGTAATATTACTATCTTCCTTCACATCACCCTCCTCTTATGGGTTTATCCTATAATTTATACATGTTATGTGATTTCACATACATTCTCATGTAATTCAATATCCCCTTATGCTTAGTCCCACTAAATAAAAATATTACCTCCTTGTGATCAACTACTATCATGTATTCATTATAATAGTTTACATTTTTTGGATCTCTAAAAATCCCCATTATTTTCCTTTATTATCTTTAAATTGAGGCATACTTGGATTGAATACAAGATTTCACTCTCTTATAAAGTGTAGGTATATGAGTGTCCAAGATTTTTTCATCCACAAGCTATATTATTTAGTGGATAGGTATAATATATCTTGTGTTATTCATATTTATCACCCATTTTTGGTATTCCAAATCCATATGGAGGATAGAAATATAAAATTAAAAAAACATCAAAGATAATAAATTAAAATAAAAATAAATATCAAATAAAAATAAAAAGGCATTTTGAAAAGCTAAAATATCTATTGAAAATTAAAATGACTCTAAAATGACACCTAGTTGAATATCAAAATCCTTAGTTAGTCTCATGATAGAACTAAGGTATATTTGGGTACAATAGAACAATATCTTGGGGTAGTAAGTCTCATATATATCATCAATAACATAAATTGTTTCACACAAATGTGCAATCATTATAGTATACTAATGGATCTTTAAAGGCTTTTTAGGAATTTGGGACATGTTTTGTGAAGGTAGGATCATTTTAATTTTCACATTTAGAATTCATGGGATGGTATTTATACTTCACTTGTAATCCTAAGCTCTATGCTTGCTTTGAGATTCTTTTTATCTTATATGTCAAAATATCTTAGCTTTTTCCACTTAATTAGAGTTTATTATATTCACTAAGGATTTATAGATCAAAATTGTGGTGTTTTAAATCCTTTATCCAATTTATAATTCCAAATATCCCCTTGATGTATATTGATACTATTTAATCACCTCACTCTTCTTTATTTCCCCTTTTATATCTCTTTACTTTAGGTTTAACTCTTATATCTCTCATTATTATCCATCTTGGACTTTTTGATTGTATCTCATGGAAAGAACTTGTAGAATATAACCAATACCTCCTAAAAATTGAAATCACCTTTTTGTCTACACCATATTCATCATTTTTGTTACGATTTTAGATTTTTGTGTCATCCTAAGATGTTATAGTGTAGACATTAATTTTATGATTGATGTTTTCCTTGCTTAGGTTTTCACATCTTATGTTAATCTTATATTTAATATTATACAATTACATTTGATGTTTTTTGATAATTTATTAGCTTTCCAATCATTTGATTTATCTTATCTACTTTTCATTATATGTTTTAAATCATTTTTACAACCATGTTTTAAACATTTTAAATGATTATATGTCTTTTATTTAATTTAATTTGACTTTTTACCCATGTTACAATGGATATTTTATCCATATTTTTGTTTGATTGGATTAATTTCCCTTTACTTATATTTGATGTTGATTTATCCTTTATTTGAATTATATTTTATTATATTTACATTTGATATTCTTATTTTTTACTAACTTTATTTGAAAATCTTATGATTGATTTATATTTGTTATATATATCTACATTTGATGTATTTTTATAATATTTTTATAATGTTAAGTTTGTTGGAATTTTTTTATATACTTATTTTAGATGTCATTTTTACATAGTCTGTAGTTATTTTTGTATATATGTACATGCTCACATTTTTAAAAAAAGAATGAAACATATGAGATAAAATGTCAAATGTTAATATCATATGTACATGCTAACATTTTTAAAAAAGAATGAAAAATATGAGATAAAATGTCAAATGTTAATATCATATACAACAATTGTGTGTGTGTGTGTGTGTGTGTGTGTGTGTGTGTGTGTGTGTGTGTGTGTGTGTGTGTGTGTGTGTGTGTGTGTGTGTGTGTGTAAACATATTTTATACACCTCATATAAAATCAAAAATACTAAATGAGTGTGTCTAAGGCTAGTAGTTGCCTTCATCCTTGGGTCAAGAAGGGGATACTCTCTACTAAGAAGTAGTGTCTCTTAACTCTAAGAGATATATTTGTAAAGTAATAATCCTTGACCAAAACCCTATATCCTCTCCCTCTGCTCGAGTCACTTGAGTCTATAACAGAGTGATATTAATATTCAATTCATACTCTCTAAAGATAGATGCTAACATCATGGCCATGTGGCTATTATCTTAGTGTATAAGATGTATTGAGTTTAAACTACCTAATCTTATGCCATTTATATTTGATGAAATGTTACAACGTCCCCTCCTACTGGTACTACTATTGTAGATGTATATGGAATAAGACCTTGACCCTACTTATGTAAATTCTATGTAGTAACTCCATCCAATATGAACCAAATCAAATGATCACCTATAAATGGTGTTATATAATGCACCATAAATAGTTTTTTAGTCTTAGCTAGCACAAAATTTTAGATCTTGTGATTTTTTTCTTCTATCATTGATCCCCATGGTGTTGTATCCTCTACATCTAGTAAAATAAACCAAAAGAAAACTTAGATCATGATAGATATATAAATATAAATCACATCTATATATAGGTATTATATAGTTTTATTATCTATCTATAAAATCAAATGATAAAATTCCATACTATCATTTTATACCTAGAGTTATGCCCCTATCATAAATGGTCAATACATCAATGTAGTCATATAGGATACTATTGCCTTGATTTTCCTCCCGTGTCTGTTGATCCGCAAAGGATTATTCACATATATACCAATATATGAAAAGGATATTTATATCATATTCCCACTGATGATATCATATTTTAAATGTATGAGGAGTGGTGTGTGTTGAATTTTTCATAGGCACATATAAAACAACTTGTATAAGACTATTAGGCATCTATTATCTTCCTAAAACCTACACTACCAATATTTATTCTTGTCTCCTCCTCTGATATTAAGTAGTGTGATATGGTATCAAAAATATAACCTATGTATTTGGATATTTTACACTCAATCCATAAAATCCATCACATGGATCACCCTATAGAGTAGAAGGGATAATGGTGCTACTAGGTGGGTTTTTCCAAATTATCCTAGAACCTTTATACAAGATTATGGATCTATCTACCATGTGTAGTGTGCATTCATATTAACCTATCCATATGATTTTAATTTATATGCCCATGATGTAAATATATCCAAGGTACCTTGATATGGAATCCATATAATTTTATTCATATAAATTATATTTAGTCTAAGATAACCTGTCACACATATTTATTATAGTGCATGAACCAACCATTTCACTTAGGGAAACTTTTTTTAAAAAAAACTAAAAGGGGTAAAAATTTATTCAGACAAAAACAAAAAGGAATTACAAAGCTTTCTCTTGGTAAATCATTTGAGCCAATTTTTGAAAGAGATCCAAAGGCAACAACCTTTGGTCTGAGATGTTCCAACCAAGACCCTACTCAGAGGCCCATTTAGCAAGAAGGTCAGTAACCCCATTCCATTCTTAGGGGATATGCTTAAAAATCATAGAATCCAAAGCTGTGCATAGCTAGAGAGTTTGTTGGACAATTCCAGCCAGCTACCAATCCACATTATCTAACTTTCAACTATTTAACAGGTTAACAACAACCTGCAAATCCAACTCACAGATAATTCTAAGCCAACCATGATGACAACAATGTTGCACCGCCTCTAATATTGCCAAGGATTCCATGAGATTATTGGTGAACCAACCTTTATAGACCAAAAAAATAAGTTGTATATTACCTGAACTATCATGCCCCACTCCTCTAATGCCAGCATCTCCTGGGTTGCCATGTGAAGATCCATCAGTATTGAATTTGATAGTTCTAGTGCCTGGGGGAGTCCAACGCCCCTTTTTGTCCATGGGTCGTGCCTGCTGCCAATTTCTTCTCACTGGACATGTGGGAGGCACAAGGTAGGGGCCAGCATTAGGCACAATAAAAATGTGTGAATAGATGCTAGCATCAGTTGGGCTTAGGTTTACGCCCTTATTACTCTTATCCCAGAGATTTTCCTATAATGAGTTGATGATCTTAACCCAAATGGCGCCAGGCTCCAGCTGAGAAGCATGGAAAATGTGCCTGTTCCTTTTGAGCCAAATATTCCATAAGATGAATGAGGGTCCTGCCATCCAAGCACTTTGTAAGCTTTAGAGGGAGAATAGCCCAGTCGGCTCCAAAACTTAGGAAGTGAAGATGTGTGCCATTAGGGGCATCCCCACGCACTCCACCAGAGGTGCCAAATTTGTTTAGCAAAAGGAAAATGGAAAAAGAGGTGTGTCCCAGTCTCCTCTCTGTTGTAACATAAAACACATTTGGACGGCCCCTAGAACCCCTACTTACAGAGGTTGTCCCAAGTAAGACACCTATTATAAGTTAAGGTCCAAAGGAAAAAATTACATTTGGGCCACGTAATCTAGTTCTAGATTTTCTTGGCCCATAAGAAGTTTGCCTCACCAAATATCTACTTTGTCAGGTCCAAATAACTAGTCAAAATCGAGTAGTGTCTAGTGGGATCTCCTCCCCAAGCTAAAACATCATGTCCTTGTAAGGAGCTACATCTTCTAGATTCAAGGATCTATGATAACTCCATATGCTCCTCTAATGAGCCCCCCAGTGGCCAATCAAAGGAATGTTTCCACCTGAGTCCAGTAGTTCTACCCAAATGAAATTCTTCCTTATAATGAGCAAAAGTATACCAGCCAGCAGCCTGAAATGCATCACTCAAATGTTGAAGATGAAAATGGGAGGATAAGAGCGGGGGGGGCATCCCAAGAGTCACTCCAGAAGAGAGCCTCCATGCCTCTATTACAAATCTAGAATAAGCTGCACTTCACTAGTTGGGCTCCCACCTTGAGGGTGTGCCACACCATAGATCCCCCACCTTCAAGAGGCAGCCTCAGGATATCTAAAGGTTCCACACCTGGAAAATATTTACAAGTCAATATACGGGCCTAGAGATGTGATTGATTGGAGCACCAATGCCAATATAGTTTGGTAGCAAGAGCTTGGCTAGCTAGGATAGCAGAGCGCAAGCGTAGGCCTCCATCCTTCTTTGGTCGACAAATAATATCCCAGTTAATAAGGCTCCATTTGGTGTTTTTCAAGTTGCCACTCCAAAGGAATTGGTGGGAGAGGGCATCAAATTCCTTGAGAAAGTACATAGGGGCAGCCTAAATCATACAATGATAGATAGGAAGAGCCTGGATCACCGATTGCAGGAGTGTGACCCTTCCAACAATAGAGAGCCATCTATGAGTCCAATGATTGACTTTTTGTCTAAGTTTGTCAAGAAAATTTTGCCAAAATAATCTTGGCTACCTTCCCACCACAATAAGAATCCCCAAATAGGTCAAAGGGAGAGATTGGATCTGAAATCTCAGGATGGTGGCAATCCTCTACTGTATAGGCACAGGGGTATTAAAAAAGAAAATAGAGGATTTGTGGTCATTAATTTTTTTCCCAAACACCTCCAAATAAACATCTAGGGTGCCTAAAAAAACCTCTACTTCCTGAACCCATGCTCTTTCTGTGAGGATAGTATCATCTACAAACTGGAGGTGGGACATGATAGCTCCATTGCCACCCATGCACTATATTTTGAGACACCTGAAACTTGATAAGCTGCCCCAGCCCTTCTGCCAGAATAACAAATAAGTAAGGAGATAGTGGGTCCCCTTGGTAAAGGCCTCTAAAAGCTCCAAAAAGGTTAGTGGGTTCTCCATTAATGAGGATTGAGTAGGAGGGCATGGTAACATAGCTTAATACCCAACGAATCTAGGCCTGATTGAAACCAAATGCTAGCAAGACTTTTTGCAGGAAGCTCTAATTGGCTCTATCATAAGCCTTAGCTAAATCAAGCTTGATAAACATATCACATTCTTGAGAGGTGCTCATAGAATGAATAGATTCTGAAGCAATGGCAACCTGATCTAGGATTTGCTTGCTAGCTACAAAGACCCCTTGTTCCTCAGAAATAACCATGGGGAGACAGACTTTTAGCTATTCTATAATGAGCTTGGTAATGATTTTATAGACCACATTGCAAAGCACAATGGGCCTAAAAAAGTCCAGCTAGTTTGCCTGATCTTTCTTTAGAATTAGGACCAGGAAGGTTGCATTTAAAGCCCTGAGCATTTCTTTATTGGAGAAAGATTCCTGCACCACATTCAAAAGATCCTGACTGATAATGTCCCAAAAGTCCTAAAAGAATTCAATAGGGAAGCCATCAGGTCCCAGGGCTTTACCTTTGTTCATACTGAAAACCACTCCCTCCACTTCAGCCATATCAATAGGCCACATCAGAGAATCATTCATTCTCGGGGTGACCACTTGGGGGATGCATGAAAGCACTACATTTTCTGCCATCCTAGGGGGCAGTAGTTCTTCTAAAAAAAGTGTAGAGTAATACCGAATAGCTTCTCCAACAAGAGCTTGAGATGAAGTCAGTTGAGTTCCATCTGGACCATCCAGGGAAGAAATAAAGTTCTTGTTACACCTCGCCTAGACTAACTTATGGAAGAAAGTAGTGTTTTTGTCCCCTTCTTGGAGCCAATCTATTCGAGCCTTCTTCTTCCAGAAGATCTCTTCACAAAGTTCCCACTCTGCTAAAACCTTGGACGCTTGAGATTCTACCATATGGAGCTCTTCAGACAAGCCCTGGTCTCTAATCTGTCTGGTCACCACATCAAGTAGGTCTTGCGCCTTTCTCCTCATAATATGAAGATTACCAAAACAATTTATGTTCCAATATTTTAGCTTTCTCTTAACATATTGAAGTTTTTTGGCAAAGGTGAACATAGCCATACCATAGTTGGGGCCTCCCTATCTCCACCACTGACTCATTAGATCATGGAGTGAAGCCTCGCGAAGCCACATGAGCTAGAATTTGAATGGAGGCTTCTTTGGTCCAGCAATCTGACTGATAGAAAGCTTGATTGGCCAATGGTCAGAGCCTCTCCAGTCAAGGATTTCTGAAGTCAGGGATATAGATCTAGATAGCCAGAAGCAAGAAACTAGGAATCTGTCGAGGTGCTCTGAAATGCCAGCATTACCTATTCTTCTATTATTCCAAGTGTAGATTCTGTTAATCAGCTTGATGTCTAATAAGTGTAGAAGGTCTATATTTTGCCTAAGGATTTCCATGGAAGGCCCCATGCATGCCAGTCCTCCTCTCTTCTCCTCCAAGCTAAGGATTGTGTTGAAGTCTCTCATTAAAATCCATGGCAAGAATGGATGGAAACTCTTGACATACTAGATGTGATCCCATAGCTTGAGTTGTCCTTAGAGATCAACTAGAGCATAAACATTGGTAACTAAAATAAGTTCACCTATTACCATGGAGAGGGCGACCATTGAGAGGGCTGAACTACCAACCAACAAATGCTATGGCATTATTTTCTTGGGATCCCAACACATGGCTAACCCTCCAGAGCTCCCCAAGGCTCCCACACATTGGCTTTGACTAGAGAACCAAATATTTTGTACACAAGAAAACCATGAGTCCACAAAAAATTTAGTCTCCTGGATACAAAGAATATCAGGAGAATGATCTCTCACCAATTTGTGAATAGATTTTTGTCTGGGGATGCTATTCAGTCCCCTTACATTCCATGATAGGACAATCATTGGGTAGAATGAGGAAAATGCTCATCCAAGGTCCTTACAACCCCTGACTCTACCAATAAATCCCCTGTGAGTTTGATTTTATCCTGATCCTTCTTGCACCCAGCCCTTGAAGAAGCTGTGACAGAGGCTTTCTTGAAAGGTCTTTGCATAAGGCCAAGAGCTAGCAAGGAACCTTTTTCTTTTTTGGTGGCTTCCACATCCTTTACCAAATCAGCCCATTTAACATTGTTGTCACATGAAACTGGCAAGACTGTAAGGGCCCCTCCTTGCTATTTAAGAGAAGTCCCCGAGATTGGCTGGAGCACCATGTCATGTGGTTCATCGCAAACAGAGGGTTGCACACCTACCTCAAAAACCTCCCCATGAAAAGCTTCAGGAATGCCATCTTTTATGGCCATGTTATTTATGGGCTCAAATCAATTGAAGCCCAAATCTACCTGCCTTTCAGTATTTAGATGTTTTTGGCCATGGCCCTTCACACGGTGTTGGACTGTGGTAAAGCCATCCATGTCAGGACCTCTGAGCCCTGCTGAACCTTGGTCTATTTTTGAGGAAATTAGATAATTTTTCCCCTTTGCAGTACTATCAGGAGGGTTTTGAGTCAATCCATTATAGCCCAGTTGGGCATTCCCTTTGCCTCCATTGGCCTCACACATCCCCAAAGACTCCTCCAGTGAGCCATTGCCTCTAACCGCATAGGGGCATTGATGATGCAAATGCCCATAGACATGGAAAATATGATAGTGGAATGGGATAGACTCATAGTCTAATTACTGGATCTAGGAAGAAGTACCCAAGCAAATTTCTACTGAATCTGGTAAAGGGTTATTCAAATTAACATCAACACAAATTCAAGCATAAGAAATAACCTTTTTTTCTAGCATTTGGTGTGCAATAGCCATTGGTGTTCCAAGCATGGCAACTATTTGGCACAAAATGTCCTCCCTCCAGAATTCCAAAGGTAGTCTCGACAAGTGAACCCAGACCGAAATGCAAGCTGAGAGATCTTCAACAGAATTAAACCCTGTGTGCCAGGGTTTGAGAAAAAGGCCATTGCGATCAAAGAAGTAAGGTCCTCCCTAAATTTTTTGATTTTGGTTCAAAACTAAGTTAAAATTCACCATGAAATAGCTATTCCCAGCCAACATAATATCAAAATCACCTTCAATCTTCCATGATCGATGAATCCAAGCCTCCAACGCTGATAGAGAAATTTTGATGCCCAAGAATTTGCAAATAAATGCATGGGAGGCCAAGTAATCCACCTCATCTTTTACTGTCTCAGGAGAAATAACTAGGACAAGGCACTCTTGGCTCTGTGGCAGGCATCCATTGATTTTCTTAAGCTTAGATTTTTCACTTACAAAAATTGACTCCTTCTCCTGTGCATTCCCCCCAGGCCGAGGCCGTTCCTCCTTGGGGGCTTCCTCCATACCGTTGCTCCTTTGCCCTTTACTTGCCATCTACTATTTATTGTGAAATATTTATATGGTGATATATATGAAATTTTTTATGGATCAAACATGTAAATTATATGATAGGTCCCCATCACCCATCACTCTAGCTCTTCTCTTTCTGCCACTCCCTTTAATGCAACACATACCATGGGAGTGCCCTCTAGTGGCATGCCAGTTAAAGCATGCACTTAATTTAGGTTGATAACCATTTACACTTAATCCCCATCCATATCCCATATGAGGGTGTCTATACTTTTTTTCCAATGTTGTAATAACATCATAAACATTTCTTCATCTACATACAACTCTCAAATCTCCATAATATCTCCAAAGCCTATACTAATTAGAATGACCCTATCCTAATTTGATAGTCTATATATCACATCATCTAGATAAGATTCATCTTATGTATACCATATCCATATATTTCTATGTGTTTATAAAATTCCAAATAATAAATCTCAATCAATATCTCATTAGACCAAAAGCAAACAAATTATAAGTAAAGAAGAAAAATTAAATATATAGACCATTTTACCTAAATATATTGGATATGTGGTTAAAATAATACTGTATTGACCATTTTATTATAATATATCATCTATCTTACTTAATTTTAGGAGCCATATACTACTTTTTCCTACTATATTGGCCATTTTGCTTAATTTTATCAACTATATACTACTCTTTTTACTATATTAACCATCAATATGTGTACTATATTAGCCACACAACCTATGTTTTCTTACATCAATAATTAATATGACTACAATGTCCCATTTGGTTGATAATTAATTGTATCTACAATATTACCTTTTTAGTCTATACATGTACTAGAGAGTTTCCTTTTTTGACACTTAAAACTATATCAGCTATATTATTTATACTATATCACCCTATATTTTATAATTTTAAGATCACCATTATGCATTTTTTTATTTAGCACACAATAAATTATTTCAATTAATTCATGACTAATTTAGTACCTACTCATTGATTTCTGAATTTTTCTCTTCAATTTGATACTTGTAAGGGTAAATTTTGTTAAATGGATTTTCTTTAATACTTATTTTTCCTATATCTAGTCTATCTAAACTTTAAAATAAATAATTACACATCTTACCTTAATATATTTGTCAATAGGCCTCTAAATCCTCCACAATTTTTATTTTATTCCTCTTGCCATCGTCTCTCTATATGTTAGAGATGGTCACCTAGAGCTCTCAAAATATCATAATAGTAAATGTTCAAATGATTTTATTTCTACCTATTTATAGTCAATTTAAAAAAAAATGAACCTTTAAAAATTTATCCATAGATTCCCTTTTTTTAATCATATCTTTTTTTTTCATACTTCCCTTTAACAAACCAAAATAAACACTAGAATCCTAGCATTACAAGTATTTTTTTAGTAATAATTCAATATTTTTGCAGAAAATTTCATTTTTATATTATTTTTGGGCCTTTATGAGAAATTAAGTATAGATTCGACACCTTAAATCAACATTTTTATGTGTCATGCTTGATGGAGTCACCTTCATACCACTCTTGCACCATATATCATTTATTTTTCAAGCATGCATGAATAGTTTCAATATATTTTTGGCACCTTATCTCTTGGATACCAATAAAAGTATCAAGAAGCTAATATAAAAATGACATATTAAACCTAACTCTCCACCTTTAAGAAAGTTGATCATGTTAGATAGAAATAATTATGGGACATGGAATTTTTTTATTGATTACAAGGTCCCAAATAATATCAATATCAAGAATGTGTATCCTTTCCCACACATTTCTAGCCTCTGAGGCTAGATCAAGGGAACATTTTATTCACAAATACTGATATGAAGTTAAGGTACCATCAAGTTATTATTAAGACATTATACATCTAGAAGAAAAAAATGAGTCTAACAAAGGTTTTTTTGAATGGTTAGTCATTCCATTTGACTTGACAAATGTACTTGAAATATTTATGTGGATGATGAATGATGTATTACTATCATTCATTAAGTAATTATTTTTTTACTTAGATAATATCCTTATTTTTTAGTAATATATGGGAATATAACCTAAAATAGGCTTAGAAGGTTATTGACACCCTACACTACCATAAGCCATATGCTAACATGGATTTTTTTTTGTTTACAAAGTGCCCAATATATATGGTACATTGTAAATAATCATGTTTACATGTTGTCCCATAGAATATCTATATTATCATATAATGACAACCCCAATAACATTCAAAAAATATATAAGATTGTTTGGATGTGATAATTTTTAATTTAAGTTTATTCTTGGATTTTATCATCTTGCATGGTTTTTTAACTAAGCAACGAAAGGGGAAAAGAGGCCAAGCTTTTATATAACAAAAAAAAATTGATATTTTGAGTATCTAAAAAAGTGAATGTTACTATCACCATTCTTTTCTTTATCACATATACAACACCTATTTAATATTCAAGGTGATGATTTATAATATGCATTTGATGTAGTGCTCACCCAACATAGGATTTAAACTTCCTGCCACTGTGAAACATTAACAAATATTGTACATAGGTATCCTACATATGAAAAATAAATATATGGCATAATACAATAATACATATAATTAAAGTGCTACATTTAAGTAATAAATACCATCATCTATATATATGACAAGACTCTTTAATTCATGAAGAACCAATTGTAATTATAAAAATGATAACCATTAGTATTTTTCTACCTTCCTAAAATAGTTTCACCTTAATATTAGGCACATGAAATGTATCTCAAATTAGGTTATTGATTGTTTAAATTTCTCTCTTATTACAATGCTATAAATAGTCTAGATTCATGTGGCCATGAGACTTCTAAATGGCCCATATTATACTAAAATGACCATGAATTATTTACCATATATCAAGTAATATTTCAATATTAACAATATCCAACTACCATATATAATAAGGGATATTGAGGTAAACATACCCACATTTTTTAAAAATGAGGACCCTTCAATTTTACAAATTATGTTATAAATAAACATTTAAATTTATCAAGAGTACATTATTTTAATATCATGGTACTCATCATGTTTGCATTTGGAATGTCAACATTTAATTTTGATTTGACTTAATCCAATATTGCTAATGGTTTCTTCATGTATTTCAAGTTTCAATTTTAATGGAGTCTCATTTAAGTGGATAGTGTTCAAGATTTTATAAATTAAGGATAATTTGACCCTTTATTTTGATATAACCTTGGTATTTAATTATCTAATTGAATATATGTTTAAATCACGTTAAAACCTTAGTCTATATGTTTTATCCTAAGTCCCTTCTAAAATAGATTCAAATTTATGTGGGATCATATTTGAAAAGGAACATTTTTTTTATGTTTTAAATTTTATCCTAGGGTTTTAATAATGTTTATTAACATGAAAAAAACCTTGGGATAAAATTTTATAAGTCTGTTATAGCTGGAAACCATCACCTAGTCTATTTTATTGTCCATGGGGATTAATTAAATACTAGGGACACTTTATTATGTTTTTAAACTTAGTTTAAACTTTATTATGTCTTAATTATATTTATTAATACAACTAAGACCTTATTCTAAAAAATTTAATCCTAATTTTCTTTATATTCACTAAGCCCTAACTTAATTATTTTCATTTCCCAAAGGAATGAATCGACATAAGGATGATAATTAGCAAGATCTTAGTGCTCAAGTCCAACATTAAAAATGAGTGAATGTTCATCCACGTCAATAATTTAAAAACCCTATAAATGAGTAAGAAGATGCTAAGTGTCATGACCATGGCTTGTGGTTAAAACTTGGAAATTAGTCCAAAGATTGATGGTGTGTGTGCTACCATATAGATCCCAATCAATGGCAATCATGAAATAAACACATCAAATAAGTCTTGTGGGAAATGAGATGGTGATAAGTGTCATCATCAAGATGAATAATTATAAAATAAAAGGCATACATAGATTAATTTTAATAGCAATTAGATCATAATAAATGGTGTGTGTTGATCTATGTAAAGATTCAATAGTGTGAGATGGATTTAACTTTTCAAAGAACCTAGAACTAATGTGGTAGTGATGCATGTCACAACTATAGTGAGTGGAATGTAGATCAACCAATGGAATTTAAAATCTCATATTGAGATCTATGGAGAGTGGTGGAATTGATATTTCAATAGGCCTAGATGGAATGAGAAGCTGCCACATGACACAAAGGGGTTAAGTTATGGAATGCATTTTTAATGAGAATAAAAATCTTGTGGAACTTGTAAGTGACACATCCTTGGGAGATCAAATGAGAATCAATATTTAATGATAGATTCAAGGCTACAAATATTTTTAAGAGATCAATAGAGCATGATATGGTAACACATGTCCCAAAATGATAAATGGTCACATTAAAAAAATTAATGAAAAACATGACACGACAATGACACATAAGAAAGAGAAGTCAATTTGAAAGATATTATGGACCCACAAGCATGAAAGGTATAAATGTGAAATCTAAACAAAATCTAAGTCATGAATCTCATTGTCTAGACTAGCTGCCACCATTAAAGACTTGCATAACCTTCAAAAAATCCCTACGCATATATATTTCACTAATTTGTCTTTATTTCCACTATATTTATCTGAGAGAAGGTAGAATAATTATCTATATCTATATAATTTGATCAATATTATAATAATGGTGACACATAAGCATGTTTTTAAGGAAGATGTTGAACTATATTTTACAACAGATGCTTAAGGTCATGTTTTCAAGGATATTGAGTTCATTGATAATGCTTTAAACATAGGAGATAACAACTGGTTGAAATAGTTTTTGATAATTGAGAACCAACTTACCATTACTAGGGAAGAAGAGAAGAATCTCTCTACCAAGAGGTTGTATGATGTTATCATAGTAATCCAGATGACCAATCTACATTATTCAACAACAAAATCCTAAGTACTCCATTACATTGACATTTTTACTCCTATCTATAAGTAAATTAAGATAGATAAGGGAATGATTATTAATCAACATACTCATAAGAAAGTGGATTGTATTTATGTTATTAATTTTGAGTCATGCTAAAAGCTACCCAAACCCCAAATTGACCTAACCTCGATCAATTATTGGGATAAAGAGCATAATTTGAAGGACATACTAGCTAGGTGGTTAGGTTTTGGGAATCAAGTCTTTTTAAACCTTAACAAGAATATTCCTATCAATCAATTCAGACCTAGGGTCAGGATGATAATGATTATGTTGAATGAGTTATGTGGAAATGTAACCACTACATATGTAGACCTATTATGGGTGACCATAGTATAATTTATTGTTGAAAAGGAAATTTCCCCCCTTTGGGTGAAATAATTAATATCTTATTAAGTAGACAAATATATGTAATTAGGCATTAAAAACTCAATTTTATAGGATGTCTTACCTCCTAAATGCCCTACATGTAACAAAAAAAATCACAAACCAAAGGGAATTATCTCCAAATATAACTTATAATATTTCATAGTATTATTCCAAGTTTCACATCTTTAAATATAGAAACCACATTCTATTTATATGTGACTGTGTCTACCCTACCTTGAGTGACGCTATAACTGACATCCCAATGATGAGAGTTAGATTTATAATTAGGAAATGTGTTGAATCTATGGGTGGTATATGGTTATATCTATACTTTACATTCATAGGGATTGAGGGGACTCAAAATTCTCCTCTCAAGCTCCCTATCCATGTTCCTGATAAATTAGCTAAGTAAGAAATTGCATACTAGCTATTCTTTGGCATTGATGGTATATGAAACACAAATAGAAAGAGACTCCTTAAAAGCTTCCCAATGATACTTAGAAAGACTAAATTCAAATAATGGGATCACATTGAGGTAACATCCAAGCATATATCATCTTTCAACTTGCAAATTGATGAAATTATATAGTGGGAACCCTATGGGAAAGTTAAGGAGAATTTAAAACATAAAGGAATGTTGAATGTGGCCTATGAACATGAGCTTGGTGCCACTGATCCTATTTACACCAAAGAATAATCTTACTTTGAAGTCACAAGAAGGTTTAAGGAACACAACTTGAAGCCTAAGTTGATATTATAAATAAATCAAAAAATGGATGATAGATGGTAGCTATAACCTAGATAATATCATTTGATCAGTGGTGAATACTCTAGACCTCCATTAGTTAGTACACAAGTAGAGGTTCAACTAAAACATAGGCTTGAGGAGAAAATGCCACATGATATAGCTTATAGCTCATTATCTTATGAACCTCTTAAAGAGGTAGAGCATGAATTACATCAAGAAGAAGTCCATATGATAGCCATAGATCCTCAAAAATATATTGAGGATGTATTGAAGATGTTATCCATGACATATGATATAGAGATATATAAAGAAGAGACAAAGGTTGGGGAAGAGAAAGGGAAAGAAGTGGCATTAGACTTTGTGGTTTTCACTCCTCCAAAAAGAAAAGCTAAGACATCCATTATCTCAAAGACAAAGAGACCTAAAGTGACTATCATTACTCCTTTAAGTGGAGTCAATTTGTTCAGTTAACAAAACTTTTTGTATGGTCCACCAATTCTAGAATGGTTCTTATATGAACCTAGATTGGATAAGATGCATATTATGTATCATCTTTGGGATATGATAACAACTATTAACATCAGTATGAATCAAGAGATTAAGACATGGATCATTGCTCTACAAGAAGAGGAACCAAAGAAACTAGCCACACAAAGTAATTTAGTAGCTCCATCACAAATGGAGGTCCCTATCCCATAGGTGACCCAGTCATTAGTTGGGGTGAGGTTTGAGCTAGAGAATTCTAGTTTATATATGGTAATAGAAAAGAAGGTAATCCAAGGAGGTGAAGAGGTGACATATCAAAGAGTGGAACCACTAACCAGTTTGACTTGAGAGGAGGGATAAAAGCCTGGTGAGGATCCTATTTTTGAGGAAGATGTCTTGGAGTTGGCCCAAGCACATATATAATAATTGAAGGCTACCATCAAGGGCTTGAAATAATAAAAAAAGAACTTGAAGGAATAATCTCTTTTATCTATTCTTGGGGAGATGATCAATATGTTTGAAGCCACTTTATATGATATGTTCAATTCCTTGAAATCAATAAGGTTTAGATAGAATGTGATGAGCCAGTAGAGTGTTATGGCCATGAACCAAGTGACTTAATGGTAGGATTCATGCAACAAAGTGAAAGACTTGATCAATATTTTTTATGGAAGACCAAATTCTTGAGTTTAAGATAGATAGACTAGCCCATTTGAATGTTGTTATGGTCATATTGATAAAAAAGATCAAGGATTTGAGAAAATGGTCCATGATCTTGGAAGATATTTTTAAAGATGGAAAATAGTTAGAGATTATAATGATGCATATAGTTGGAGTTTGATCATAGACCCAACTACACTAAATACAATTAGCTTAATCATTAATGAAAAATTAGAACATAGGGATAATAAAGTCATGTAACAAGTAAAAAATAAAAGCCAAGGTAAAATATGAGTAGATAATAGTAAGATCTTAGACATGATCTTATTAGCTAGATAAAATATTAGTGATGCTCAGAGCATCAAGGAAACTTTGGATAGGGATGACAAAGACTTCAGAGGCCTATTGGATTAGCAAGATGAAAATTTCATGGAACCTATAATAAACATCAAGTTGATTTATGGACAACATAATAAGGCAATAAAGATCCTACGACAAAGACAAAAGACCATAACAATAAAAGAGTCCCAAAGTCAAATTGGTTGACTTAGGAATATTCTCTTATATAGGTGCATATATATTTTTGAAAAATAATACTCTTTTATAAAATCATATGTAACTTTGTAAAGCACATTATTATAGTGTCTAATTCTAGAGCATTGTAGAAGGGTAGTTGTCTTAGACACTTGTACAATTGTCATTAGACATGATTGATTGGCATACCTCCTTAATATTATATAAAAGGGTATTGTCATTTGTGAAAAGAGGATGGAGTTTTTGAGCAAGAAAACTTTTTGTAAATTTGGATTAATTAATATAAGTAGATAATTCTGAAAGGATTGTCTCATTTTGATTTTGTGATTACTATTATGGCTACTCTCTCAACTAACTAGTTTAATTTTTAGATTTGAATGGTTTTTATGGATTCTTGATGCGTAATTATAAATGAAAACTTGTTAATTTATGATAATTCTATATTGATTGAAATATATCAGGTTAATTTCATTTTCTTTACTCTTATTATAGATGTGCCTATGTAATTCGTTTGTAGGAGTAAATATTTAAAGTGAACCTAGTTCTCATTTACATTTGTTTCTACTATCCTTAGATATTTGACTAATGTGTTATAGGATTTGAGCTTAAGATATTTCATGTCATATATTGGTTTAAGTGCATTTTTGGATGAAATTTGAACTTTGTCATAATGTCTAGATTGAAGATCAATAATATCTTTCTTCTCTTCCATACCCTTATTTTTGCTCATTTTTTGATCAATTCACTTTAGTTTAGATTTAATTATAAATATACATGTTATCTTAGATTTTATAATTATATTCTAATCATAATTCACTTCACTTATTTTAGATTACTTCATTTTCACAAGCAACCTATTAGGCCATAGTTTCTCCTAACAACTAAAAAATTACATTATATTTTTTTTTAAATAATTCATTTATTTTGCCTATATTCCACAAAGATAAAAATAATATCATAATATATAACTCATGAAATGGATTCTATAAATCCAAAAATGAGAAGTATTTCTTAAAAACTTTGAACCCCTTGTGATACACTTTCATGCATCAATAGGAACCCATTCCACTGGTGCTAGAAGGAGTGCCTTTAGTTAAATATTGTGAATTTGTAGTGTCTTTGCTAATTTTAGTGAATTTTGATCAAAGATCAGTGAATTATTTTCATATTTATGTTATTATTAGCTCAATTGTGTAAATATCATTGATATTTTTGGTTTTAGACCAATCTTTAGGCTTATTTAGTTAAAGATTATCATTCTTTGAAGATTCATGATAAATTATTACAAAGGTAGTTTAAGCTTTGTAAATATACCATGTTTAAGGTTAGTGATAGCAATTTTGATCAAATATTGAATGATTCTTTGAAAGTTTGGGTTTATTTAAACTTAAGAGTGTAAAGAGCATTCATATTCATTAGTTTAGACATATGTTTGAGCTAATTTAGGTAAAGATAGTTATTTTTTGTATAAATTTGGGAAAAATTTACTTAATATGCAAATATGATCATTATTATTTACAAATATGAGGTTTATACATCATATTTTAAACATGATACAAGGTTTACAAGCTAGAACTACTAATAATTAAGACTAGGTCATGGTCTGAATCAATATTACCTCCCCTTTGACCAAATAAAGGAAAGCAAAGGATTTATAAATCCCAACCTACTTTACCTATTCATAGTGCTCTTATGTTTAATCATTATCAAGGTATGGTTTGGTTAGGTGGATATTCCATTAATGTGCTTGTACAAGTACATAACTTACCTAGGAATCTGGAGAAATATATACCATCTTTCAATCCTAATGGTGTTTTCACTACTGAAGAACATATCAAAAGTTTCAAAGCTAATCTAAGATTCTTGAATGTAGTTCATGATGATGTTCCATGTAGATTGTTTCCTTTTAATTTTAAATATGTTGCATATGAGTGTTTTATCAACCTTCCTAAAAATTACATCACTAGTTGGAATGATTTTCACCATATTTTCATTCATCAATTTGGAAAAACCATTAATCCTTACATTCTTTATAAATTATTCACTACTATGAAAAGAGACTCAAGTGAAACCATTAGAGCCATTAATGCTATATTCCAGAATATGTTTATTAGAACCATATCCCCTTATAGACATAATGAGCCTTTAGCTTTAGATATTTACAAGGATTCTTTGGATCCCATGACTTTTGTGTTTCTTATAAGGTCTGTTAGAGTTATAAACACTTTAGCCTTGGCCTATGCTGAAGCAGTGATAATCAATGATCAAATTCAACCTCAAGGTCAACTACCATATGATATCCCAATCTACCTATGCTAAAAGTCATTCCCAAGGCCAATCATAATGTGCCTACTTTAAATCAAACATCATTTTTTAATCAATTACCCTTGAGTCATGATCATCCTGATCAAAATCTAGGATTCTTGAAAAACACTACAAGTGGATCTCATCCACAAGATCAAAAATCTTTGGTACCTAAAATTAGTAATAATACTCAAGCTCATAATTCATAGGCACCAAAAAATGATAGTGACTCCATCTTAAAAATGATCCAAAAACTAAGCACTGACTTCCTTTAGTTGTAAAAATAAGTAGGAAATACTAGGGAAAATTGTAATAAAAATCATTCTTTTCAAAGGTCTAACAAACCTATAAATGGGTTTCACACTAGCCATGCTAAAAATAATGAATTGCTTGAAAATAAATATATACATGAGATGAATTTATGTGATGTAGATTTAAATAAATATTGTAGGATTCATAACACCACACAACATGGTGAATTAAATTTTGTGGAATTTTGTAATGTTTTTAAAGCATATAAAGATAAAAGGGATATAGTTGAAGTTATTTCTAACAAGGATAATACTATAAGTACATCTTGATATTTAGGGACATATAGATTTTCTAAGCCAACTCTTATGGTGGAAACTTTTGATTTTCCATTTTAGGATGAAAATGAACCTAAAGATACACTACAAATAAAAATAACCTTTCAAGATGAGAAAGCCCATGAACAAGGTTAGACATCTATGGTAGCATTAGTGGACTTTACCCATTTTGTTGAATACTTCTAGGGATATACTATATTAATCATGAAGGAAGAGCCTATCCGTTCTGAAATAATCAAACAAGATGAGTTATAAGATATTTCTTGATAACTTAAAGTTATTGATATGGATTAAATACAAGTTGATCCTTCTTCAAAAAGTGGCTATAAATATAATTCATATAGGGACATTGCTGAAATTGAGGATATTCATGAACAAGATGACCAGTGGTAGCATTTGTATCATGATTTCTTAAAAGAAATTGAGGAATTTTAAGAAGTCAATGTTATTCGAGGGATCCCAAAGCAAGATGAGTTTGAAATAGATTGGATATAAGAGATTCCATTATTTACATAAGATGAAGATGAAGCAAACACAAAGAATAAAATATTTTCAAATGGCTCCTTCAAAATTTTAGAAATACGTGATCAACATGATTCAAATGGGAAGATTCCGAATGAATTTCATATCATTTCGATTGATCATGAGGAGGAAGATTTTTTTGATGACTTCAAAAATATTTTTATAGATATTGATAGTCAATCCTCACCTCAAATGGATCCTAATGAATACATTAATCCAAATATACCAATTGAGTTATCGATACCATCATAAAATGAGGTATTTTAACCTAGTCATTATCAATCTATGAATGGAGTAAAATTAGCACTTTTGATGAAAGAAATAAGAATTTGGGAGGAATATGATTGGGTCTTAGATTCATATCTTTGATCCATGTGTTTAATAATGTTGATAAGAATCCAAGATACATCACCCAAAACAGACAAACACACAAGTGCTCTTATCTACCAAAAAATACCCTCAAAAGGAAACAATCATGCTTTAAGGATCTATCGTAAATTAGATAGTTTCCCATTTGATCCCAGGGGAAAGCTTGTTAGAGTAATATATAAGTTCAATTATAATTAATATAGGTAAGATTTAGATGAGTTTATTTCCTTTTCTTTCTTGTTCCTTATTTGCAAATAGTTCTTGTATGTATTTGTTTTCTTATTGTTTGTTTGTTTCCTATCTATTTTGCTTATTGTGTGCTTCATTTCCTTTGTTTTATTCTTTGATTTGAATAATTTTTTTTCAAGATATTCCTCAACTCAAATCCATTCTAATTTCTCAAGAGAACCCCTCAAATCAAGAATGCAGGTTTGAACCTTCGACATTGGTTGGTTATGGATCATGGAGATTTGAGCTTGATGTTATGATTTTTGGAAATTGGTGAGGACTAATATCTAGGTTAATTTTTACTTAAAATATTAAACCTTGTTCTAATATAAATTTGGTTATAATAATGATTGCATGTGTTGAATGAAATTTTGAACCATTAGAATAAATTCATGATAGCACTTAGGAAATAATATTGCTTGGGATGAAGTTTATAAACAAGGATGATTGTCTAAAGATCAAAAATTTGACCAAATCCTAAAACATAGCTAATTTTTGTTCCCAACCTTTATTAAAATCTAAATATAATTGAAAAATATAAAAAATAAAATATTTATTGAAAATTCAGAAGCTTTCTAAGAAACAATGATTCTGGTAACCTCCACTAGGGCTATATATGCCTAGATGGTAGTGGATCAAGGCCTTGAGTGAAGACAAAGGTATCTTTGTCAGGGATATGAATGTTTGGATATAAATAGAGAAACTCCAAAGCCTCACATATTTTAAAATAATGATTATTAATGAGTATTTAAATATGCTATAAGTTAATGTTAATGATTAAGGTCATGAAGTCTAGAAGTTGTTCTTTAAATCCCATGACAATCAGTTAAGAAATAAAAGCACACACATAACATGACTAATTTTTCATGTTTTATCCTAATTATATATGTGTAAATCTTGTTTTAATCATGAATTGATCTTAATAATGATACATGACCATATGGAATAAGTAGTTTGATTATTAGTTCAAACCAAGAGTATCTGAATTCTAACATTTTATAATGTTTTCCCCAAAAGTTGTCATTTGTTGAGGTTAACATACCCCCATTTTTAAAAATGAGGACCCTTGTTCAATTTGAAAATTGTGTTATAAATTGAAATTAAAATTTATCAATAGTACATTATTTGAATATCATGGTTCACATCATGTTTACATTTGGAATGTCAACATTTAATTTTGATTTGACTTCATCCAATATTACTAATGAATTATTCATGTGTTTCAAGTTTTAGGTTTAATAGAGTCTCCTTTAAGTGGATAGTGTTTTAGGTTTTATACATTAATGCTAATTTTACCCTCTATTTTGATTTAACTTGGGTCTTTAATTACCTAATTGATTCTATGTTTAAATCATGTTAGAACCTTAGTTTATATGTTTTAGCCTAAGTCCCTTTTGAAATAGATTCAAATTTATGCAAGATCAAATTTGTGTGGGAACATTTTTATTATATTTTAAATTTTATCCTAAGGTTCGAATCATGTTTATCAACATGACCAACATCTTAAGCTAAAATTTTATAAGTCCTTTATATCTCAGAACCCTCACCTAGTCTATTTTATTATTCTTAGGGACTAACTAAATGCGAGGACACTTTATTATGTTTTAAAAATTAGTTCAAACTTTATCCTAAGTCCTAATTGTATTTATTAATACAACTAAGACCTTAGGATAAAAAATTTAATCATAAGTTTATTTATATTCCCTAAGCCTGAACTTAGATATTTTCATTACCCATAGGAATGAATCGTTGTGAGGAAGACAAGTGGTGAGATTTTAGAGTTAACTTCTAAGATTGACGATGAGTGGATGTTAATCTAGGTTAAAAAGTTAAAAAACCTTCAAAGGAGGAAGAATATTCCAAGTGTCATGACCATGAACTACACCTAAAACCCAACAAGTGTTCCAAAGATAGATGATGTGCATGTTAGTATATAGATCTTGATTGATAATGAGCATAAATTCAATGCATTAAAGTAGTCCCAGGAAGAAAGAGATGGTAACAAGTGTCATCATCATAATGACTATTCAAAATATTAATGGCATACATGGAAAAGGTTTAATAACAAGTGGATCATAATGAATGGTACACATTGATCCACGTAAATAAGATCCAATAGCACGAGATATGATTTACTTTTAAAAGAACCTAGAATGAATGCAGTAGTGATGCATATCACAACTATGATGAATGGAATGTAGATCAACCAATAACATTCAACCTCTTGAATTAAGATCTATGGTGAGTGATGGAATTGTAAATTCAATATGCCTATATGGAATGAGAATTTGTCACATGGAAAAAAGGTGTTATGTGATGGAATGTGATTGAAATAAGAAAAGAAATACCATGGAATTACAAAGTGGCACATCCTCAAGAGATGAAATGAGGATCAATGGTTTGTGAAAGACTAAAGGTTGGGAAGACTTTTTAGAGATCAACAGGTCATGTTTAATCAAGTTATAAGAGAGAAAGATATGGAAACACATGTCCCAAAATGATAAATGGTCACAATTTGAAAATTAATGAATAATATGACATGGAAATGCCACATAAGCAAGACAAGCCAGTTTGAAAGATCTTGTGGACATATAGGCACAAAAGGTATAAATGTGCAATCTAAACAAAATATAAGTCACAAAGCTCATTATTTGAACTAGTTGTTGCCATTAAAGCCTTGTATAAACCTTTAAAAAATCCTTAAGTATATGGCTTACCCTAATTTGTCTCTAATTCCATTTTATTGAGCTAAGAGAAGGTAGAATTATTGTTTACAACTATATAATTCAATCAAGATTACAATAATGGAAACACATAAGCATGTTTTAAAGGAAGATGTCTAACTATATTTAAAAATAAATGTTAAAAATCATGTTTTCAAGGACACCGAGTTCATTACTAATGATTTTAACATAGTATATAACAATTGGTCAAAATTATTTTGGAAAATTAAGAACCAACCCACCATTACCAGGGAAGAAGGAAAGAATCTCTTTGTCAAGAGGCTATATGATGATATAGTAGTAATCTAGATGGCCAAACTACATTATGTAGTAGTGAAACTAGAGGTTCTCCATTACATTGACATTATTTCTCCTATTTTTAAGGAAAATAAGATATACAAGGGCATGATTATTAATGAACATACCCATAAGAAAGTGTCTTATATTTTTGTTATTGCTTTTGAGTCATACTAAAAGTGCCCAAACCCCAAATTAACCTAACCTTGATCAATTCTTGGGTTAAAGAGAATAATTTTAAGGACATCCTATCTAGGTGGTTAAATTTTAGGAACCAAGTCTTTTCAGACCTTAGCAAGAACATTCCTATTAGCTAATTCAAACCTGGGCTTAGGATGATAATGAATATGTTGAACAAATTATGTGGAAATGTAACCACTGCATATGTAAACCTAATATGGGTACTCATAGTCTACTTTATTATTGAAAAGGAAATTATCCCCCCTTTGGGTGAAATAATTAGTATCTCATTAAGTAGACAAATCTATGAAATTATGTATAAAAAGAAAACTCAGTTTTACATGATGTCCTACCTCCTAGATGCCTTACGTTTAATAAAAAAAATATTGAACAAAGGGAATGGTCTCTAGATATAACCCAAACTATTTCATATTATTATTTCAAGTTACACATCATCAAATATATAGACCACATTCAATTTATATGACTATGTCTACCTTGCCCTGAGTGAAGCTATAACTAGCATCCAAATGATGAGAGTTAGCCCTCTAATCAAAAAATATGTTGAAGCTATGGAAGATATGGATATGTCTAGCCTATATAGTCATAAGGATTGAAGGGACTCAAAATTATTATCTCAAGATACCTATCCATGTTCCTGATAAGTTAGTTGAGTAAGAAATTACACACCATCTATTCCATGGCATTGATGGTCTATATAAGACCAATAGAAAGGGAATACTTCATAGTTTCCCAATGATAATTAGAAATAATACATTCAAACAATGGATCACATTGAGGTGGCATCCAATCATAGATCATATTTCAACACAAAAATTGATTAACTTAGATAGTGGGACTCGTATGGAAAAGTTAAGGAGTATTTGAAACATAACATAATGTTGAATGTGTCCTATGAACATGAGGCTAGTATCATTGATCCTATTTACACCAAGGCATTATCTTACTTTGAATTCACTAGAATGTTGAAGTAATAGAACCTAAGGCCTGAGTCAAGATTAGAAAGAAATAAAAAATGGATAATAGATGGTAGTTGGGACCCAAAAAATATCATTTGATTAGTGGTGAATACTCTAGACCTTTATTACTTATTACATGAGTAGAGGTTCAAGTGAAATATAAGCCTTAGGAGAAAATGCCACATGATATATATTCTATCTCATTAGATTATGAACCTCCTAAAGAGGCAAAACATGAATTACATTAAGAATAAGTCCATATGATAGCCATAGATCCTAAATTATTTAAGATGCTATATATGGCATATGATATAGAGATATATGAGGAAGAGACAAATGTTGAGGAAGATAAAGGAAAAAAGTGGAATTATACTTGGTGGTTGTCACTCCAAAAATAAAAGTTGATACGTCCATTGTCTCAAAGATAAAGAGACCTAAAGTGACTATCACTACTCCTTTAAGTGGAGTCAATTTGTTTAGTGAATAAAACTTATTATATGGTCCACTAATTCTAGAATGGTTCTTGTATGAACATAGTTGGATAAAATTCCTACTATTTATCATCACTGGGCTATGAGGAAAGTTATTAACATTCATATGAATCAAGATCTTAAGCCAAGGATCATTTCTCTTCAAGAAGAGGAAGCAAGGAAATTAGCCACACCAAGTGATTAAGCAGTTTTATCATAAATGGAGGTCCCTATCCCAAAAGTGACCTAGTCCTTAGTTGGTGTGAGGTTTGATTCAGAGACTGCTACTTTGAAAAGGGTAACTAAAAAGAAGGTCATCTAAGGAGGTGAATAGGTTTCATATCAAAGAGTGGAACCACTAACCAGTTTTACTCAAGAGGAGGCCCAATTAGGATCCTATTTTTGAGGAAGATATCTTGGAGTTAGCCCAAGCACATATAAAAAATGAAGGCTACATTCAAGGGATTGAAAAAAAAAAGAACTTGAAGGATTAGACTATTATGTCTATTCCTAGGGAGATGATCAATATGTTTGAAGCCACTTTATATGATATGTTTGATTCCTTGAAATCAATAAGGTCTAGTCAGGATGTGATTAGCTAGTAGAGTGTTGTGTCCATGAACCAAGTGACTCAATGGAAAGATTCATGAAATAAAGTGAAATAATTGATCAATATTTTGATGGAAGACCAAATTAATAAGTTCAAGATAGTTATCCTAGGCCATTTGAATACTACTATGGTCATATTGATAGAGAAGATCAAGGGTTTGAGCAAATTATCCAAGAGCCTAAAAGATTTTTCTAAAGATGGAAAATAGTTAGAGATTAGAACGATACATATATTGGGGAGTTTGATCACAAAACCAACTACACATAGTCCCATTAGCTTAATCACTGATGAAGAATTCAAACATAGGGATAATCAACTTATGTAATAAGTAAAGAATCAAAGATAAGGAAAAATAGGAGCATATAGCAGTAGGATCTTAGACATGATCCTATCAGTTGAATAAAAAATTAGTGATGCTTAGAGAATCAAGGAAGATTTGGATAGGGATGACAAATACTTCAAATACTTGATGGAACCTATCATCAAACTCAAGCCAATTGATGGACAACATGATAAGGCAATAAAGATCTTGTAACAAAGATAAAAGACCACAACAACAAAGGAGTCCCAAAGTCAAATTGGGTTACTTATGAATATTATCTTGTATAAGAGAATATATATATATATATATATATATATTAAAAGGAATACTATTTTTTAAAATCATGTGCAAATTTGTAGAGCACATTGTTTATAGTGTTTAATTTTAGAACATAGTAGAAGGGCAGTTGTCTTAAACACTTGTATAATTTTCAATGGACAAGATTGATTGAAATACCTCCTTAATCTTATATAAAATGGGTATTTTCATTTTTAAAAAGAGGAGGAATTTTTTGAACAAGAAAACTTTGTGAAATTTTGGAGCAATTAATAGAAGCAAAGAATTATGAAAGGATTGTCTCATTTTGTTTGTGTGATTACTATTATGGCTTATTTCTTAACCAACTAGTCTAATTTCTAGATTTGAATGGTATTTATGGATTATTTATGTGCATATTTAAAATCATATTTGTTAATTTGTGATAATGATATATTGATTGAAATATCTTAGGTTCATTTAATTTTATTTGTTCTTCTTGTAGATGTGCCTATGCAATTTGTTTGTCGGAGTAAATCTTTAAAGTGAACCTAGTTCCCATTTGTATTTTTTGCTACTATATTTATATGTTTGCTTGATGTGTGATAGGATTTGATCTTAAGTTATTTCATGTCATATATTGGTTCAAGTGCATGTTTGGATGAAATTTGAAATTTTTCATAATGTCTAGATTGAAGATTGACAACAACTTTCTTCTCTACCCTACCTTTCCTTTTTGCTCATTTTTTGATCAATTTACTTTAGTTTATATTTCATTTTAAATATACTTGATAGCTTAGATTTTATACTTAGATTATGATAATAATTCACTTCACTTATTTTAAATTACTTCATTTTCACAAGCAAGGTATTAGGCCATGGTTGCTCCCAACAACCAAATAGTTACATTATAAATTTTGTGAAACAATTAATTTTCTTTGCCTTTATTCCACCAAATATATCAATAATATCACAACTTGTAACTCATGTAATAGATTCTCTGAATCTAAAAATGATAAGTTTTTCTTCAACACTTTGAACCCCCTATGATAGACTTTTAGGGATCAACAAGGGCTTAAAATTCATTTGAGATACTTATATGTTTTAATAGTAAGTCAAAAATATGATTTTAGATGTGTATTATATAAAAATTATAGGAAATGTTAGTGTGGAAAATAGATTGGAAATTCTCCAAAAATATTTTTAATGTTTAAATTTATATCACAATTTAAGAATATATATTAGATCATGTAAAATATGTGAAATGGAAAAACCAACCAATTAAATTTAAAGAATATATACACAAACTTTCAAATTCTTGATAAAAATTATGAGTTAGTCTTTATGAATTTCATGTAAAGGTTTCCCATGATTATGCATGATCATGACTATGTCCTCATTTTTGTTTAGAATATTTCCAATATGGAAGTTATTGTGCCTTTTATAGAGAAGATCAAATTTTAGGACACTAAGAGGATCTATTTTGAGTATGTGTGTGTGCATTTGGGCTTACCATATACCATTGTGTCAAATAGAGACAACATGTTTCTTAACAATTTTTATAACACATTGTGAAAAATGATGGAAACCAAGCTAACCAAGTCCACATATTTTAATTTACATATAAATGTGAAAATAGAATTATTTAACCAAATCATTATACATCTAATTTAGATTTAGAAATCAAAACATCCATGAAAATGGAACTCTAGTTCATTATATTTATAACATAGATATAATTGATCCCTCCATGGGTCCATAATACATATCCATTTTCAAATTTTTATTAAGTTTCAACCACTAACCCCCTTAAATGTGTCATTACTTATTGCATTGAAATAATTATCTCTCAATGCATAGTAATAATCAAATAATTACAATATATTTGTTTAATTAATCTAGTAAATCCTAAAATATGTGCATGAAATATTATTACAAAATATAATTAAAAACATTGTCATTACTAACATCAGGTCTCTCAATAACTCCAAGTTTATTACTATTTACCCTAATTTTGATTTTACACAAAATAGGAATATAATTTTTTACTTAAGTAAATATAAACATACATAATTTAGACCTACTTAATTTGTATAAATATGGAAAAAATACCTTTTGTTTAAAAAATAATATAAATCAATTAAACAAACTAAAAAAGAGGTGAATAAATGTATACACATTGATTGTTCTGTATAAATCTAAGAATTAAATTCTAATTGTGTAGAATATGTGTAACCTTCTCCTAGATTTTTGGGCCTATATTATGATCTAAGATGATCCCATAAATATCGATCATATATTTTACATTTATAATTTAATAATATTTAAATTATTATCCTTTCTTTCTAGTACCAATATTGTCTTTGATTCATTGGACCTACTTCTATATGGTTTCATAATCTAGTTTCTTTTTTGTGCCTATGTCTTGTATCTTCCTAATTATGAATTTAGCTTCACTTAAAAAATTAATAGGGTATAATATTATATATTAATTAATATTCAAATAAACTTATCTTGAAAAATAAAATAAAAAATAGTAATTATAGAGCTAGTAAACTACCAAACTAGAATTATAAATAACATATCTTATATGATAGGAATCAAAATTCCACGTAGTTTTTTGGTATGTAGATGTATTTTTTAAAGTAAGGGTTTGAACCTAATTTTACATATAAATGAATATTTAAAATAAAAAATTATAATTATACTCATTTTTCACAAGGAATTATGCACAAAGACCAACATGGATAAGTGTCATGAGTGCATAATCTTTTGAAGCATGACTTAAATGAAGAATATTAGCTATAGGATTGTCCCTTGGTGAAACAAATGATTTATATATGTATTCTCATACATATTGTTTTTATATATTTATTCCTTATGATTCCAAAATATATTAGAAATACCTTGAATTTATAAGATGATTTAGGATGAGTTGTGTGTACTAGTTGAATTTTGAAAATTTAAATGGGAAGGGTTAAGACAAACTTGGGGAAATAGGTTAAATAAACCAAAAATATAAAAGGTAAAATAACATAGGTTTAAGGTCCTATCCATGATGGGCTCTTATATTTATAAGTTTTCTTGGAAAATAGGTGGGATTCAATTCTTGAAGTATAGATGGATAACAAGTGATAAATGATTTAAATATACTAATGGATATATTTTGGATAAGTATTGATATGATATTTAAGATTAGTGGGCAAAATTGATACTTATGTTAAGGTGGGGCCATCATATAAATATTTTAAACAATACATATTTTATGAATAAGATAAATTGAGAATAAACATGGGAATAAGGGCTTTGTGCCAAATTTGGTTTTCTAGATAATGCTCTTGCTTTGACATGGGTATGTGAGAAAAATATAGGTGTGAATAGAATTACACAAGTAAATAATTTGAAACACACAAATTTTATTACTTATTTAATAATGAAGGATTTTAACTTTCTCTTACCAAGTTTCCATCCACACTTGTTTAGCTAAGCTACTTGATATAATTGCCAATTATTATAGGTAATTAAATTACTCGTGATATACATGTGATGATTTGAATTTTTTAAAATTTAAAATTATATATTGAAAATTAAATTTAAAGGAATCATAGAATATTATTTCCCAAAAATTCCACCATATTTTATCCATCACTACTATTTAGATAGGTGTCAAAACATTGTCTAAAAAATTCTCATGGGAGTTGCAAGAGCATGACACATACATCCTAAGATTTTGAATAATTATTTAAATATATCCAAGACACTTTTTATAGATTGAGTGGCACCTTATCCAATTATCTATTAAGTATATGATTATCTCATACATGACCATAAAATACATATCTTGAATTATAAAATTATATTTATAATACCCCTTTTTAGGTGAAAGATGAAAATCATGTTGCTACAATAATTTACCTCAAAATAAACATTAAAAACACCATAAGATATGAGAATAATTTATACAATATGTGTTATTATCCAAAACATATGTAATTCAAAAAATTACCTCATATGTTAGAAAATAATGTTGCATGTTATTTTATACACATATGGAAATCTTGAATTTGAATTTTAAATTTAGTGAATTTTGAATTAGTATCTAGTCATACTGTAAAATAGATCAATGAAAAGTTCAATTTTTTAATGGGAATAACTATTATACCCATAATATAAGAACACTCCATAGGTGATCCTATATTAAAATTAACAATATAATCAATCTGTATTTCCCATAAATGCATGGTAACCACCATGGAAACATAGGCACTAAAAAGACCACACAATGTTAGTGAATACACCCAAGTTAGTGAATAAACTTATAACATAACTCAAAAAATAAGATAAAAAGAGGAACATATAAGAACAAGGACACATACACAAGAGAACACATGCACATGCAATAAATAAATCACACACATATAATGAATTTAATAGCATAACAATCACAATGTAAAATAATACACATGGTAAAATATGTATAAGATACTAGCAGAAAATGTAGTAACCAATGTAACTATATCAATGTGATAATAGACAAACAAGGATAGATATAACCATGCAATAATTCTATGAAATTTAAATGACCCAAATATAGTAAATATTGTATGTGAAATTAACCCATCTAGGATGTGACCAAATCATGTGAAACTATGTAATTTGTGAACCTTCATTGCACTCACTTCAAAAAAATATCATGAAAACTATACACACAAATAAAGTATAATGAAAACATCTATAATAGGTAGATAATCAAATTGTATAAGCCATATTGTTGAATTATTAAAAATCTAACATTTTAAAAAAATTATTAGAAGCTTTCCAAATAATTTTGAATTTTTGAAAAAAAAATCAAATAATTTTTAACCTTATCATTTTTTCCAATGTTTTATTGTTTCTACACCTTAATGGGAAATTTACACGAGTCATATAGTCATTAAGAATGATAATACTAATGTGATAAAGTGCATAAATATTGCACTAAGTATCATGATCAAATAAATATTGAAAGACAAGCATTTATCCCAAAATGTAATCTAAAAATTAAGATAGCATGACATATGATAAATCTATTTATTTTCCAATTCCAAATATAATGTGAACCAATGGTCAAGGATTTTTATGCCTTTAGTGAATATCTATTACCTACCTAATATGTTAACTAATTATCAAAGAAAGTCATATATAATAATGATAGCCATCATATTAGTACTAGTGTAAAAACTATAGAGCCTAAATGCAAGGATATGTAGTGACATGTAAATTTTCAAGTGAGAAAATGTATTTGTAATTAATAAATGAAATATGTAATAAGGTAAAATAGTAATATGATATGTTAAATTGATACATGTATAATCAGGACAATGTGTAGACTAAGATTACTAATGTCCTAACCCCATGGGAATATTATGACAAACTAATGTTTAAAGTCATACTAATAATATGTAAATGATAAAACAATGAGGGAAAAATAATCCCATGTAGGTAAAATGTGTGTATAGATATTCCAATAAGATTAGGATTGGGTATGACGACACCATAGAAAAAATAAATATTGTTATGTATGAAGCCATGTTTTTTATTTAAAAAAAAAATAGATTTAGAATAAAATATAAAATATAACTAGGAATCATAGGGCTGCATAGGAAAAAAAAGTAAGGGCTTACAAAATAAAAGAAGGATATGAGTATCCTAAGAATCTATAGTCTTCCCTTAGAACTCATCACATGTTATTATAAAATGTCTTGATAAGTATGTTTTCATCATCAAGAAGACTAATGGAAGTTCTAAAAATTAGATAAATAATTAAGGGGTCAAGGAAAATGAAACATAACAAGCAATATGAAACAAGTGAATTAGAAAAATGTAAAATACAAATAGAAGTAAAATGACATAAAATATATATATATATATATATATATATATATATATATATATATATATATATATATATATATATATATATATATATAATAGAATAATTCAATCAAGCTCAAAAAAATTACAAATAAAATTCTTATATGGTTATTTATAAAATGTACTCCAATATAATGATATGCTAAAATTAGCATGAATATATCCATGCAAACATGTATTATATGTATATTTCATGTAAGTAATAAACAAGATATATGAAAATGTAGATATATATAGCTTAATTTGATTTATTAGATAAACTTAATTATTATTGATAAACATATTTAGCTAGATTACCCACCCCATAACTAGATCAAGGTGCACAATTTACAAAGCAAGAGTGAAAACATGGATTCATAAATTCATGTGTATTGTAAAACAAGTATGATATGCATCATATGAAAAATATAAATAAAATGATTTTTATATTTATTTTTATATTTTATGATTTTGTGGGTATTTTTTACAATTTTTAAAAAGTAAACACTAAGAAAGCATATTTAGGTCATAATATATCAAATAAAAAAAACTATGTAACATATTATGGTATAATAAATATGCATTGATGATGATCACTAATGCAGGATAAATGAGTTTTAGTTTTTATATTATATTTTTTTTTCATGTTAGGTTTATTATGTATTTTTTAGTCAATAAAGAGGTTTTAAATCATTATAATTCCAAAATTTGGTCATTTGGGCTTACTAATGATTTTCCTGCCAAAACTGTCTATTTGAAAATTTGAATTCATAAAGGACATTTGAAGAGTATTTATTATATTATAGTTAAAAAATGGTCATGATATTTATTTTAGGGTTAAATTAATGTATTATAACATGTTTTTTAATAGTTTTTATGTCTTAACCCATAATTTGTCTTGTCAAATTGAATTAAGATTAAGTCTTAAGTTGGGTTTACTAAGTTAGATTATTAAAGAGCTTAGGGGAAAAAAGGGAGAGATAGAATATATATTAGTGAATGGATAATAAAATATAAGATAAAAAACAATAAAATAATCCCAATAACTCCATTAATGTAATAATATAATGAGGAAGTTCTAAAAAATAGGGTTTTGACAGAGTTGTGTAACATAATTTACACCTAAAAATAATGAAAGAATGCATTAATGAGTTTTATGACTAAATTTAAATATGATAATAAATATAATTGAATATTATTTCTATCTTGGAATCATATTTTTTTGGATGACTTTTAATACATGTTTCAGGTTGGAAAAGCAAATATAATTTCGTTACAGTTAAGAAAGAGGGTTATAACAGTCAAGAAAAGTTGTTTATCACCATTTTTGAGATTTTTTAAATGATAAAATCAAGTTTTAGAGTAGGATATATGTGTGTAAAATATTTTAAAATATAAAATATTCAAAAATATAATTTAAAACTTAAATTTATATTCATTTTATGTTCTTGTCCTATACACAATCAAAAGCCCCTAAACTATAGTTTTAGTGTATTAAAATCACCATAACTTGAAAATAAACCACTAAAATTACATGAAATTTTGTATAAATTTGTGTTAGTATGATTTTTAATTTTTTAAATTTGTTTAAATAATTTTTCATGCTTAAAACTCAATATATTCCAAAATCTCAGATTACAAGTCTAAAACAATGTCTATTTATAGCACTAAAAACACTATAAATAAAAATGACCTAGCCAAATGAAATAAAACTTTGTAAAGAGGTGAATGAGTTTAAATTTTAGATTTTTAATATGGTTTAAAGGGTTTATGATAAATATAGATAAATTTATTAAATAAACTCAATATGTAGACCTAGAAATAAGGTCTAAAAAATCTATTTTCAATCTTTTTGCAAGAATTACATTTCAAAAAAGGTAATGATCAGTTTATCAGGTTAGATAAAATTAAATATAGTTAAATAAAATATTTAAATCATAAATAATCCTAGTTTTTCCCTAAAATTAAAGCAATAAAGCTATAATCCCAATGAAAATAAAACCTTCCTTTGAATCCCTACATTACTTTTTGGTATCAGAGTAGGGTTTGATTGTACTTCAAAAGTGACCTAAGGAGAAATATATTTAATTGATAAGAGTTAAGATTTAGTTGTGAAATATAAAATTTCAATAATTTCAAAAATGGTATTTAGAGGAATAGCTAGGGATGGTTCTAGAGGAGGTCTAAGAAGACAACTAAGAGATGTATTATTGGAAGAGATGAGATCGTTACAATAATATTTAGAGGTAATATAAATTTATAAAAAAATGGGTGTTTAGATATGTGATGTGAGTGATATGGAAAAAGATATATAATAATAATTTGTAGAATAAGAAAAATAAGAAATATGAGAATAAATAAATTTAAAATTAATCATAGGAGCAAGTTCCAAGCCTAAATTGGAGGTTCCAATACATGGAGGAAACCTAAATGTTGAATAACTTGTGGATTGGATAACTAAAATGGACAAATACTTTTATTATGAAGGAATAATTGAATACAATAAGGTCAAGTTTTCTTGTAATATGTTTAAGGGACATGCAACTCTTTTGTGGGATAGTGTCCAAGATGAAAGAATGAAAAGAGGTAAATATAATATCAATAAATGGGATAGAATGATAGAAAAAACCAAATTCAAATTCATGCCTATGCACTACTATACAAAATTAATCAATAAACTTCAAAATTTTAAACATGAATATATGATTGTAAAGGACTACACTGAATAATTATACAAGATTACAATCAAAGCTAGTCACGTCAAATAAGATGTTGAGAAAATAGAAAAGTATATCTATTTTAACCTTTTAGGACTTAAATGAAGTAAATCCTATGTTTTTTAAAGGTTTGATTAGACTAAATCAAGGAAATAAGATGAAATAAATAAATCCACTAATTTGTTATATAAATGACTAGATTTAACTTTTATAAAAATAAAAATAAATAGTGCAAATAAATACTTAGAAAAAACTTGATATAGATTATTTGAGTGATATAAATTGAGATGGAAGTTGGTATAAGTGTATAAAATAGATCCTTATGTTTGAACCCATCCTATATATTATAAATACAATTGGAAGTAGTGACATTATTAGAAAAGTGGTAGTAGTGTCCTGATATTGGTGCTAGTGTCCTTTATGTAGGACAAACCCAAACTTCTAGGTGCACCTATGTCTGGATCTTTAGGGTCTATTTCTATGTGCACAAGTTATGGAACCTTATATTATGCCTATAATGAATAATCTATTATGAAACCCATAATATCCCATACAATTAGGGTATGAGATGAAAAGCGTGTTCATTATTAGGGTAGGTATACATCCTCAACACCCCATTATGAAGAGACTTGCCTACATAATAATACTCTGAGGAGGGATCAAGCCTAATTTAGTTATACCCACCTAAGTGTCGATGAAAATTCAAGTGATTTTATTACTATAGTGGCCTTGAGTGCCTTAAATGTTCTTGAGACTAGAAATCTACATAATTTGAGCTTAGGGATAATGTAGATGATAGTATGTAGAAGTAGGTAAAAATAGAGATTGATAACCTTAATTATGTTCAACTTATTCTATGTTTGAATGTGTATTTTGCATCTAATTTCCACTTAGTGGTTAGAGAGATAAAATTCATGTATTTATATCATTTTTTTTCTTGTGTGGTTTATAAAATATGTCTAGGATGACCTTATGAGGTTTTCAATTTTAAAATATATATGTTTGGGAAAAGCTAGGGAAAAGGACATTATCTCCATTTTGGGGAAACTAGCACCATGTGGTGTTAGTGTCATTATTATGGCACAAGTTTATAGCTGTTAGAACACTAGGCACAAAATTTTAGGGTTGAGAAAAAAGGGCCTAGGACTACTTTAGAGCTAACTAGGGATAGATGTGACCTACATAAAGGATAGATAAGTGTGATAATAGGCTCTAGAATAGGTCTAGGGCTAAGCTAGGAATAGGTAGTCTCAAGTAGCACTCTTAACACTCAAATAACACTTTTGGGTTATTACATTTTCCCTATCTTTATTTTATAAATATATAAAATTTAAATTAATAAGATAAAGGAAAAAGAAGTGTTCCTAGACTTACCTAGGAAGTGAAGCTCATGAAGCTAGATCTGAGTATGTGAAGTTGAGATTACATATGTAAATCATGATCCAATATATGTACTAAAAATGGAAAATTCATAAATCAGTCTTTAATTAATATATATCAAAATTAAAAACTATGTTGAGTAAAGAAATAAAATTAAGTGAAAATATGGGAAAGAGGAAAAGAATGAATACACCTCACTAGATACGTGAACCAATACATAAACCTGGTGACAAACTATGTGTGTGCATGTATATAGTGATAAATAGATGAATATCTTAGATTTATATGATAACTTACTCAATCCTTATGTGTGGGTGGCTCAAGAACTCAATCCAATTTTGACTCCATTATTTCCCACCCCTGCTTGGTGGATCATGACATGTGAATAGCTTAGATTAGATTGATTGTGTGCCTAACCCTCTCATGTAGGTGGATCAAGAAATCAATTAGGTTATTAATCCCTCATTTCCTACCCATGTGTAGTAGATGGATATAAAATTTAAATGAATGAAGTACTATAAATATCTAACTAAGTATATATACCTATGTATGTCAACTTTGAGACCACTCAAATATGTTACGTAGCTCTAGCCCACTTAGGAATGCCAACCACTGTAGATGGAGTAAGCCATGAAATTGGTGTATAACCTAGAATATGATGCCAAGTTTTTACAACATAGAGAATGGAATGGAATTTGTCATTCCATCAAATCAACTAGTGTGTATCTAAGCATATGGAAATAATGTACCATTCACATGCCCACAAATATGATATCTGAGCATATAAATTATGAAATTAGTTTTAATAAACTATATCTAAGTATGTAAAATAAATATGGGAATGGTTATGCTATGCATGATGCCCCCAAGTTAAGCAAATTGATAAGAATTCGAGATAAACAAGTATGAATATGAGTAAAAATTGAGTATAAATAATAAACCTATAACTAGATCTATGTAAACCTATATTGTATATATGGTATTTTTATAGCCAATATATTTTATTCTAAAATTAAAGCTATTGGATAATAGTTTCATATCTTGGATAGTAGTGACATGTGGTGCTAGTGTCCCCATTTTGGTACTAGTGTCCTTTTTGTCTAAATTATATGCATCTATACTGATTTTTGGGTCATTATTTTTTCACTATGTTTACCTGTGTCTAATTTTTTATAACTGAGCTTGTGTAATGAAAAATGTATTTTGAATCCAATATAAGAGCCTGATCTCTGTGATAAACCCATATAAATACCCCCACTTTTGAGGGGATTTTTTAAACCTATGCAAGAGCTATCCTCAAAATAAAAAGCTCTACAAAATGTGTGTTAGTTGGAGCATATGTGATAACCATGTAATAATATAATATATTTTGAAAACATAACCTCAACATTTAATATCATTTGATAATATTTAATTTAAGATGTATGTCATGTTTATCATTCCACAATGGTGTCAATATAGATTTAACAAGGTATATAACAATAGATCTACATAAAATTGAGTAGCTACCTAGAGGGATGGGATATTATGTCCATCATGGAACCCAATTAGGAAGGGTAGATGTATGAGGTCCCTCATGAAATAAAAAACTATTGTGTTTAACAATCAAAGACAAGTGTCATGTCCATGATTCATATAAGAAAGCATATATACAAAACACATGAAGCATGTAAAGTAGGCCAAGGGGCCACAATACAAGGTACATGTGCACATGTCACTAAATCTAAGAAAACAATACATAAAATGACATGTTAAAATGTCTACATACACAAGAAACAAGCAAGTTGGATTAGATCCACATACAAGGATATGTTCAAATGTCTATATACACAATCAGGAAAGGCATACACAAGGACATGGGAAAATGTCCAAAGTATACATATTATGAATATAAGTGGCATATATCTAGATAATAATGGGATATTCAATTTCCATCAACTAGAAGAAGTATATAAATACAATCAAGTCTAAACTAGGTAAGCTAGAAATGAAAGTATGCATGAATATGTAATACAAACATGTTTAAGAGATATGATGTACATATGCTGAGTCTAAAGTAGTAATACCTGGAATTTTTTTTTAGTAAGAGTAGCATGATCAATATCAAGATATAAAAATTCTAAAGTTGGAATGTATAGTATACAAAGATAGAACCTAGTAATATAAACTGTGTAGTTGACCTGAGTCTTATAGCAATCTGTAAGCACTTGAAAAGAACAAGTGAAGCATGTATGTATGATAAAACAAACTATACTAAGATATATAACATATGTAGCATCTATAAAATATAAGAAATGTAAACATATCAATGTATACAATCTATAAATTTTGTTTCTCTGAGTAATTATTTGAATGTTTTTATGTTTTTGACATATTATATGATTTTATATTTTTAGGAAATAAGCTATGTAAAATCAACATGAAAATAAACTATGTATAAAGAGGAAAAGAGAAATAAAGTATGTAAAATAAGAGGGAAACCATACTAACCGATGAGTCTCATAAGATAATATCACTATTGCATGTGTCAAAAATAGGAATTATAATCTCTCATGCATTATGATTTACATGTTTTAGTTGAATGTTGTTATAGAAGTAATATGATAATTATTCATCATCAAAATCATAATAACTTGGGATGATAGAGGGAATTGCCTCATATTGTGGAGTTGACCTTTCTTAATTGTGCTTTGGAATATTGATTGTGATTTTTACCTTTGAAACTATGCTTATTGTAGACATATGATGTTGTGGAGGCTCTTTTTCTAAAAATCCTCTTTTGAGATCACTTGTCTTAACATGATTTTGAATTTATAACTAAAGTTCTTGATCTTTTTATAACATTTCTTATGTATCTAGATATTGTGTCTTGATAAACTATATATGTAATTGATGGGCCTTAGGATGTTCAATGAATACTAAACTCTATTGACCAACATTATAAACTAGTAGAATAAGAGAAGTGATGCTTTGGGATTGATTTCCAAAACCTTGACCATGACAATCAAATTGTTAGATATTTTGACCAAATCCATATTGAGTTGAAATTTGAGCCTCATTTGGGATAGGTAGATTTACATATTTTTCTTGATTTACCTATGCTTGTTGTATTGTTTCTTGATCTTATTATGCTTTGTGAAACTTTTTTGTTTTGTGTTATGATTTGGTAGCCATTCTTGTCATTTTTATAAATTTGACACTTTTTAAATTTGTAGATGTTCCATTATATGTTATTTGGATTATGTGCCATTTTTTGAGTCATATGTACCATTATCTGATGTATTTTCCTTTTCAATTCTAAACATGAATTAGTGTGGTTCCCATGCATTCTATTATATGCACAATAATATCTAGTTCTCCCCACTATGTGTAGAGGAGGTAGGTTTATCAACTTATCTTTAATCATTTTACTTAGCACCTTTGTTGAATTCTTGTTTGATATTTGAATTATTTTTGAATCACTATTTATAGATGTAATTTGTTGTGTTTTATGATTTATATATGAAAGAGTGTTAGTCAAAAGCTTGCTAGGTGTAGATGAATATACATGGTTTACACTAGCATATTCTCAAGACTGTGTACATGTAATGTGATTTAACAATAATGTGACTTGTTCACATAAAAACTAATTTTCATTTTGTAAATATAATATTAGCTTACTCATATGGATAATTTGATCTCATATAGTCTCAAAAGTGAAAATCTTATTTTCTTTTGATTGAACATGTAGGCACACACACTGTATGGAAGAGGTGTGAATATACTAATTATGGAGATTAGTGATAATGGTATGGGTTGATTTATCTCATGGAGGAGTGATAGGATGGACCTACTTAGAGGTAAACTAGCTATCACCCTCATGGAACTAAGGAGGAAAAAGAGATTCTTTCCTATGTATAATATATGCCATTGAAACTTGAAACCTAGTTTGTAACTTATGAAATAGATCCTCTATGTATTTAAGTATTTTGTTTATTAATTGAATTCCACATAAGATAAAAATAACATGCTAGATTTATAATTTAATATAACATACATTTCAATTGATATAAAGAACCATGTGTATATGTCTTTTTTGAGTTCATTTTGAATTAAAGGGTAAAAACATACAAATGAAAGTATTAAACTTTGTAATAAAAAGTGATGCACCTTTTCTATCATTATTATCATGATTATATCAAAATAAAATCAAAAAAATTATGGATCTAAAATATGAATGATATAAATGTAAATCTTAGTGTTATCTAGGGTTAGGGTTTGAGCATTATTTAGAGTAAGTTGGGTTCACCAAATGTTTTAACCTTTTATTACTTAGATAAAGTAAATACTATATTTTTTAAATGACTAGTTAGGTTAAATAAATGAAATAATATATAATAAATACAACCACTCATTATAAAATTAACTAGCTTTGGATTTTTTAAAAATAGAAATAAATAATGAAAATAAAGACTTAGCTAGAAAAAACTTGATATGGATGATTTGAGTGATGGAAAATAAGATGGAAGTTGGTCTGATTATCATAAATTAGATCCTTATGTTATATTCAATCCTATATAGTATCACCATAATTGGATAATAATTCCATTATTGGCAAAGTGGAAATAGTGTCCATATATTGGTAGTAGTGTCTTTTGTGCAGGACTATCCCAAAATTTTGGATGCACATGTGTCTGGATATCTTAGGTCTATTCCTATGTGAAAAATTTATTTAACCCTATATATTGCCTTTAATGATTTATTTATTATACAAACCCTAATCCTTCATACAACTATGGAATGAGCTAAAAAGTGTGTTCATTAGTAGGGTAGGCTAGACATCCTCAACACTCCGATGTGAAGAGAGTTACCTAAATAACAATACTTTGAGGAGGAATTAAGCCCAATGTAGTTCTCCCCACATAAATCCTAGTGCAAATGAAAGTTATGCTAGGATGAGAGTGTCCTTGAGTGCCTTGAGTGCCTTGAATGCCATTGAGACTAAGAATTTGTAAAATGTGAGCTTAGGGATACTTTAGATGATAGTATGCATAAGGCATAATAGGGATTGATAACCTTAATTATGTTCAAGTTATTTTATGTTCTAATGTGTATTTTACATATAATTTCTATCTAGTGGTTATAATGCTAAAATTCAAGTATTTATATTATTATTTTACTTGTGTATGATAAAAGATGTATAGGATGACCTTAGGAGGATTTTGTTTTGAAAATATATCCATTTTGGAAAATCTAGGGCAAAGGACATTAACACCATTTTAGGATCACTAGTTCCATGTGGCACTAATGTCCTTATTATGATGCTAGTGTATATATGATAGAACACTAGACATAAAGGGCCAAGATCAATAAATGAGGGTTTGGTATTAATTTAGAGATGACTAGGGATGCCTGTGGATTATACAAATTCTAGATAAGTGTGATAATAGGCTCTAAGATAGGTATAGGGCTAAGCTAGGAATAGGTAGTCTCAAGTAGCATAATTAGCACTCAAATACCAATTTTGGGTGATTAAAATATCAATAGTTTGAGGTTGAATATTCAAGATGAAATCAATTTTTTATCTCCAAGATTATTATAAGAGTATTATTAGTTTGATCTCAAGGTATAAGATAATTTGGATAGAATTAAAAATAAAAATCTAGAGGAGGAAGTAGAAATTTTAAAGCTAAAGGAAAGTAAGGTGGTATAAGTTAATTATAAGTTCATAATAAATAAGTAAATATATATAAGTTTCAAGTAATAGTACAAGAAGAGGATATTAATACAAAATAATAATACCATATACAAGAGGCAAAGGATAAGGCTTTTGGATAAAATGTTTAAAATGTAAGAAGTATACTAGCCACACATCATATGAATATCTTAAGAATCCACAAGCAATCCATAAAATGACTTAAGAAAACAATAAAGTTGTTAAATTTTATAAATAAGTGTGGAATCACCATCACATGTGAAATAACATGAAATGGGAGAGTCCTTTTTGATAAAAAGATCGCTATTAAATCAAAACAAGGAGGTGAAGGAACAAACCCAAAAGAATACACTATTTAGTACCACATACAAATCAAAAGGTAAGTGTTTTAAAGTTATCATTGATATAGGTATTATAGATAACTTGGTTTATTCATAAATGGTTTACAAATTAGGATTGAAAATATTGACACATCCTACACCATATAGATTACCTTGTCTCCAAAAGGGACATCAAGTACTAGTCAATGATAAATGTAAGTTGATTTTAAAATTAGTGGCTATAAGGATGAAGTACTCTATGATATTATATATATTTATGTTTTCCATGTGTTTTTTCATATACCTTGGATAATTTGATAGGAGGACTATACATGATGGAAGGAGTAACACCTATACATTGGATAAGGATGGTAATAAATGTACTTTGACACCATTGAAATATGGTAGGGAAACTAAAAAAAGTACTAAGGTGTTGTTAGTGAGAGGAAAAGAGTTATTACATTTGATAAAATAAGAATAGGTTAGTTGTACATTGATTATTAATCCTAAGACAATCATTATAGCTATCAATTTGTTTGATTTGTCATTAGAAATTCATAATTTATTAGATCAGTACATGGATATAGTGGTTGATGTGTTTCCTAATAAGTTTTTGCCAATGAAGAACATAAGTTATTATATGGATTTCATTTTAGGATCTAGTTTTTAAACAAAATAGCCTATAAGATGACACTTAAGGAGAATGAAGAGATCAAAATTCAAGTACATTAACTATTAGATCAAAGTATCCAGTAAAAGGATGTTTTCATAAAAGACAATAAGAGAGGGAAGTTGTCAAGTGGTTAGCTCAAATATATTTTGAAAATTATAAATGAGAAGCATGTGAATGAGGAGAAATTTTTTATCTTTAAAGAAAACAAGAGAGTGAGGTTCTCATGTAAAGATATCAAATTTGATTTTAAAAACAACAAGAAATAAATTTGTGAGCATCCCAAGAGGAAGGAGTTATTACTAAGGAGAAGATAGATGTGATAGAGTTAGAGAAAGAAGCTGGAATCTCTGAAGAGTTTCAAATGAATTAAAGGAGTATAAAATTAGTGTTGGAAGTTTTTTTAGAGGAAATTTTGGGAGGTAGATGTTATACAAGCTAGTGTACACAAGAAGATGATAGTGAAAGATCAACTATGCAAGGGAGATGAAATCAGAGATATAGATGAGGAGAAGACAACCTTAGAGATAAATGATATGGATAATTGAAGAACCCATGGTGTTAGTGGAGAGCATGAAAAACATGTTATACATGGATAATAGTTTTAGATTAAGGTAAAATCAGGTTTTGAAGGGACCCCAAAACCCAAGTACAAAGAAAGAAAGATAAAGCCTCAACGACCACAGGCAGAACCTAAAAACTACTACAGAGAAGTAGCAAAAATAGGTTTTATATGGACCTGAAACCACCAGAGAGACCACCGGTCAAAACCCAGATTTAACAAAGATCTGGCTGCACCATAGACAAAAGATTACAAAAAGAAACTAGAGAATAGGACCAGTAAACATAACCAACAAGAAGAACCAGACTATTCTTCCAGTTCCAAAATCATTTTTACAGTTTCTTTACCTTTCACAATAGTAGTATCCTGAGTAGTAGTTGTCGCCAACTTGGCTCCCTCTTGTGTAGCCTTCTTTCTAGAGCTTTGTCTCATCCTTTTTCTAGGCCCCTCCAAGGATTTGGTCTCCTCATTTTCTCTTTTTCCAATATTGACAGCTGCATCACAAATATTGGACGTTACTTCCCCCATTTCCGTTCTATTCTCCTTAATGAGTTCCCGAAGGTTATTCTCATAATATTTGAGCTTGATGGGGATATCTCTTATCTATTTTTCCATGATGTTAATTTTGTTCCAAGCAGCTTTCTAGTTATCTTCCATAATTTCCACTTTCCTTTTGAGATCCTTAATCTCCTTACACATCCAAGAATCAAGTTGGAGAGAAGCCTCTACTTTGCAATTAACCCAACTCATAGGTGTGTGCATTCCATCGTTTTGCCCCTTCTCTCTCCATTCCTCAAAATTCTTATTGGGACTATTCCCACCTTCTTCAAAGTGATCCTCTCGGCCCCTTTGATACTTTTCTTTGGTTCCAATTTGAATTTCCATGTCCATTTCTTGATTGTCATCCTGAACTATATTTTCCTTTTCATTTCTTGAAACAGGGTCCTCAACAGGGCCATCCTAGACAATATCTTCCTCTGACACTTTCTGATTTTCCTCAGTTTCTTCTTTACTATTTTCAGATTCCTCCTCTTTGCTGACTCCTTCTTTCTCATTCTTCTCTTGACATTCTTCATCCTCATTTGAATTTGTATTCCAGCTTTCAGTTCCTTCTTCTTCCTCCAAATTTTCCTCCCTAGGTTTATCAAATCTCTCCCACTCTGTATCTTCTTCTACATTCTGATTATTGGCGCTAGGGAACTTGATTTTGTTTTTCCCTTTTACAATTTCACTCCTTCTGCTCCCAGACTCCTTATTTTTCCCCTGGTTAGGGTTCTTAACCATAGATTTATTCTTGCAGTAGCCTTTGATTAACAGAATTAGGCCTTCATGCAGGATAGGATGCATTTCCTTCTTCCTGTGAGCAAATAAACTTTGGACCAAAGAATAGCGTAGGTAAAAGGGAAAAGACAGTCTTACCTTATGCCTGAAATGATTAAGGAAAACAAAGTGGAATTTATGCACTCTCTTGCTCCTTCCATCCAGGATGAAATACTCCCTTATACAGCATAAGACATCCCTCCATATCCCCTTAATCTGTTCCAATTCATAAAAATCTCCATTCTTGACCAACTTCTGCTCTTCCACATCCATCTTGGGGAACTTACAAAAGGCCTCGTTCAAAATGCTTGTCTGCTTGGAGAATTTAAGTCCATCTGTAGGCAACCCTATAACCTCTGCTATAAAATCCTCTGTAAGGTTCACTATGATACCATGCAATGTGACCCTTTCATCAATCCAATTTTTGAAAAAGGCCGTAGTGATATGCGGTTTTGACCCATGGAGCTTTTCCATATAGTTCACGACTTTTCCTTTCTATAGGATTCTCTAGACATCTTGTTTCACTCTCTATTCATCACAGTTTTTGGGTTCCTGCTTCCTTGGTTCTCCCTTCCTTTCGCGAGCCATACTCATTTCCTTAGAAACCCAGTCGCTATGAACTTCACAATGATCCCACCTGCTGCCAGTTTGATTTGAGAATCAGCTTTGCTTGGGCACATTCAGGATCCTCAAGAGCCTTCCACTTTCAAGAGCCTTCCTCTTTAATGATTGAAGACCTTTCCCCGCAAAGCCACTTCTCAAACTCATTATGTTTCTATAACAATCTAATCGTTCCCTCCTTTGCATGAGTTGCATCATGAAGAATGAGCGCGCTCAGTTCCACCTTCTTTTCTAATGTTTCCTACCACCTCATCTTTTGCCTGTCCAGACTGCGTAGTTTGCTAACCAATCTACAACTCCGTTGGCTTCACAATAGGTGTGGGTTATAGTCACTTTATCAAAAAAAATTATTAAGGTTTTCATCTCCATTACCATAGCCTCTATAGTCCAAGACACAATATTTATGATGTTCAGTGAGTCCCCTTCTAGCCACAATTTGGGATATCTCGAATCCACAGCTATTTTGATGGTTTGAAGGGTGGCAGTAGCTTCGGCAATGTGACAATTTGATTTACCAATAGGGATTGCTACAACATCAATAACCTTTCCCGTATGATTTCTCAAGACACCACCACAACCTGCATTCCCTGGATTCCCTTTAGCAGCTCCATCAAAGTTTCCTTTAATCCACCCTTGAGGGGGAGCATTCCATGTAACTCCTAATCTTGGATTATTAGGTTTACCTTTAGAATTTTCCGTACTTAAGGGATTATCCACTTGGAAGGTTGAGCTTGGATTCTTTTGTGATAAAAAATTCTCCTTAATAGCTCTAATGATGTTCTATCCTACCACCCATCCAGGGAGCTCTTTATTTCTAAAGATTCGGTTATTTCTTTCCTTCCATATTCCCCACCAAATATGGGGAAGAGTAAGTTTCCATAAAAAAATTGCTTCAGAATTCTTTTAGGGGCAGTACCAGCTTTTAAGAGATAATTCCACATTTTTATGATGGATCCATGCAATGCCCCACATATTGAGAATTTCTTTCCAGACTAGCTGTGTATAAGAATAGTTTACAAACAAATGATCTCTATCTTCAAGACCCTTCTTACAAAGGATACACCTGTTCACAATATATATTCCTCTTTTCTGTAAATTGTCCAAAGTTAAGATTTTGTTTTGGAGAAGGGTCCAGAAAAAGATTTTGATTTTAGGGATGAGCCCCTTGATCCAGGCCTTCGTCCACAGCGGTTTGTTGCCATTTCCATTTGAAGTGAAAATGGAAGAAACTTTAAACTGTCTGCTTGGCTCATTGTGCCAAACAATCTTATCTTCAAGATTAGGGTATAGAGATATATCATTTAGGGATATTTGAATATCCTTGAAATCTTGATCATAGTCAGTGAGGTTCACCCAAGAGTTGTTCTGCCAGTATTGGTTAACCATTATTCCCACTCTTTGCTTGCAACAGTTTATAACATCTTTATCTTGGATTTCATCTTGCAAAGGTTTTCCTTTTAACCAAATATCTTCCCAAAATTTCACCTTATTACCATTGCCAACTTTCTAGGAACTTCCTTCTTCTAAAACATGTTTAGTCCCCTGGACTGCCCCCCATATGGTAGAAGGATGGGAAATGTCTGGATTAGAAAAGAATTCAAGGAGAGACTTTGCCTTAAATAAGTATTTTTGCTTCCATATTTTGCTCCATTCTTTATTTTCTTGATAAACCCTCTAACCCTGCTTAGCTAAGAGAGCTGTGTTCATACTTCTAATTTTCCTTATTCCTAGTCCACCTTCCCTAACAGGTTTACAGATGTTATCCCATGCTATTAAAGGCATTCTTCTTTTCTCCTCAGTACCTAACCAAAGAAAGTTTTTCTGAATTTTTTCAATAGCTTTAGCAAATTTAGTGGGGATTTTGAAAATACTCAAAGCATACGTGGGTATGCTTTGTAGACTTGCTTTAAGGAGGGTGAGCTTTCCAACTTGGCTTAGAAAACTACCTTTCCATCCCACTAATTTCTTACTAAATTTGTTAATTAGTCCTTCCCAGAAAGCTTCAGGAACTTTCATCCCAAAAGGGAGACCAAGGTAAGAGGAAGGGAAAGATCCTATGGAGCATTCAAGGATTTTTTCTATTTTGTTCTATCTGTGACTAGGGGTATTAGTAAAGAATACTACACTTTTGTTCTAGTTTATCAGTTGTCCAGAGGTAGAAGAATATAAATTTATAGCTTCCTTTAAAGTTCTAGCTTCTGTGACTTCAGATTGCCCCATGAAGATGGTGTCGTCAACAAATTGACCATGAGAACATATTAAAAGATTAGAAGAGGGTTTTAGGCCCTTAAATAAACCTTTACATACTAAGTCCCCTAAGTATCGCCCCATACTGTCAGCCATAATTATAAACATAATAGGGGAAATAGGATCCCCCTGTCTTAATCCCCTTGACGGATTGAAAAAATGAGACGAACTCCCATTTACCAACACAGCAATAGAAGTAGTAGATATCAACTGCTTGATCATATCAACCACTCTTTGTTCAAAGCCAAAGGCAGTAAGGCTATTAGAAAGGAATAACCAATCCACCCTATCATAAGCTTTAGCAATATCCACTTTCATTATGAACCCCTCTTTGTTAGAGCTAAATAGCGAGTGAATATTCTCATGCACCGTTATTACAGAATTAAGGATTTGTCTGCCTGGAATGAATCCATTTTGCTGATCAGCTATTATCGACGGGATCACTTGAATTAATCTGGTTGTTAGAACTTTGGATATTATCTTATAGAGAGAATTGCATAGGCTAATTGGTCTAAACTGATCAAGACTGTCAGCTCCAACCTTTTTTGGAATTAGACACAGAAAAGTGGCATTAACTTCCTTCAGCATCTGTTTGGCTCCAAAGAATTCCTTCACCGCATTACTGACATCTTTGCCAATTAGTTTCCAGAGCTTTTGAAAAAAGAACATGGGAAACCCATCTGGTACAGGTGCTTTATCACCTCCTAGAGATCTAACTGCTTTGAAGATTTCCTCCTCCTTAGGTATAGAACATAACATGTTATTGTGCTCCTTTGAGACCAAAGGAGGAACCATGCATAGGATATCATCCTGACTTTTCAAGTTGATGTTTCTATCAGCCTTCATCAGGGAGGAGAAAAAAGAAATCATTTCCTCCTTTATTTCCTTTTCCTCTGTTATCTTTTGATCTCCTTTTTTCAAGTGTTGAATATGAGTTTTAGCCCTACATTTCAGAGTGGAAAGATGGAAAAACTTTGTATTTTTGTCTCCTTCTTTCAACCACTGCACCCTAGATCTTTGTCTCCAATAGGTTTCTTCCTTAGTTATAATATCTTGGTATTGAACCAGTTGTTCACTTTCTTCTCTATGGAAATTAGAAGTATAACCGTTTTCCTAAATTTTTTCCTAAATTCTACTAATTTCTTCCTTAATAGTCTTCTTTTTCTCAAAGATATTTCCAAAACAATCCTTATTCCATTTCTTAACTTCCTTTTTAACATTTTTGAGCTTGGAAGCAACTCTAAAGAGAGTTGTTCCCTCAATAGGTATATTCCACCACTCTTTTATTTTGATTTCAAACTGTGGGTGCTGCATCCACATCTTTTCAAATCTAAACAGATGATTTTTTTTTAGGTTCAATTTGACTGCTATGAAAATAAGAGGGAAATGATCCGAGCCTATTCTATGGCAAGCTTCCAACTTACAAGTGTAATCTTTTGTCAGTCTGGGGAAATGAGAGCCCTATCAAGCTTGGCTTGTATACATTCATTATCAAGTCTCCTATTGCTCCAAGTATACTGTATTCCTTGCAGCTCCACATCCATAAAGCCTTCTTTACTTATAAACTCCAAGAGATCAAATCTCCCTTCCATTTGAATAGTGTTACCACCCTTTTTCTCGTAATCATAGAGAGGAACATTAAAATCTCCCATAATAATCCATTGCCCACAATAATCTTTACTTCTGATATTTGAGATGGTTTCCCAGACCTTTTTCCTTTGGTTCTTGGCATTGGGAGCGTAGATATTTACAACATACCATTTTTCCTTTTGGTCAAAACTAGTTATTTTAACAGCCAAATTTTTTTTACTTTCCATCAAAATAGAACCAGAATATTGGTTTTTTTTTCCATAGCATCATGGTTCCCCCTGAAGCACCTTCAAAGCTGCTGGCCTTAATAGTAAAATTTTTAAAATCTTTGATCTGTTCTACTTTCTCTTTACTCATTTTGGTTTCTTGGAGCAGAAGGAAATCTGGCTTTTGCTCTCTGACAAAATTCCTAACTAAATCTACTTTGTATATGCTATTTAGCCCCCTAATATTCTAGCTAAGGATTCTCATTATTTTGTATTGATATGGAGCCATTTCGGCAGAGTTGCCTGCTTTCCATCTGCTATATTGTGCTTGCTTTCCATCTCTCTATTCCTCTTTGCAATTTTTTTCCCAGGTTTATCTGGAGATCCTACATCCAGTTTTAATTTGGCTTGCGGTTCAGTTCCTTTTCCTTCTTTGCTCCTAAGAGGACCATTTCCTTTCTCACTGCCATTTCTCATCACCATGTATTTTGTATTGTTCTTTTTCTCACCTTTTATCTTTTAGTTTTTTGAGTTTTTACGAGTCTCTTTCTTTTCTTCTACCATTAGGACTTCTTTCGCTGGAGTGTTATTTTCATCCTTTGATGCCTCCTACTTTTCCCCCATATGGGCTTCACACATCTCTCCTTCTTCTATATTATTCCCCCCTTCAGGTAATACTTCTCCTTCCTCTAATCCTTCAATATCCTTTACCTCAAAAAGTTGAATTTCTAAACTTTGGGTATTCTGGTTTAGAAAATTAACTTCTTCTTCTGTTAGAAGATCTAATTTTTTGTTCTCTGAATTCATCCCCTTCTCTTCCATTAGGGGACTAAATTTTTTTAATAGGGGCTCTATTGTTCCTAATAAATTTAGGTCACCATCTTCTTCTGTTGCAGAAATTTTAACCTCTTCTGTGTGTAGATCAACTAAAGCTTCTTGTTTCTTCCCTATCTTTCGATAGTCCTCTTTTACCTTCGATAATTTCTTTTGTTGAATCTTTATATTTTTCCCTTCTTGAAAATTTCTTGGATGGGGTCTACCCCTGTTGGGGTAATTCTTGACCCAATGCCCCTGTTTCTTACACGCATAGCAAGAATTTGGCAAATATTCAAAGACAATCTCTTGGATTTTCTTACCAAACTTAGAAATTAATTCCAATTTTTTGGGGGAGATGGTTCAAGTCTCCCACTTTAACATAAATTCTGGCACTTTGGAGTTTAGTTCTTGAAGCCATGGCGTTATCCACAGCCACTAATTCACCAAATGAACTAGCAATTCCATTGGAAATGTCCTCATGCCAGAATTCTAATGGAAGACCAGGTAGTCTAGCCCATATAGGGGTGGTCAAGAAGAAAGAGTCTGATAAATCCATTTCTGGTTCCCATTTCTTGATTGTAAGAGTGCATTTTACAAAAGACCAAGGCCCTTCACAAAGAACCTTATTCAAATCTTCTTTACAATTGAAGATAAAAGAGAAAAAGCCATTCACCATTGGTGCAATGTCTACTTCTCCCCGTATAGTCCATTTCTTTTTTATCATAGATCTGAGTGAATCTATATTTGGTCTAGCTCCTAGAAACTTTCCAACTAGGGTAAGTTCCATGGAAGATACTGAAAAATCAAGTAGAGGGTCTGGAATAAAAACTTGAAACTCACCTTTCTCCCAGCATGATTTAGATGTCACCGGTGGGAAAAGGGATTTCCCTGTTGGTTTTTTCCCAAACAACGACGACCAGGTCCTTTGTTCGGGGTCCCCTATCTGTCTTTCAGAGTTCTTTTCTTTTTTATATTCAGCTTTATCTTTCACTTTCTCTGTGTACAGTTCTAATGCTCTTTTCAATGGTGAGTTTTTGGCCCCACTATAGGGCTCGTTAGCAGATGAAAACCTTCTTTTGTCTGCCTCAATCAATAAATCTGGCCCTCCACATTTTCCTTCTTCCTCTGCTGTACCACCTGGATCTGTTCCTCCTACCAAATTCTCCCTGATTCTTTTCCCACTCATTCCGAATTCAAATTGTCCATGCCAAATGGTGAGAATTCTTTGAGGCATGATGAAGAGGTTGAAGGAATAGTTTTTGGAGCTCTTGATTTCCTTAATGTGTTTGTTCTATGTGGAGATATAGTAATGGAGAAGAAGGTAAAGAAAAGACATAAGTATGGTTTAAATAAACATGTTCATATATATGAGAATAAAAGTGAAAGAGATTTTAAATAATATTAATTACTTATTTTAGTGTGTTATACCTCTATCTTTATATAAGATAATAATACACAAAAAAAAAACACCTATAAATGTTGATGAACATGTCACTGATTAGAAGCAGCATTGAAGAGCTTATGATCTTGATGTATAGTCATTATGTTTTATTTGTTATTTTTGAAATTTTTGGTATTTTTTAGGTTTATGATGTATATTTTATTCATTAATGAGTTTTTAAAATAATTAACATTCTAAAATTTGGTCATTTGCTCTTAATAATGATTTTCTTGCTAAAATTATCTATTTGCAAATTTGAATTTGTAAAGGACATTTAAAGCATATTTATCTTTTATAGTGCAACCAAAATTCATTATAATTATTTTATGGGTCAATTAATGTCTTATAACATGTTTTTAAATATTTTTTATGTCTTAACTCATAATTGATCTTGTCAAACTCAACTAAGGTTAAATCTTAAGTTAGATTTTCTAAGTTAGATTGTTAAGGTGATTAGATTGAAAAAGGGATATATATGAGAGATATGAGTGAATGTCAAATAAAATAAGAGATAAAAAATAATAAAAGAGTCTCAAAAACTATAATAATTGAAAAAACAATGAGGAAGTTCTAAAAAACATGGTTTTGACAGAGCTGTGTAACATAATTTGCACCTAAAAATAATGAAAGAATGCAATAATGAGTTTAATTATTCATTTTAAATATGATAATTCATGTAATTCAATGTTATTTTTATCTTTTAATCATAATTTTTTGTTTTTGATGTGTTTTCATGCATGTTTTAGGATGGAAAATCAAGTACAAGTTTATTACAATCAAGAAAGAGGGTTATAATAGTTAATAAAATTTGTTTTTCACCATTTTTATGATTGGTTAAGTGCTAACATAAAGTGTAAGAGTATTATATATGAATATATATAATTTTAAAATAAAAATATTCCATATAGGATTTAAAACTTAAATTTATATTCATTTTATACTCTCGATCTGAACACAGTCAAAAGACCCTAAACTAGGGTTTTAGTGTATTAAAATAATTATAACTTGAAAACAAAGCCTTAAAATTGCATGAATTTTTTATATATAGGTGTGTTAGGATGTTTTTGAATTTTTAAAACTTTTTTCAATAATTTTAAGGCGTATATCTTAATATATTCAAAAATCTCATACTACAAGTCTAAAACAAGAACTATGTAGAGCACTAAAGACACTATAAATCAAGAATGGCCCATCCAGATGAAATGATTTTTTAGAGAGGTTAATTAAGGTAAATTTGATTTTTTTAATTTATTTTCAAGGTTTTATGATACATATATATATATATATATATATATATAATTATTAAATAAACTCAGTCTGTAAACTTAGAAATAAGGTTTAGGAAACTTATTTTTAATATTTTTGCAATAATTACATTTCAAAAAAGGTAAAGATCATTTTATTAGATTAAATAACATTAAATGGAGTTAAATAACCTCTTAAAATAATAAATAATTTATTTTAACCATAAAATTAATTCAAAAAGACTACAAACCTATTGAAAAGAATAGCTTCCTTTGAACCCCTACATCATTTTAGGTATCAGAACAAGGTTTGGTTGTACTGTTAGGGTGTGGAGCTAAAAGCTTCACCTAAGGCAAACAGGAGGTTTTTCATAGCTTGACAGTCACCAGCATTGGCAGGCCACAACCGACGTTGGTCAGGGGAAGCACAGAGGAAATTGGTATCGGCAGGAGATCGGTCGGCATCGGTCACCTCCAGGAAGGCAGGGATCGACGTCGATCACCTGTAGCGGTCAAAACTGCTGTTAACAAATAGTCAGTTAAGTGAATGTGGAGTTTGCATGTTAAAGACCAGTCTGAGTCTTTGAGCCACTTGTCTAAGTTAGTGTATGCATGAGATCTATATAATAGACTCATGGGTTGTATTGTTAAGTGTAGAACTTGTAGAACCCAAGTGTGGAGCTTGGAGAGTTCTTCCCATGGTGGAATCAAGTAGGATTCCCCATGTATGTAAGATCAGGTTTGATATGTAGGGTGTTGCAGGATCATGGAGGAGATCTACATGTGATAAGTAAGATCAGGTTGGTCTGCAGGGAGATGTGTGAATGCGAGGGTCAGACAGAGATCGACAGGTTGGCCAGGATCCAAGGTGACAGCAATACATCAGAGCAGGATCATGGTGAGATCTACTTAGAGTACCGGTTCGTACTCGATTATACCAGATGTACAATGAGGTGAACAACAGCGTGTGTTATATGTGTGTTGTGACCTATGAGAGAAGATTACTCAGGTGGGAAGATTACTGGGAGCTTTTGAGGAAGAAGCCTCACAGAGGTGGAGAAGAGTGTGATCTCTTTATTGTAATTTCCTTTGTAATGAGTTGAATACAATTGTGTGTGTCCTCTCATATTTTGTGTTATTTCTCATTGATAGTTATTTGTTCTTTTGGGTATTTCCGCATGTTTAAGTTGCTTATACATTGGTAATCATGTGTGCTCTTAAATCTGACAAGTTATGTTAGAACTTTGGGAAACTTTGGTCCTGTCAAATGGTATCAGAGCGAGGTTGGATGTTCTCAGAGCGAGCTTGACTACCAGGTGGTTCAGATCTGTTAAGTGTTGTTGATTACAGGTTACTCATAGGGGTTGCTATTTGAGTGGGAGTATAGCAAGGTAGAATAATGGAGAAATTCAGGCATAGGTGTACCACCACAGGGAGTGTGGTGGGTTGTCTTTGAGTGGGAGCTTGAAGAGGAATACAAGCCAAGATGTAGATTAGATAGAGTACTGGTATGGGTATAGGTGTAGCTCTTTATTTCCAAGTGGGAGATTGTTAGGGTGTGGAGCTAAAAGCTTTACCTAAGGCAAATAGGAGGTTTTTCACATCTTGATAGTCGCCAGCATCGATAGGCCACAACTGACATTGGTCAGGGGAAGTGCAGAGGAAACTGACATCAACAGGAGATCGGCCGGCATGGGTCACCTCCAGGAAGGCAGGGACTGACGTCGATCACCTGTAGTGGTCAAAACTGTTGTTGACGAATAGTCAGTTAAGTGAACGTAGAGTTTGCATGTTAAAGACCAGTCTGAGTCTTTGAGCTGCTTATCTAAGTTAGTGTATGCATGAGATCTATATAATAGACTCATGGGTTGTATTGTTAAGTGTAGAACTTGTAGAACCCAAGTGTGGAGCTTGGAGAGTTCTTCCCATGGTGGAATCAAGTAGGATTCCCCATGTATGTAAGATTAGGTTTGATATGCAGGGTGTTGAAGGATCATGGAGGAGATCTACATGTGATAAGTAAGATCAGTTTGGTCTGCAAGGAGATGTGTGAATGCGAGGGTCAGACAAAGATCGGTGGGTTGGCCAGGATCCAAAGTGACAGCAATACATCAGAGCAGGATCATGGTGAGATCTACTTGGAGTACCGATTCGTACTTGATTGTATCAGATGTATAATGAGGTGAACAACAGCGTGTGTTAGCTGTGTGTTGTGACCTATGAGAGAAGATTACTCAGGTGGGAAGATTACTGGGAGCCCTTGAGGAGGAAGCCTCACAGAGGTGGAGAAGAGTGTGATCTCTTTATTGTAATTTCCTTTGTAATGAGTTGAATACAATTGTGTGTTGCCTCTCATATTGTGTGTTATTTCTCATTGATAGTTATTTGTTCTTCTGGGTATTTTTGCATGTTTAAGTTGCTTATACATTGGTAATCATGTGTGCTCTTAAATCTAACAAGTTGTGTCAGAACTTTGGGAAACTTTGGTCCTGTCAAATGGTATCAGAGTGAGGTTGGACGTTCTTAGAGCAAGCTTGACTAACAGGTGGTTTAGATCTATTAAGTTTTGTTGATTACAGGTTACTCATAGGGGTTGTTGTTTGAGTGGAAGTATAGCAAGGCAAAAGAATGGAGAAATTTAGGCACAGGTGTACCACCATAGGGAGTGTGGTGGGTTGTCTTCGAGTGGGAGCTTGAAGAGGAATACAAGCCAGGATGTAGATCAGACAGAGTACTGGTATGGGTACAGACACAACTCTTTATCTCTAAGTGGGAGATTATTAGGGTGTGGAGCTAAAAGCTTCACCTAAGGCAAATAGGAGGTTTTTCATAGCTTGACAGTCACCGGCATTGGTAGGCCACAACTGACATCGGTCAGGGGAAGCACAGAGGAAATTGGCATTGGCAGGAGATTGGTCGGCATCAGTCACCTCCAGGAAGGCAGGGATCGATGTCGGTCACCTATAGTAGTCAGAACTGCTATTGACAAACAGTCAGTTAAGTGAACATAGAGTTTGCATGTTAAAGACCAGTCTGAGTCTTTGAGCTACTTGTCTAAGTTAGTGTATGCATGAGATCTATATAATAGACTCATGGGCTATATTGTTAAGTGTAGAACTTGTAGAACCCAAGTGTGGAGCTTGGAGAGTTCTTCCCATGGTGGAATCAAGTAGGATTCCCCATGTATGTAAGATCAGGTTTGATATGCAGGGTGTTGCAGGATCATGGAGGAGATCTACATGTGATAAGTAAGATCAGGTTGGTCTGCAGGGAGATGTGTGAATGCGAGGGTTAGACAAAGATCGGCAGGTTGGCCAGGATCCAAGGTGACAGCAATACATCAGAGTAGGATCATGGTGAGATCTACTTGGAGTACCAGTTTGTACTCGATTATATCGAATGTACAATGAGGTGAACAATAGCGTGTGTTAGCTATGTGTTGTGACCTATGAGAGAAGATTACTCAGGTGGGAAGATTACTGGGAGCCCTTGAGGAGGAAGCCTCACAGAGGTGGAGAAGAGTGTGATCTCTTTATTGTAATTTCCTTTGTAATGAGTTGAATACAATTGTGTGTTGCCTCTCATATTCTGTGTTATTTTTCATTGATAGTTATTTGTTCTTTTGGGTATTTCCGCATGTTTAAGTTGCTTATACATTGGTAATCATGTGTGATCTTAAATCTGACAAGTTGTGTCAGAACTTTGGGAAACTTTGGTCCTGTCATGTACATCAAAAGTGACCTAAGGAGAAATATATTTAATTAAGAAGAGTTAGGAGTATGTTTTAAAATATAAAATTTAAATAATTTCAAAATTATCACTTAGATGAGTAGCTAAGGGTGGTACTAGAGGAGGTCCAAGAAGAAAACCAAGAGATGTATGTTGGAAGAGATGAAAAATTTGCAAGCATGTTTAGAGGAAATAGAAATTTTTTAAATAAGAGATGTTTTGATATATGATGTGAGTGATATGGAGGAATATACATAGAAATAGGTTTTATAATAATAGGAAGAAAGAATGGAAGAAATAATTTTAAAATTAATCATATGAGTAACTTCCAAGCCTAAATTGGATGTTTCATTATATGGAGGTGACCTAAATTGTTTAATAAATTTTGGATTGGATAATTGTAATGGACAAATATTTTGATTATAATGGAATATTTTAAGATACTAAGGTCATGTTTTTATGTTATATATTAAAGGGACATGCATCTCTTTGGTGGAATAGTGTCTAAGATGAAATAAGGAAAAGAGGTAAATAGAAAATCAAGAAATGAGATAAAATGATAGAAAAACTCAAATCAAAATTCATGCCTATGGAATAACAAAAAAACTTGTTCAAGAAACTTCAAAATTTTAAACTAAAATATATGAGTGTAAAGGACTATACTGAAAAATTATACAAGCTTACAATCAGAGTTGGTCATGTAGAAGAAGATATTGAGAAAATACCAGGGTATATAAATGGTTTAAGGTTCAATATTAATAATGAAATTAGTTATTTATCTCTAAGATCAATGGAAGATTCTTATTAGTTTTCTCTAAAGGTAGAAGATAAGTTGGATAGAATAAAAATTTAAAAATCTAGAGGAGGTATAAATTTCAAAGCTACAGGAGAACAAGGTTGTATATGTCAATTGCAAGTTCATAATGAAGAAGTAATAAAATATAAAGGTCAATAAAACAATAGAAGAGGAGGTTATTCCTATATAGGAATAATTCCATATACAAAAGGTAGAGGATAAGGCTTTTCATGAAAATATTTTGAATGTAATAGATATGCTAGCCATAGGTAATATGAATGTCTTGAGAATCCATAAACAATCCATACAAGAAAAGAAGTCAACATTAAAGTTGTTTAAGTTGATGAAGAAAGTGTGTGATCACCATAACATGTGGAATAACCTAAAATGGGAGAGTCCTTATTGATGAAGCTAGTACTAATATATCCAAACAAGGAGGTGAAGGAACCAAATTGAATGAAAACATTGTTTATGACTACATGAAAATGAAAATTTAAATGTTTTAAAGTTATCATTGATAGTGGTTATACAAACAACTTGGTTTCTTAAAAAATGGTTCAAAAAATATGATTGAAAAGATTGACACATCCTACACTGTATAAATTGTCTTGGATCGAAAAAGGACATCAAGTATTATTCAATGAGTAATGTAATTTTGATTTCCAAATTGGTGGATACAAGGATGAAGTAATTTGTGATATTATGCCTATAGATGTTTTCCATGTGTTATTGGGTATGCTTTGTCATTTTATTGGGATTATTATACATGATGGAAGGAGTAACACATATACATTGAATAAGTATGGTACAAAGCATACTTTGACACCATTGAAAGATGGTAGTGAAGCTAAAAATAGTTTTAAAGGGTTGTTAGTAAGAGAAAAATAATTCTTGTAGCTAATAAAAGATGAGGAGGTTGGTTGTCCATTTATTATTAAGCCTGAGACAATCATTATAGATAATAAGTTGATTGATTTACCATTGAAAATTTATAATTTATTAGATGATTATGTGGATATAGTGGTTAATGATTCATCTAATGAGTTTCCACCAATGGGGAACATAATCTATTATATGTATTTCATTATATGAGATAGTTTGTCAAATAAATTATCTTATAGACTGACACTTAAAAAGTATGAAGAGATCAAAAGGTAAGTATAGTAAATGTTAGATAAAATCAACCAATAAAAGGAAGTTGACATAAAATGAAATACAAGAGGGACGTTTCCATGTGACTAGATCAAATATATGTTTAAAAGTAAAAAATAGAAGCATGTAAATGAGGAGAAAATATTTCCTTAAAGGACAATAAGAGAGTGTGGATGTCATATGAACATCCCAAATATAATTTTAAAAGCAATAGGAATAAATAAAGTTGTGAGTATCCAATAGAGGAAGGATTTATCATGAATGGGAAGATAGATGTGATAGATTTGGATAAAAAATATGGTAGCTATGAAGGCTTAAAAATTAATAAAAGGATAAGCCAAGTAGTGTTGTGAATTTTAGTGGAGGAAACATGGGAGATAAAAAATTTACAAGCTAGTGTACACAAGAAGATGATAGTGGAAGACAATTTATGCAAAATATTTGAAATCATATATATATATTTTGTGTGTGTGTGTGTGTGTGTGTGTGTGTGTGTGTGTGTGTGTGTGTGTGTGTGTGTGTGTGTGTGTGTGTGTGTGAGGAGAAGATAGCCTTAGAGATAGTTGATATAGAGCATTGAATAACCTATGGTGTTAGTGAAGAGCATGAACAACATGTTATAAGCATAGAGGATTTGAAAAAAATGTCTTTGAGGCATGATTAATTAATTGAAGGAGTATTTTTAGGATCTCTTTATTTTCTTAATGTGTTTGTTATATGTGTAGAGATATTGATGGATAAGAGGGAAAAGAAAAGATATAAGTGTGGTTTATCTCAACATTTCATATATATGAGAAGCAAAGTGAAAGATATTAGAAATAAGATGAATTAATTATTTTAATGTGGAAAACTTTTATATTTATATAGTATAAGAAGATACATAAAAAGTACCTACAAATGTTGATGAGTAGGTCATTGGTTGGGAGTAGCATTGAAGACCTTATGAGTAGGAGCTCATGAATAATTTTTGAATTCAAGGAGACTTATTTATGAGCATTAGGTTTTAGTTTTTATTTTTGAAATTTTTGGTCTTGTGTAGGTTTATTAGGTATTTTTTATTCATTAAAGAGTTTTTTAAATCATTAACATTCCAAAAATTGGTCATTTGGGCTTAGTAATGATTTTACTATAAAAACTTTCTATTTGAAAATGTGAATTTGTAAAAGACATTTTAAGAGTATTTCTCATATTATAGTGCAAAAAAATATAATTATACCTTATTTTATGGATCAAATAATGTCTTAGAATATGTTTTGAAACAATTATTATTCCTTAACTCATAACTGATCTTGTCAAACATAATTAAGGTTAAGTCTTAAGCTAGATTTACTAAGTTAGTTACATTGTTAAGGAGCTTGGAGTGAAAAAGGGAGATATAAGAGAGATAAGATTGCATGGAGAAAAAAAAGGAGATAAAAAAATTCTAAAAAAATCCCAAGAACTCTAATAATTAAATAAAATAATGAGTAAGTTCTAAAAAACATGGTTTTGATAGAGTTGTGTAACACAATTTGTTCCGAAAAATAATGAAAGAATAGATTAATGAGTTTCATTATTTAGTTTAAATATGATAATTAATTTAAATTAATTTTATTTTTATATTTTAATAATATTTTTTTATGAGGGTTCATGCTTGTTATATTCTATAAAATCAAGTGCAAGTTTGTTATAGTCAATAGAGGGTTATAACAGTCAAGAAAAGTTGTTTTTCACCATTTTTGAGATCAGTTAAGTACAAAAATAAAGTGGAATAATAGTATATATTCATGGATAGTATTATAAAATAATTTTTTTTCCAAAAAAGTCTTTAAGACTTAAATTTATGTTCATTTTATACTCTCAACCTCTACATAGTCAAAAGACCCTAAACTAGGGGTTTTATGTATTAAAATAATCATAGCCTAAAACAAACCCTTAAAATTGTATTTAAATTTTTCAATAGATTTTTTAGGATGTTTTTGAAAATTTTAAAGTTTTTTCAATAGTTTGGGCATCTTACATCTCAATATATTCAAAAATATCATTCTGTAGGTCTAAAACAAGGCCTATTTAAAGCACTAAAACCATTATAAATCAAAAATGACTTATAAAAATGAAATAACATTTTATATAGAGGTGAAAATGTAAAATTTATGTTTTAAAGTTGTTTTAAAGTTGTTTTAAAGGTTTTAGTATACTTAGAAATAAATTTATTAAAAAAACTCAGTCTACAAACCTATAAATAAGGTCTAAGAAACATGTCTTCAATTTTTTGCAAGAATTTATTTTCAAAAAAGGTAAAGATGAATTTTTTAGATTATATGACATTAAATTTAGTTAATTAAATTTTTTAAATCATAAATAAACTTATTTTAGTCCTAAAATTAATTCAAGAAGGCCACAAACCTAGTGAAAAGAAGACCTTCCTTTGAACCCCTACATCAGTTCTGGTATCAGAGCAGGGTTTGGTTGTACTTAAAAAGAGACATAAGGAGAAATGTATTTAAATAATAAGATTGAAGAGTATTTTTTTAAATATGAACTTAAAATAAGTGAAAAATTTCATTTAAAGGAGCAGCTAAGGGTGGTGCTAGAAGAGGTCTAAGAAGAAAACCAAGAGAAGTATTGTTAAAAGAGATGACAAATTTTCAAGCACATTTGGAGGCAATAAAAATTAATCAAATAAGAGGTGTTACAATAGGTTATGTGAGTGATAGGTATGAATATCCATAAGAATAGGTTTTATAAGAAGAAGAGGAAGAAAGAATCTTAAAAGTAGCCATAAGAGTAGGTTCCAAACCCAAATTGGAGGTTTTACTATATTGAGGTAACCTAGATGTTGAATAACATGTGGATTGGATAAATAAAATGGATAAGAAATTTGATTATGAAGGAATAAATTAATATAATAAGGTCAATATTTATTGTTTTAGGTTGAAGGAACATGCATATCTTTGGTGAGATAGTGTTCAAGATGAAAGAAGGAAAAGAGGTAAAGAAAAAATCAAGAAATGGGATAGAATGATAATAAAAATCAAATCCAAATTCATGCTTATGGAATAATAAACAAACTTGTTAAATAAAATTTTAAATTTTAAACAAAAATATATGAGTGTAAAGGATTACACTGAAGAATTCTGCAATCTTACATTTAGATTTGGTCGTGTAAAAGAAGATGTTGAGAAAATAGCAAGGTATATCAGTGGTTTGAGTTTCAATATTCAGGATGGAATCAGTTTTTTTTATCTCTAATCTCATTGGAAGAGTCTTATCAATTTTATCTCAAGTTGGAAAAGAGGTTGTCTAGATGACAAACTCAATCATCTAGAGGAGGAGGCATAAATTTTAGAGCTATAGGATAACATTGTGGTATAAGTTGGTTGCATGTTCATAATGAAGAAGAAAGCAACTCTCAAGGTCAATAAAATGGTATAATATTAGGTTATTCATATAAAGTAATAAGGCCATATACAAGAGTTAGAGAATAAATATTTTTTGGAAAATGTTTCAAATGTAATAGATATGTTGGCCATAGTGTTGTATTCAACACACCCCACTCTATATTTTTATTTAAAAAATGGGGACCCCATTTGTTTATTGAAAATAATAAATATCTTGGAGGGGTACTTGTGAATTCTAATGGTTATTTCAACTATTCCCCATTCTCTTCAAAAGGATATCAAATTTGTTTAGAGGGTTGTCAAAAGGTAATGTACAGGGCATAAACATTAAAGCTACCAAGTAAATGAGATATGGAGATAGCGACTAAGGTTAAATTTTCCATATGGGTATAATACAATTCATTCTAAGAGTCTATTTTTCCTATAGTACATTTTAAGCACAAAATTAACATTTTCATAACATAAAGTTCATACCACTCAATATAACCAACATTTAAAATTCTCATATACTTTTTGGAAAGCACTTGTTTAGACTAACCTATTGATGAAAAGGGACAGAAAGAGTGGATTTGAATGATAGGTATTTATATTTTATTACTTTGGAATATTCATTCTTTATAAAATGGATGTTAGAATAATTCCTTTGTAAATTGTTTCTTTGAAAAGATTTTGTGTGAAAACATTCTTTTTGGTAAGTTTCATTTTGAGAATATTCTTTTTATGAACTTTCCTGTCAATGGCATTTCATTAAGAACTTTCCTTTTGGAAGATTTATGTTAGGAAATTTTCATTTTGGAGGAATTATTTCAAAAACATTATTCATCGACAAGTTTGGTATGTGAAATCTTTACTTTGGCAACTTTATGATGACAATAATTACTTTGAAAAGTTTTTCAAACTACATCTTCCTTCATAGTCTTAGTCTTTAGTATCTTATTCATTAGGAAGATTCTTATTGGAAGGATTTCATTGGAATAATTCATATCAAAAAGGTTGGTCCATGGAAGTTTTCCTTCAAAAGTTTCACTATGAAAACATTCTTTTTAGTAAGTTTCATTTTAGGAAGTTTTAATTTAGAAATTTTCACTTTGGCAATAATTAAATTGGTAGATTAGTCTTTAGAAACATTCTTATCAGAGACTTTACTAGATAAAATTAGTATTTGAAAACTTTCTCTTTGAAAATATTCTTATCAAAGAATTTTATATCAGGCATTTTACATGTTGGAGAATTTGTATTATAAGCTTTCATTTTGGAGACTTTTCATCAAAAGGATTCCTATCGACAAGTTTATTTTGGAAACTTTATTTCCACTGTGAACTAGAAATTTGACTCAAGATAGGTCTTAGTTTCTTGTTAGTGACAAAATGAAATCAAATTAAAAAACCAACACACTAGCTAACATACATCTATAGGCCTAGTTACTTAGTTGAGCTTAGTTAATAATACTAGAATGGGAACACAACTAAAACATGAAAGAGAACAAATATTTCACCTCTCTTGAATGCTCCAAATTATCTTGTAGTAGTGGCTTACTCAGCTTGGCTCAATAATTTGACATTATAATACTAAGATGCAATTATTTTTTAATGAATTTTGGAATTATAAGTTTGGCATAAAAGATCTTAGAATTCAATAGAAAAGGCCTCCTATTTATAGATTTTTGGAATGGTTTGAGGATCAACCATGACCATCCATCTCAACATCGAGATGTGTGGCCATGAATAAATCCAAATATGAGATTTATTCTACAAATATACCCATTAATATCTGGGATAGATGGGTATTCAATAGGCATGGATGGAATTAATGAGGCATGTAGGGTCCTAATGAGGCATGGGAGACCCATAACCCTGATATTTTATGCATTTATGGTGTATGGATGCCACCCCATATGATGATGTCACCTGATGATAAAATTAATATAAATCAATTTATAATAAATATTTATTCAAAAAAATTCATGGAAAATTAAATTAAGGCCCTAATTTGGTTTAATTATCCTAAAATATGATTAGTCAACTTTGGTGTAAATTTTGGCTCTTGGTGAACAAATTAATCAAATTGGTCAAAATGTCTTGTTATTGGTCCAAATTTTGATTGGATTAGAATTGGAAGTCAATGTTAGATGTGTTAGATCCATTATACCATTTAGGATGTTACCAAAACCAAATAACAAAGGCACATTTCTTGTACAAGAGATATGCTAGAAAAGAGCAATATAGAGCACCCAAGTGCAAAATTAGCATTTTGACTCAAAATGATCTGATCAATGTTAGCTAGCCCATAGATTACATTTCCCCATTTAATGATACTCTAGACAAAATCAGCACTTGAATATATCAATTTCAAATCATTTAATGCATTTTAGTGTTTTTAAGCCAAACTGTGCACTTTGGTGGAAAATTAGTCAAAAGCCTAGTTAGAGGTTATCGGTGGCTAGTTTTAGGTGTCTACATCCACAACTTTTATTTAAAAAACTTTGGGATCAAATACTTTCAAAAATAATTTTATGATTCATAATCTGTAGACTTAAAATCAAAGTTTGACTTTTATTAACTAGGCTATAAAATGACACATGGAAAGAGTGGAAGGTTACACTATCACACCCTAAATGATAAGGCATCCTACATGGCATGCACACCAAGACAAGGTGGTTGAATTCAAATTTAATGAAGGTGATGATATCATAGATGTTAATGAATAATGGTTCATGAACTAAAAATTAATACATTTGATCTATTTACATCAAACCCTTAATTGAGTTTACCTCATTCAATCATTTGAGCTCAAGTATACTTCATCATCAAGTGATCCCAATATCCCTAACTACTATCACAATGATTTCTGACCTAAGAGGTTTAGATAAGCAATAATATGCCATTATTAAAATATTATAACATACCAATACCTAGTAGAGTTATAATGGCATCTTCATCTAGGACTTATAGAGGAGCCCTGGCACCATATAGGTTCTCAATCAAGGATTTTATAGAATAACTTGATACTATGTTTAAGCCTACTACATCTAAGGGGAATTGTTTGAATTATTCATCATTGTGGTAAGTAGTCAAGAATGTGGATTAATTTTCACTTTAGAAAGACCTAACAATTGAAGATAAGTAATTGATAAAAGACTTGCTCCCATTCAAGTGCCAAGCCCTACATTATTCCACTACAAAACCATAAGTGATGCCATGCATCAATTTTTTATGGGGGTATATTCTTTAAAGGAATAATCATGGATGGATGATATTTTCATTATGTAGATAATGATACTATTATAATGTGTATATCCAAAGAAGTTTTCAACAAGTATTTAAGCTTGCCTATTATAGATTTTACCTATGATTTGCATAATGTATGCATATGAAAAAAGGCCAACCATCTAGAGTAAGCTTTATTAAAATGGATACTACCTAGGGAGAAGTTAACCTTGAAATAAAATGCCAAGAGTTGTATCCCCATTAAAAATTTTAGAATGGGAATCTATGTAAGCATGGCCCTACTAAACAGGTTCTTTGGTCATGCTAGTATCTACTTTGTGCACCTAGAATGGGTTCCCCTTCTATACCTTCTAACTAACTCATAGCATGCCTATGAATTGGGGGAAATCATCAATGCATGCCTCTAATAGAATATTATTTATACGGATAAGTGACCATTGAGAGGAAAATTTTACACAATGTCCTATCTTCTAGATACTGTCATGGGCACTTTATATAGAAATAATAGAAAATAATGGGAGACCAATGCTAAAGTCATAAAAAATAGGATAGGTGATTATTATAGATTCATACATATATATTCATATGTAATAAATAAAATCAAAATAGTTGAGGAACTTTATCCTTAGGTATGTATGGCTATTCATGATGAGCCATTATAGAGAATTTCCACAAATATAGCCCAAACACTAGATAATAACATAGGAGACTATTGGCCATATCCAGATTTCATAGTAATCATGGTTAGGGGGAAAAAACTATATCCTATTTAGCTTCTAAATTTTATTCTAGACAAGGTAGCTGAGCAATAAATTATTCATCAAATTTGGAACATCATAGATGAAGAGTTGATGAAAAATAAGAAGACCACCTTCTATGGATCTCATTTAACCATTGGGTGAATGGATTAAACCATTCCTAAATAGTTTAGAGAGTATGGTAATGCCAATAAGTCCTATGCATTGCCTACCCTACCTCATGGAAACTAAGATTTTGATGGCAAGGTCCAAAATAAAATTCACACTCTCGGCCTTGACTTCAAACATGAACCAATCAATCATGACTTTATTTTCTTGAATGCCAAATATGATAATAAGGTCATAAAAAGGGCCCATGACTATTGGGATAAGTAAATACTTCTTAAGATTGATCCAAGTAGAACCATATTTGACACTTGATGAAGAAATGTTTAGAATTCAACCTCTTAGAGGATGGAGATCCTTAGATTTCTGGAGTTGGAGGAAATCATAAAAAATAGAAGGAGAGGGGCTTGATCTTGAACAATCTCAAATATAGCCTCAAGACCAACATTAGTTGGTAATTAAGGTACTATTGATTGGAGATGAAAGGGAATTATACTAAGAGGAATAAAAAGAAGAGGAACAAAAAAATGAGGAGGAACAACTACCTGCCTCAATACAAGTACAAGTGCTCCAAGTTTAACCTTCAATAGTTTAACTAATTAATGTCAAGAAAGAGTTAGCTAAGGAGCTAATAAAAATAGGAGGCAAAACATAAGTAGAATCTTGGGTTGTATATTAGGATTACTTAGATGAAGAAGAAAAATTAGCTACTTTAGCTACAATGCCAAGTAATATTCCCTCTTCTCTTCCATCATAGTCCATAAGTCCACAAGAAAGGAAAACCAAGACATCAAAGGAAGCCTAAGGACATACCACAAACCCTTCCAAATTAGGAGGTAGATGAGGAAGACCTAAAAAAGGAGAAGTATATAAGCTTACATGTATTCAAGGCCAAATCACCCTTCATAAGAGACTCATTTGGGCTTACAACTCCTTTGAGTTTTTCCCCTTTGATATCTTTACCAATAATTTCAATCACCCTTGGCCCTATGGTCTCCACATTCAATCCCCAATAGATAGTCTATATAGGTTTATTATTTATAGACCCATCCATGAGTCTACCTACTACAAAACCTATTCCACCTTCCACTGATATGGTTTTTATCCCTTTGGTTTCCATCCCTTTCATTTCCCTTCAATTAACATGCACTCTATAATCATTAGCCTTATCCATCTTTGCCATTGCTTAATCCATGACTTAAAATAGATTTCCTTATACCTATTTGGGTTTATCCTTGATTTATTCCACTCCCACCATAGTAACCATAGTGGTAACAACTAAAAGGGCACCCAGGAGGTATCCAATCTTTGTGGTTCATCCAATGCTATAGTATGAGAACATAGACTAGTCAAAGATTATTTGGTGTATAATGCCTAATCCACCTACATCCACTAAAAAATAAGTTAAATAACATGCATTTCCATTTGATCCCTTGAATATCACTCTTACATATTAGGATAAGTAACTAGTATCCTCGACCTCTAAGAGGCCCAATCTGAAGATAACATAATTTCTAATAGTGATCTCCCTTTTTGAAAAATCTACTGCATCAGTACAGAGGGTGAGAAAGAAGAAGATATAAGATTTATTAGGAAGGAGTCAAATCATGGAGGAGAGGGAGGAAGTATACTCCTTGATAAAAATATAGAATAGGCAAAAGGGTTAGTCTCCTTATATAGAGGACTTGAAATCATATATGGAGACCCACATGGAAGCCATCATGGCCATACATCAAGGAACTAAAATGGCCAAATAGGATCTCAAAAAAGAGTTTGAGACACTCATAAAGAAACAATAAGTTATTTAGGATCCTTAGGGAATTTATCAAGATGGACAAGGTGTTTCCCTTAGATTTTATGAAATCCTTGATTCCATTGATTATTTAAGAGTCAACCTGGCTCCACATGTTAATAACATAACCAAGTTGTTCATGAACCATGAAGAAGATGATAGCAAGTTAAATTTCCTTATGTTGTATAAACCCAATAAAATATTCATCCATCTAGATTTTATGACCCCATTTGATGCATCTAATGTTATGAACTTAGAATTAATAAGGACCCAAGAGTCCAAAGACTAGGTCATATCTTTAGAGGCATTAGTCAATAAATTGGCCAAACAAAAAAAGAAGATAAATATATTTTGTTAGGAGTAGATTTGGATACTATTCAAGATAACCAAGGAAGGATGGTGACCAGAGCTGCATTTAAATAGATGATCAAACAAGTCTTTGATTGTCTTAAATAGAGCATGCAATCTCTAAGCCTAAAATACATAGAGGCTAATTTAAATGCAACAAAGAAGAAATCCATCGAGGTATATGAATTTAGAGTTAGTTTTAGAGTGACTAAGGTAGAGAAAAATAATCAAATGGTCAAGACTAACATGGTAATTAGACCATATCTCTTAGATATGGGTCTAATCAAAGAAAACATGTTAAGGCCTACAAGCACTACCAAGACTTAGATACGAAAAAGAAAGCTACTTAACAAGCTCAAACTTATAATTCTATTATGCCAACTCAACTAACTCTACCAAAAACAACAAATACCACATCGATGCCACCTCAAGCTACTATCCCCATGATGACTATAGTTTAACAACTAGTACATCTTTAAGTTCACTTCTAGTTATGATGTCAGCTACTACTAGTTTTACTACAATTCCCTCAGTAGTTTTGAAATAGGTCAAGTAAGGCCGATTTCTATTGGTTAATTTTGTAATTTTTTGTATGTAACTAACATAACCAAATAAAAAAGTCTTAGTTACATTTATATATTTTAATTAATTGAATTTTTAGCATCATGCATACATTTCATGGCTAGGCTATTTTTAATGCATCAATATGTAACTCAGACTTATCATATGGTCAATTGATATGTAAAAAAATGTTCTAATTTTGGAAGATGAGGTGACCCCTTACCCAAGTATATATACAAGTTTTAACCCTCTTTCAAAGGGTCAAAGTTTTTGAATGAAATATAGGAAGAAATCAAGGATCTTAATTGTCATGAAACTATGTTTTTTCTATCTTCTTCCCTATATATCTCTATGAATTTTAAGTTTCTTTAGTTTGTAAATTGATTCAATAATTCTTATGTGTGAAATCACTATGGATGAATGTAATTGTTTTGTGTATGAATTATTAATTCTATTTGTGATATAGATATTAAATATTGATATGTTCATTGATTTATATAGTCAATATAGATTGAATCATTATTCTAAAGTGTGTAGAAGTGTCTCAATTGATATAGTATTCTAGGAGTGAGAAATAGCTGCCTTGGATCACTTCTTGGTCAAAATTGTAATCTCCTATATAAAGTTATGTAATAACATACTCAAAATGATAAACCTTTATTTGAGACCTAAAATCATCCTACATATAATTACCTAGATTCTTAACCATGTCTATTTTTAAGTGAGCAACAACTGTAAACAAAAAAAATAATCTTTGAGAGACTTATCCACTAAAGAAATAGACTGAGAAATTCCTTTTTAGAAGACATAAAACCCTTCTTCTTTTCCTTACACTTCCCTCTTTTTTATTTTTTTTAATAAATACCCACCATATAATTATCTTTTCACCCATTTGACTCACATAGTGATTTTCATTTTATTAGAAACCATAAATTTGCCCACAAAATTGGTTAAATAACCCAGAGGCTTAACCTACTATTCCACCACTTAGTTTTTCCAACCACATAGTTACAACTCATGCCCTAGAGTGGAACCTATTTCTATAGAGATCCCAAAATGTTAGAGGTTACCTCGTTTAAAACTCTCTGAGGTTTGCATAAAACCCACATCAACACATAGGTCATATGAATGTCTTGAGAATACAAAAATAAGACATACAAGAACTGCATGTAGCAATTAAGTTTTTTAAGTCAAGGAATAATGTATGGGATCACCATCACATGTGGAATAAACTAAAATGGGAGAGTCTTTATCGATGAAGAGAGTAATATTAAATCCAAACAAGGAGGTGAAGGAATGAGCCCAAAGGAAGACATTGTTTATAACTACATGAAAATAAAAAGTTAAGTGTTGTAAATTTATCATTGATATTGGTAATAAAAATAACTTGGTTTCTTCAAAAATCATTGAAAAAATAAGATTTAAAATATTGACTCATCCTACACCATATAGATTATATTGGCTCTAAAAGGGACATCATGTACTAGTCCCTAAGTAATGTAAGGTTGTTTTTCAAATTGCTAGCTATAAGGATGGATTACCTTATGATATTATACTTATAGATGTTTATAATGTGTTATTTGGTATACCTTGGAAGTTTTATAGGAGGGTTGTACATGATGGAAGGATTAACACCTATACATTTGAGAAGGATGTTAATAAGCATAGTTTGACACAATTAAAATATGGTAGTGAATCTAAAAATAGTTCTAATGTGTTGTTAATGAGATTAAAATGATTCTTGTAACTAATTAAAAAAGAAGAGGTTGGTTGTCCATGGATTTATAATCCTAAGAAAATCATTAAAACTACTAAGTTGACTGATTTTTCATTAGAAATTTAGAATTTATTAGACAAGTATGTGGATATAGTGGTAGATGAGTTACCTAATGATTTTCCACCAATGAAGATCATAATTTATTATAAGAATTTCATTCTAGGATCTAGTTTATCAAACAAAGAAGCCTATATAATGACACTTAACAATAATGAAGAGATAAAAAGGAAAGTAAAAGAACTGTTAGATAAAATCAACCAATTACAATAAGATTACATAAAAGGCAATAGGAGAGAGAAGTTTCCATGTGAGCAGCTCAAATATATTTTGAAAAGTAGAAAAGAGAATCATGTGAATGAAGAGTAAAATTTTGCATTGAAGGATAATAAGAGAATTAGGTTCTAATGTGAATATACCAAATCTAATATAAAAAAATAAATAAATAATAATAATAATAATAATAATAATAATAATAATAATAATAATAATAATAATAATAATAATAATAATAATAATAATAATAATAATAATAATAATAAGAAAAAAAGTTGTGAGCATTCCAAAATTTGGTCATCTGGGCTTAGTAATAATTTTCCCACCAAAACTATCTATTTAAAATTTTGAATTTGTAAAGGACAATTGAAGAGTCTTTCTCATATTATAGTTTAACAAAAGTTTATTATCCTTATTTTATGGATAAATTAATTTCTTATAACATGTTTTGAAATATATTTTATGCCTTAACTCATAATTGATCTTCTCAAACTCAATTAAAGTTAAATCTTAAGTTGGGTTTACTAAGTTAGTTAGATTGTTAAGGAGATTAGACTAAAAAATGAGATATAGAAGAGATATTAGTGCATGGATAATAAAAGATGAGATAAAATTACAATAAAATAATCCTAATAACTTCAAGAATTGAATAAAATAATGAGGAAATTTTGAAAAACTAGGGTTTGAAGGAGTTGTGTAACACAATTTACACCTAAAAATAATGAAAGATTGCATTAATGAGTTTCAATCTTAAATTTCCATCTGGTAATTCATGTAATTTAATGTTATTATTATCTTTTAATTTTATTTTTTCATTTTGAATGAGTGTCCATGCATGTTTCAGACTAGAAAAGCAAGTATAAGTTTGTTACAATCAAGAAAGAGGTTTATAACAGTCAAGACAAGTTATTTTTCATCTTTTCAAGATTGGTTAAGTGATAAAATAAAAGTTAAGCTTATTTTATATGAATGGATATTATTTTAAAATAAAATATATATTTCAAAATAATATTTAAAACTTAAATTTTTATTCATTTTATGCTCTCAACTGGTACACAATCAAAAGACCATAAACTACAGTTTTAGTGTATTTAAATAATCATAACTTGAAAATTAACCATTAAAATTTCATAAAATTTTTAAAATAGGTATTTTAGGATATTTTTTAATGTTTTAAATTGTTTTAAATAATGTGTTAGGCTTATATCTCAATATATTCAAAAATCTTAAATTGTATGTCTAAAATAAGGCCCATTTAGAGCACTAAAAACACTAAAAATAAAAAACAACCTAGTCAAATGAAATGAAACTTTTTAGAGAGGTGAATGAAGATAAATTTTCAGTTTTAAATTTGGTTGATATATTTTATGATTATTTCATATAAATTTATTTAAAAAAATTAGTCTATAGACCCAAAAATAAGGTCTAGAAAACCAATTTTCAATCTTTTTACAAGAATTACATTTCAAAGAAGGTAAAGATAAGTTTATTGGATTATATAACATTAAATTGATTTAAATAACCTATTTAAAATATAAATAATATCATTTGAGTTATAAAATCTATTTAATAAGACTACAAAACTCGTGAAAGTATGACTGAACCCCTACATCAATCACCAAGACATTTTTTTATTTCATCAATGTTCTTTTTTTAAATAAATTGGCATGAATAGTGTGTAATATAATAATAAATAAAAATTTATAGTATAATATTATTTGAAATATGTATGCAGGGAATCCCTAAATGATTCATATAGAATTAATATTTATTTTGATGGGGTTGGTAAGTATCTATATAATATGTGTGATCTCGAAATAAGTGATCATCCTCATCAAAATATAAATTACATTGATTTTTATCACTATATACGCAATTATTTTAATCCTTAAATAATTATTTTTCTTTTTAAATAATGCCATGTCCAATGGGTGCTTGTTAAAGAAGCATGATTTTCCCTTGATAACTAACTCTTGAATCTTATCTCTTAAAGAAATGCATATATTTTTTAAGTGCCATCTTGTTGCATGATATGTGTATAAATATTTGTCTTGGGAAGATTCCAATATATAATTTGAAATTATATTTGTCATATTGAATAATTTGATTATGACTTTTTTCAAAAAATATTTAAGTATACCATATTGATTTTTGAAAAATAATGTGGGTTTAGTTGAAATGAATTAAATTTGTAGTGTTACATATTTTGGTATCATATCAATAGATAAAGGGTCATGATAATAGGTGTTATGAGTACCATACTAAGAGATATAGTTTTTGAAGCTTTGTTGCTTGAATCATTAATTATGCATTTTCCTTTGTAACTCACATATAGTATTATTTACAGTGTATAAATTTGGGCACAGTAATGGTGTGTCCTTTAATAAGTTAATTTAGATGATGAATTAAATAATTAAAGGTAAATGAATGGATTGTTATTCACATATGTGAATCAATTTTTGATAAGTGTAGGGTTTATTTTTAATACAGAGAACAAACATTCTATAGAAGGTATATAAGTTGTAAGAACACAAGTTAAAACAATAGGGGTGTCCTATGAGGAATATGTGTAAACCATATATATTTATATTTTTAAAATAATATTAATATTTGACTTATTACATTGATTAACATGTTGGTTAACCTTTTCATTATTTGAAAATTCTATTTGTTGAAGTAATTTACATAGATTGCTTTGGGATTCAGTGACCCATTTTATAAGAAGTTGAGAATGGTGATATTGGCTCATGGGGGGGGAGGGGGGGAGGTGGATTTTAAATCCCCTCTCTCCCCTATATAAAAATGTGGCATTAAATATTTTTTAGATATCATGTTTAACCTTAATTATTTTATAGATGATGTAAGCTTCATTGACCTGGACCTCAAGGGAAATCCTTATGCATGGTCTAATGAAATATTGGGAGATAAAAAAAATAAAATTAGACTTGACAGGTTCATTTTTTTATCTCAATTGGTACATATACTTATTTATCTCTCTATCCTCTATCCCCAAGATAAGGTTTGATCATAATCTAATTGTTTTTATGGGGGAGGAAATGAACAAACTGAAGTACCAAAATTTTAGGTTTGAAAAGATGTGAACACCTCACATTGATTTCCTTGACTCTCTCAAGAAATTGTGGAAGGATCCTTTTATGGGAACATATATGTTTATTTTGGATATAAAGATAAAATTTATAAAACATCAACTCAAGATATGGAATAAGGAGATATTCAAAAATGTGTTTCTATAGAAAGTAGTTCTTGAGGAAAAATTGTGTAACCTCCAAGAAAGATGAGCTATTGAAGGCTACTCCAAATCTTATTTACTTTAAGAAATGGATTTATTAAGCTCCTTACATAATATGGAATCTCAATAATAAATGTATTGGATACAAAAATCTCATTTCCAATGGTTGACAGAGGGAGATCATAATACCAATTTATTTCATCAAACTACCTCAAGACACATAAGCTATAATAGGACATTGGAGATTTTGATATAATATGGGTTGAAAATTTATGATGAATAAGAGATGAATACCCACATTGTTATTTTTTTTATTTTTTTTAAATTTATGAGCCCCACTCCTTTACAAGCTTGAGAAAGAGGATCTCACCTTGTCCAATATCCCTAAGCTGATATCCACCTTGGATAATAAGAATATCCTAAAAATACCTTCAACATAGGAAATAAAAATAATTGTTTAATTTTTTAAAGTGATAAATCCTTGAGCCCAAATGGTTTCCCCCATTTTTATTTTAATTTTTTTGGGAGGTACTACATATCAAAGTTATTGCTATTGTTGAGGGGTTTTTTTTTATAGTTCCATCCTTAAAGAGTTCAAAAACACTTTCATATATATTGTTCCTAAGGTGGCTACCACTTCCATTCTTAAATACTTTAGGCCCATCAACCTTTATTCTACCTTCTAAGATATTTACTCAATGTTTCTATTTTTAACACTTCAACCTCTCTTGGACAATATTTTTTCTCCTTAGCAAGGAGAATTTATTTTGGGTCACCAAATCATATATGGAATCATCATTACCCATTAATATATTTAATAAATTTCAACCTCTTATAGATAATGAATGTTCATCAAACTTGATATTAACAAAGACTATAATCGTGTGAGTTGGAGGTTCCTTGACAAGGTATTAGATTGATTTGGTTTTGGATATTTTTTTGGATAGTCCCATTTTTATAATTCATTAAGTAACCTTTAGGAGAGACATTATTGAGTATGGAAAACATTGGGGAATAAATGGATCTAATACTAGGCAAGATCCAAGTAAGGTCTAAGGTAAGGGGACCCTATCTCTCTATACATTTTTATCATCCTTATATAGGTTATTGGTGTAACTATTTATGATGCTTTCTATTTTGGCTTGTTAAAGGGTATAAGAATATCTCCAAATACCCCTTCATTCACTCATAGATAAATTTTAGATTATATGTTCCTAATGGGGAAAGACTCAGTTGTTGAAATTGAGACTTTTAGGAATGTTATTCATGATTATGAAATGATATCTATTCAAAAAATTAATTTCAGAAAGAGTTCTATTTCATTCATCAATGTTGATGAAGATCTCCAAAGGAAATTGGCCTTAACTCTTGGGTTCCAAATCATTAAGATTCCTTAAATCTACCTAGGAATGCCACTCTTCTATAGTAAAATGAATTTTAAACTATGAAATCCTATCTTAGACATCATTCAATGGAATTTGGTGGGATGGAAGGGGATATTCCTAATACAAGATAGTAAAATCCAAATCTTAAAGAGCTCGATCTAAAGTAACTTCATGTTTCTCATTTATCTCTTTTTTTATTCCCCCTAAAATAGATAACTAGATTGAAAAAATCTAGAATAAATTCCTTTGGAGATGATTGTTTTATTTCTTGCACAACACACCCTAATTCTTCTAAAAATCATGGAACTTTTTTTGACCTTTTTTTATGATCCTACATGCACTCATAATTCATGGGTCTTGGCACTGCAAATTAACTTGATGTTTTATCTCAATTTTCATTCCAAATCATGACTTGAATCCACTATCATTGGAAATACCACATCTGTTCAAGTTAACTTTATATTTTTTACTTAGCATAAAAATGGAGTTATGACCTCCCAATTTGAATTTAAATCTTAGATCTCTTAGATATCTCAACACCCTTAACCTAATCTATGGGTTCATCTCAATATTAATTCCTTTTGGAAACCTAAAACCTATCCCATTGTGATGATCAAACCTAAACAGTAAAGTTTCATACATAACACTTGGCCCTAAAATGAAGTTATGTTGCCCTTCAACTCAGATGGCATTATTTCTTATTAATGTTCTCAACTACCTATAACCACTTTGAGGGATCACTTTGATTTATATCCCTATTATACCTATTAGAACCTATCTCATCCTCTCTATATCAGTCATGTAGATAAGTTTCATGTTTTTTTATTTGAGTGAAAATGCATTTTAGAGGTACTCATCCCACTTGTCGGGCTTCTTAAAAAGGTGTTTCCTAGTTCCCTTAGCTCTCTCAGTTTGCTCTGAGGGATAATTTTTATTTTTGTGCCCTTTAATCTTATGACATTATCTCTATCTTATTTTTTAGGCCCATTCAAGTAATTTTCATTATTTCATCCATCTCCTAGAAATGAGTTTTGTGCCTCCATTTTGGACTTGCTAGATCTCTCAAAGCTTTATTTACTAGGGGAAAAACATGTATTTTTTTCCAATTTGGTCTATTCTTAATAATTTCATTTCAATTGGGATTTTCATGGCAATTTTGGTCTAAGTTTCAATTTTTTTAACTCCCTAGACCTAATTAGGTCCCCAAACCACGATTAGGTCTAGGAGGGGGTCAAATGTAAAATTCTTTACTAACCAAGACTTTGTATATCAATTAGGTCTTGCATTTAATTTTTTCTCTCGTAGTTCTAACTAGATGAAAACCTGATTAGGCTAGGAATTAGTGAATTTTTTTAATCTTTTTTGTCCAAAACTTAAGTTTTGATTGGGTTTTTAGTGGCTTCAAAAATCTAGTCAGGATTTTTGCCTCTTAATTTTCCACAAGGCTCTATTTTTTCTCATCAAGGATTTCCCCATCATAATCCTAACCATCATTCTAGTGTTATGTGGGCTATTTTCAATCACCATAACAAGTCCCTTTGTGGGATTTTTAGATACCAAAATCTTGAGTAAAACATGATATGAGCCTTTTTAAATCCTACCAACAAACCTTAGTGCTATCCAGGGGTAAAATGTTAGATCAGGTCTATGGCATTGAGAAATGAAAAACAATTTTAAAGTGTTTGAATAGGACTTATCCTTTGGGATCCACATGGAAAGGTAAGTTCAACCCCCACTGCTCCCCCTCGCCACATTTAATGGAATGAATGAATGTGTGTACTTCCCAAATTAGTCACACAAATAATTAAACAAACCCTAAAAACATTGATTTTTAATTGATAAAATATATAAAATCAATGAATTTTTTTCTATTTTGAACACTTACACAAAAATATTATTATAAAAAACACAACACATATTCTTATTTTACATTATTTAAGAACCACAATCTATTAAAACCAAAATTTGAAATATTTCATATAACCTTCAAAGGCCCCTTAAATTGGAATGGTCATAGTGAGCTACTGAGTGAATACTAGTATGTCTAGACCAAGTAAATAAATACATTAGGGATATTACTTATAATCTTATTAAAAGAGGAGCGAGTCACTATATGATCTAAGAGCATTGGCATGTGTGAAAATGCACATCAACAAATCATAATAAAAATTTCATTTTCTAATTATGTCATGGGAGAAATCCTATCTTCCAAAAGCTAAAAGGTGTTTGAGACTCAAAAGGATGAAATATATGAACCTAGCCCTCATAGTGAAACAAGGCTGGAAACTTCTGACTGAGGATAACTAATGGACTAGAATTGTCAAAGCTAAGTACCTAGAGGGAGATGATCAATATAGTTTTCTAAGAGAATAAGGTCTCACTAATGGTTTGAATTTTTTTGAAATACCTATAGTATATAAAATCTATCCTAAACAAATTTTACAAATAGAACATTAGAAATTAAGATTCAATGGATTTATTGGATGACCCTTGGCTATTATTGGTTCCCATGTCTCTAATTAATCCCTGTCTAGATTTGAGACATCTTTTCAAAAACCACGTGGGCCACAAAGTCAAAGAATATTGGTTTATATCTGAATGGACTAAGTCTTGGATGGTTCTTAATCTATATGAAAATCATTTAGAGATTAGTGAACACCTTAACTTTTTAAATTCATCCCTTTAATAACTTCACATCTCCCTAGTTCAAAAGGAAGACTCTATAGTGTGGAATGCTGAGGAAAGTGGGAAGTATTAGGTTACATTGGGTTATTTTAAGGAATTAAGCTTACCTCATGTTTATTATTATTGAAAGGATTTATGTATCAATAATCGCACTCTAAATATCAATGTTTTATTTTGGCTCATAGCCTAGAACAAGATCATGACTATTGATAATATTTATAAAAGATGGATTAGGATTCTTAATAGATGTGTACTATACAAACTCAATGTTGAATATATTAACCACATTTTATTTCTCTACCCATTTACATATAGTGTGATGGATATTCTCTTCCATCATTTTAAAAATGGCTAGGTTAGACCCAACTCCTTACTTGACTTGATTCAATAATGGAATTCTCCTTGGAAGTCATTATCCCTTAATTTTTTATGGAATATTGCCTTACCCCATTTATTCTAGACCATATAAAAGATGAATAACTCGTGTATCTTCAAGAACATAAGACCTAAAGTAAATTTATCTACTAAATAACTAATTTCTTCCATTATTAAAAATTGGTGACATTTTATCTCGAAAGAAGAATCCTTCATAAACCAAGATAATGATGTTATTCTACAAAATTTGAATTTAAATCCCCCTGAAAAGGATGCCAAAAAATAGATATAAGTTAAGTGAAGTGGTATAATCCTCTATGAAAATAGAATAAATTAAACTTTGATGGAACCTTTAAGGGCAATACTAGATTTCTAGGGGGAATCATTAGGTACTTTCATGGAAAGTTCCTAGTAGCCTATGCTAGACTATGGGGTTATAAAATTTTCATGTGGTTTAAGAAAAAGAATCTCTTTAGATAATTCAATTTCCATCCTGATTAAATATTGAGAGACTCATTATAGAAGGTGAATCTCTCAATATCATCAATTATATATTTAGTAAATCAAATCCATCGTGTATAATCACTAAAATGATTGAGGATGCTAGATACATCATATCTAGGTTTAAAGAGTTCACCTTGCCCCATTATTATAGAGAAATAAATAATGCAATATATGGCCTTAATAATGTCGCTATTAACACTCAAAAAAATTCCTAATGGGATGATCCAAATTTGATTCTGATTCATTTACTCCCAATTATTAAAAATGATGTTGGTGGTATATCTACATAAGTAGGAATGTCATGTAATGATGTTTCTTCATGTCATCATCAACTGATTTGTAAAAATGCCATTAAAAATTATGGTGAGCATCATGAAGGAGTAATTTACCTTGCATTTGATATTTTATAATAATAATGATTATAATCTTTTCATGAATGATTTTAGTTATACATGTGTTTGTGTCAAGCAAGGTGATATTAATAGTATCCATCTAAGAGGATATATAAAAACATTTTTGTCATTATTATTTGGCATTCCAATGTGATAATAAACTATTTGGAATTCAACCTAAGGATGAGAATGGGTAGTGATAGGGATCAAATAGGTCCCCTATCTTATGTAGAATTCAAGAAAGATCACACCATGTGGAGAACATTAAAGAAGGGAGGGATTAATATTTTTATGATATTTATTTTTAGGCATAACCCTAGTATATACAAATATTTTGATCATGGGTGAAAGTAGAATAAGGTAAGGATGAGGGGGATTGAGGTGGATATTAAAAATGAATTAATTAGGGTGGTTTAAAGGATGACTTATATTGGTGATAAACTATTCAAGAACAAAACTAAAAAGTATGAGATCTTAAGGATATTCTTCAGGACCAAGGATGAAGTCATTATCGAGGACAAAGTATTTCCCATAACTTATCTCCCTATGCCATTGTTGAGAGTCTATTTTAAAGTTATGAAATACATTAAATTAGAATCTAAGTTTAACACTCTTTATTCTCACCATTTTCTCCTTCTAAACCTTTCAAAGGTTATAAAAAAAATATTACATCTTTATCCTCATTTATTTATAATACTCAATTATTTACTTTCAAGATAATCTAGTAAAATATATCATGCATGAAGGCTTAATTTACCTACTTGTCTCTCAAATTAGTTCTTTATAGGGTCTAGATGTTCCTACCTTTAAGGCGAGTGAGGATTCTAATAATATGGATGTCACCAATGAATCCATATAAGTTTTTAAGGAGGATGGATTCCTTATTATCCATAAGGAAGAGTTTATAAAAATTTATGAGTCCCCTTAGGAGGCAAATCCAAGTAATCACATTCTAGGGGAGATGGTAGGAGGGGAGATAGAATCCAAAATCATAAATTTTAAAAACAAGCTAGAGAAACTTGATCACAAAGTTGGTATGTTGATGGATAAAATGAAAGAGACCAAGTTGGAAGTGTAAGGGATTAAAATAGAGTTAATTTGTCTAAAACTAAAGAAGGTTGAGGTCCCTAAGAGTAGCTCTCCCTGATCCCCTTCAACAACCAAGAAAGTAATAATTAAGGTAAATGTTGGTAGAAATATAAAGGTTAAAAAGGTAAATTGGGAAGGGATGCATAAAGATCCTTAATAAAGAACATAGAACAAGATTGCTTAGACTAAACATAGTAATAAAGGTAAACTAACATACAATCTTATGTAGGTTACCAAGGTAGGCACTATTATTAATCCTTCAATGGATTATTAGGCCTCGTACCAATCTCTAGCCTAAATTTTTATTGTTCCTCATTGCTCTCTTTGTATTTTTTCCTATTTTTATTTAATGTGGTGGTCTTTTTTTGTTTTTTTTTGGCTTTCTAATCATGTTTTATTGTACTTGGATTTTTTTATTTATTGTTCAAGTTATAGAGGCCCTTTAAAAATTATTTTTTACCAATCAAATAAAAAAGGTTATCTATGATTAATGTGAAATAATGATGACACAAAGGTATGAAGGTGAAAATATGAGAATTGGATTTGAAATAATTAATAAAACAATATGTTGAAATTCAAGAAATAAATCAAACCTAGGAGTGATGGGGATAATATAAGCATGAAAATAAAAATGAAGGTTTTGAAAACTAGTATCCTTAGAAATAATTTAGATCTAAAAATAATATTTGGATTAAGCCAAGAAAGTGTAAGGAAATATGGTTTATACTAAACCCTAGGTTGAAAGTTAGATAGAGTTGGGGTTCACATTGGGTTTACCATTTATGTTTACCCTAATTATAGAATTTGTAAAAAATAAGAATAAATAAATTTCACTTATAAATATCTAAACATACACAACTGAAGTACATAATTTATAACTACATAAGGTCGATAAATATGAAAAAAATTACAAGTGTTGAAAACATAAGCTAAAGAAATGAAATGAATTGATAAAGGGGTTAATAAATGTGTTCACCTTGATTTTATACAAATTTGAGACTACATTATGATTATTTTTGACCTAATATTAATTTTTTTAATATACACTATGCTTTTAGATTATCTTATACCTATGTATTAATGTCCTATATACACCCAACCATACCTATCATAGCACATTGATTATATCTATGTGCCATCGATCATGTCTCTATGTTATAGGGTCTATATAATCAAATTATTTTGGTGTCGAGGTCTTGTATATTATTAATTATTAATGTAACTTAAATTTTTAGATGTGCATGGTACAATATGGTATACAAATAAATATTCACTTTTACCTAGATTTCATCCTCTAAAAAAATATTAATAATAGAGCCAAGTAATTATTGAAGAAACATTGTAAACTACATATGGCGTATGCTTAAATTTATACCTCCATGTATTTTTTTAGTATGTGAATGGAATAATTTGATAAAGTATTTCAACCTCATCTTTCCTAAAAGAGATCATAGAAACTATTGAATTATAATTACCCTCATTTTTTACAAGGGATTGTAAAGAGAGACTAATATAAATAAGTGTAGTAAGTGTGTAGTATTATGAATCACAACTTGAAAGGAGAATCATGGATCTAGGATTGGATTTTGTGGCATTGGAAACTTTTTTTTCTCTTTCTATATTGATTCCTTAGAATTCTTAAATTTATTCTCAAGACCTTGTTTTAATAACATGATCTAGAATGACTCATGTATATTATATGACTTTTAAAAATTCAAATAAGAAGGGTTAAGGCATAATATTATGGAAATCTGGTATAAGAACCCAATAATATAAAAGGGAAAAGACCATATAGATGAAATTTTTTCTAGGACAAACTCATACAACTAAGGGTTTCTCTAGGAGACAAGTGTTGTTAACTTCTTGAGGCAAGGATAGATAATAGGTAATAATTTTGAATATTTTCACATTAAAAAGTTAAATCCTTATTAAAAATTTCCATTAACTATCGAACAAGTAATATATATAGTGTGAAATTTCCCTAAAATGAAAAAAAAATACTCTATTGATTACTGAAGGTAGGATGGTTTTCTCACCAAGGAAAGTGGATCACCATGAGTCATATTTAGTATATTTTTACACATTTTATCAACTACCTACATGTAATGGGGTATATTACTTCTTAATGGATGGTAAGTGATCCAACTAGTGACTGAATTCATTACATGTTGGTTGTGAATCATTTATTTTTTTTAATTTTTTTTAATAATTATAAATTTATAAATTGATGTTTCAAATTCCTTCAAAAATATTTTGGATATTGAAATTTTATTTATCCATTTTATTTATCTATGGTATAACCTAGATTAAGAGTTTATTTTTCAAAAAAGGTAAATATTTTAAACTAATAACATACCTAGTAAAGTTATGACCCTAATAAGGAGGCCAATCTAAATGTCTATAAACAATAATTCTTATCCTATAAGAATTATTATTTTTAGGATTTCTCCTATTCACATGTTTATTCATATTAAATGGATATTATTAGTTTTATTTATCTTGAATGTATTTTAATATTATTATTATTATTGTGTTCTTAGGGCTTTTATATTTGTATGCCTATACATGGTTATTATTACTTTTTTTTAATCTTTAAGGTAATTTACAATTCATAATTTTTTCTTAAATATAAAATAAAATGTCTCCATATTTTAATACATAGTGGATATCATACATCTCTTCCATAATGTATATTTATTTTTATTATTTATCTTAGTATTTTGAAATATATATTTATTTTACATTATTACAAAGTAGTTCCTAACAATTGGCATGCTTTCCTCTATATTGAATCCCAAGTCTAGATTATTAAATGTATTTATCGAAGAGGCTCTATTAAATTTAAGGGCTGAAATGATAACGAAATTCATGATTTTTTTTCTATAAAATACCAGGTATATTAGTAGCTCCATAAAGGATGCCCATCCAAGGGTCCAAACCCTTTAAAGTATAAGAAAGTTTTGAAATTATGAGGTTTGAAGGTAAGATAAAAATTGATGAATTTGAGAATCATATAATTAGGGTCATATTTTTATGTAAATAAATTTTCAAGGTTAGAGAAAATAAAAATTTCCCTACTAAAGTTTTGCACCAAGTTCATTAATGGTGGGAGGCTTACCTTGATAAATCTAAGGAAGATGGAGATTATGGATTTAAAAACATCATAAATCCATATTAGAGTGAATTTATTGATGTTGTTACAAATGAGTATTTCCTAAACAATTTTGATGATGAGAAGTACATGTAGTGAAAATTACTATAATTTAAATAATTCCAATTTGTTTAAGACTATAAGAAAACCTTCCATTCCCTACCAGTAAAATTATCATTAAGGTTTCTAAAAGGAAAATAGTTCTCAAATAAATAATTATTCTACATTGATATATCCAAATAGAAATGGGATTATTAAAATTTTAAATTATGGAATAAAATGATTGATATTAAATGAATATAATTGAAAAGTTTAAACAAAAAGGGAGATTTCTTGTAGGATATCGTGAATAATCAAATTATGGAGGAAACTCTAAGTATGGAATCATTTAACAAACTAGAGAGGCCCCACAATAGATGAGTAATTATATGCTACCATTCTAAAACATTTATTTTATAAATCCCATACATAAAATTCTATTAAAAGGAGACTAAAAATGGTCTGAGAACCATAGGAGCATGAGTCACTTCATGAAATAATGCCAATCCAAGAGAGCATGTTTTATCTAGGCACATGAATTTGATTTAATAAAGGCATATAATGAGGATGGATACTTATTTAATATAATTAACATAGTTAATAAAATTATAGATTATGACCCATACTCCACTTTTGATACATTGCAAGTTCTATCATCATCATCAACCATGGAATAATAATGTGTTTCTCATTCATAGATGTTAGTGCAAGGGAAATCTTTATACTTCATTATGAACAATGAAAGTGATAAAAATTCAATATATTTAAAAATGGTTTAAAGTATAACTCTAAAATTAATTCCATCACAATTCATACTCCATTGGAACTACACCCTTAAACTATAGCATGTCTAAGGATACATGTGTCTGAATTATGGCTAACATAACTTTTCATATTATCTTCTGACATTTCTCTAAGTTATTATATTTTTATTAGGGTCAGCCTATGGAATAACCATATATTAAATATATTATATATATGATGTAGTGGTTTTTATTTGAGTATCATATTTTGAATTATACTCTTATTGAATTATTATGGAGGTTACCCCTTCAAAATGTCTCAGTCATAGTTATTGAGTATTATTCACTTTCATCAATTATTATTATGGGTGTGTTTATTCTGATAATATTTCTACATTATATTATCCCATTGGTGTGAATTATATAAGTTATTTCATTAAAATAGGTATTATAGTTTTGATTTGGGTAGTTTATATGTCATAGTTTCTTGTAAATGACATAATTGTTGTCTTGAGCACTGAAGGATAATAAAAACATAATATGTGATTTGAAAAAAATTATCACCACAATATTGTGATTTTATTTGTCTATAATTTTTTACACCCTTGTGTAAATTATTATTCATTTGATTAGTCTTAAAGATATAATAAAAATGATATAATCTTCCAATATACTTTTTTTAGGCCCAAATCCCAAAACCTTAGGGTTCATGCATGGCTGGTCTAACTACTCATGTCCATGGGAAAGGGAAATACACTTCAAGAAAAATATTCATAATGAGCACATAGAGTCTAAAACTTTGGAATATGGGGTTCCTATGTAGGTTCACCAACTTTAGTTAGATAAGCAAAGCATGCTAAATAAATATGATCTTAATAGGGTAAAAGGGGACATCAATGTGGGAAAAAGGGGACATGGATGATGTGAAGTATCAATTGATAGATATTAATTAAAAAATCACCACTCTTGTGAATCATCATTCACAACCAAATATTCCTCCATTGTTTCATTTGAGTTATCACAACTAGAACAATCAAAACTTAAATTCAGTTCAAAGAAGAAGCTACTAAAAGTGAAAGTGTGAAAGTTTGATGACATTGATCCAATCAATTAGATCAATCAAATTGAAACTTTATTTACTTCACATCAAACCACATGTGTAAATAATGTGGTCATGGCATATCTATATCTATAACCCAAGTATTTAATCTAGTATAGGTGGTTGTGCACTCAAAATAAAAATAAGGACTTTCCTGTTACCTATCCAATGTTTACTGATGAGATGTAGATTTAATATCACAAAAATAACATAGAAAACTACTTTAGTTAGCTAGTAAAGTTTTAAAAAAAGGCCTATCAAGGATTATATTCAATAATTTTATAATCTATCCTTATGTGTTGATGACATTGAGGACAACATGAATGACCTATTCGTGGGTGGACTCAAGGATAACATCCAACCTGACGTTCACATGTCTATTCCAAGTTCATTATCTTAATCCATAATATTCATGTTTAGGTCAAAGGAAATAAAACTTGTCAAATGAATGTATTTCAATAATTATCAATAACATAATTCTATAACACAATCATTTACTCAAAAAATAAAATAAAAGTGTACAAAAGGGTTATGTTTTAGTTGTGATAGCAATTTGAGCAAAGGATATAAATGTGTTGAGAAGAATCAGTTCTACATCAAATGAGCCAATGAAGATGAAAAAGATGATGATGCCTCTAATGAGGGTGTGGACGAGCCAGAGGAATAATCTAAAGATTCCTAACATACTATCTTATGCTATGTACTTTTAGGTATTATCACTCCTAAAACCCTTAAGGTTATGGGTTTCCTTAATAAATAAAAGGTGAGAATGTTGACTGATTCATGGAATACACAACTTCATCAATAATAAGTTGGATACTTGTTTAAACAGTTTCATTTACCCATCTGTATAATTTCAATTCATGATTTTAGATGGTTCCATAATTAATTATTCTATAAAATTCCATAGTATTAAAATTTTTATTAGAGACTACATGATATATTCTCCTATGTTTTATATTCCCATGGGTGGGGCATGCATTATTTTTTGAATCCAATGGTTCACAACCTTGGGCATGATAAAGATACATTTCTAGGATTTTTCCATGTACTTTCATTCTAAAGGTAGGACATTTGAAGTATGAAATTATGGGAAAAATTCCATAATTAGTTAGTTCACATTAGATGTTGAAGTTTCTCAAAAAAAAGGGGTGAAGAATATGTATCACAATTTTTTTCCATAGAATCTCAACAAATCAAGGTGTCTACACATCTTGATCTACTAATGATTATTAATGATGACCAAGTTTTTCTTGGTGCCATTCTAGAAGAACTATGACCAAGAAGAGAACATGATCACGAAATTTAACTACTTTCGATAATTTAACCACCATAAATTATACCATATAGGTATCCATATACCCAAAAGAGTAAAATTGAAAATATGGTAAATGAGATGCTGGAGGCATGTATGCCAATTTTAATATTAGTCCTTGGTGGTCATGGAATGTGATAAGCATGAAACTTGGAGGAAGTGCCTAGACTATATATAAATCAACAAGTAAACCATCAAAGATAAGTCCTTTATTCAAGTTTTTGATAATTTTCAAGATGATTTAGATGTTGATTTTTATTTTACAAAACTAGATTTTCATTATTGGTACCATAAAATTTTTATTAAAGATGAGGATATCCCTAAAATAAATTTCATAACTCATGAAGACCATTATGATTTTTTTCATGCCTTTGGTCTCAAAAATTCACCATCTACAATTCAAAGTTGATGAAGACTATTTTTATGCCTTTTTTGAGGAAATTTGTGTTGGCATTTTTTGATAACATCCTAATATACATAAAAACATTAGAAGAACATTTCTAACATGTGAAATAAGTATTTTTATTTTTGTAACAACATTATCTTTATGAAAAACCATCAAAATGTGATTTTTGAGTTTAAGAGGTGGACTAATTAGACCCTTATAATATTATATCTATGATGGAGTGGTAGGTGCCAAAAACCCCCAATAATCCCTAAGGAATTTTAGGGGATAACATATTATTGTCATATATTTGTGAACAATTATGGAAGAATAACATCACAAATCATAGATTTATTGAATAAGGATGAATTCCATTAGAAAAAAATATCTACCAAGGCATTTGAGAAGCCAAAGGAGGATATGTGCACCACTCAAGTTTTGGCTACCCCTAATTTTTCCAAAAAAAGGTTATTTTTAAATGTGATGCATTATGGTATGGTATGGGGGTGGTAATCATGCATGAAGTAATAATCATTACATATTAGAGTCAACAAATAAATGGTAGAAATAGGATAAATCCGATCTATGAGAAACATATGTTGGTTATTCTTCATGCAGTCAATAAATAGAGACCTTATTAGATGGGTAGACACTTTAAGGTAAAGACTGATCATATTAGTTTAAAATATTTTTTAGAAAAATTATTATCATTATAAGAAAAAAAATAATGGGTGACTCAAATGTTAGGATATGACTTTGAAATCATCTATGAGAAATGACAAGAGGCATTACACTATCAAGGAGGGATGAATCCACTGAGGCATTATTATGTGCAATAACCATTTGGAAGGCAAATTGGTTGGAAGAGGAAATATCATAATGACATAATGAAAATGATGCATAAGTTATTATTAAAAATATACAAAATTTTTTTAGTTATTTTGACAAATTTGATCACAAAGGGAACACATTATGGTATAAATATCAATTGTATCTATGTAATAATTCTATCCTCAATCACAATGTCCTTAAATAGTTTTATGTATTTCCAATAAGGGAACCTAGGATTTTCGAAAACCTATCATAGAATTAAAAATAATTTATTTTGGTAATTAATCAAGGGGATTATACAATTATTTTTGTCTGAATGCATGGTATGTATAAACAAAATTAGGGTAAAATGATCAAGACACCAATTATTTTATAATATTTACCCATTCATATCCAGAGGTGGGAGGAGGTTTCCATGGATTTCATTACATAATTTCCAAGGTCTAAAGGTGAAAATGTCACATTAGTAATTGTGTATAGGCTCACAAAATGTTGTTATGGTTTATCCTTAGCATAGCCATTTTTAGTTGGTATAATAGATACTAATTTTATGGATATAGAGAAAAATTGACACGGTACTCCCATTATCATTGTAAGTGATCATGATAAAATATTTATATTTAGTTTTTTGACTAATTTATTCTCATGTCTAGGTACTTGGTTTGCTCATATTTTGTTATATAATCCTTAATGTGATGGGCAAATAGAAGTGGTCAAAAAACTCGTAGAAGGATATATCTATTTTTTTATATTAGATAAACAATAAATGTGGGTTCATTGGTTGCCACCAGAAGAATTATGGTATAACACTTCCTACCATACCTCTTTAAAAATGTCTCCATTTGTGGCACTTTATAATTAATAGGTCCATATATCACTTCATCCTTAAGGGTGAAACCCAAGGTTCAAGTTGTTTAATAACACATTCAACATCAAAAGTAGGTACTAGCTAGTTTGAGTGAGAATTTAGTAATGACACATAATTAAATGAAGTAACAAGTGAATCAACACCATAGTGAGAGTAATTTTTATATGGGTGATTGGGTCTTTGTGTGATTGTATCCATATAATTTTATGTCTCTAGATAAATATAAAAATGATAAAAAAACCTATCTCTTAAATATTATGACCCTTATAATATCCTACAAAAAATTTAGCAGTGCTACATACAAGATCAAACCATACCACTCCCATTGCATACATACTATATTTCATGTATCTTGCATGAATAAGGTAATTAGATACAAATTTTATTCCCTTACAAAGTTAACATAATTATATGAATAGTTATAAGTCATTATATAACATGGTGATATACTTCAAATACACACTAAGGGGTTAAGAACATGAGAGAATAATGTCTATTTGATCAAATGGAAGAATATGAACCATGAAGATGCAACATGGGATTATGAATCTTTTTTGTAGTAACATATAGAGTTGTTTATCATTGAGAAAAAAAAATTAATGGTAGGGGAATGCTACACCATTAACCTATATCATGTTTAGGGATATGTGTGGACAACTTGTGTCTTACATAGACTTTCATAGTTTCTTGTCACATTTCTATATGTTATTATATTTTTATTTGGGTCAGCCTATGAAATAACTATGTCCTAAGTAGAGTATATATATGAGGTAGTGATAATTATTTGAGTATAATATTATGAATTATACACTTATTGTATTGTTTTGATGTTTCCCCCTCTAAGTGGCTCAATCACAGTTATAAGTATTCTTCTCTTTCATCAATTATTGTTGTAGATTGACTTAATTTACTCATATTTTTGTGATATATTATCCCATTTGTGTGAATTATCTAAGTAATTTCGTTACAATTGGATGCCTAAAATAATGAAAATATTTTCATTTCAGTGAACCATGACTTCTAATGTATGAAATAAATCCATTTAAAGATGAATTATTACATAAAATGGAAACCCTAGAGGTTTATAATGTTTGCCTTGGGTGTTATAGAAGATTACTTTGAAGTATCATTATGGAGACAACTTTATGTATAAAAATGAGGTATTGTAGACACCAAATAATATCATTTAAATGTATCAATTTAATGACACTTATATGAAAGAAGATTAATTGGTAATGTAGATACCAAATAAACCACTTTCAAAGTACCTCTTAGGTGAAATAATGTGGTTTTGTAAATGAAAAATAATAAAATTTCAAGGAATTTTTTTGGAAATAAAATTATATTTAGGAAATTAGGTGGTATCACATGGGAGACACCATATTGTTAAAAAAAGTTACACGTATTAAAAAAACAATTGTATATATTTTAAAACATATGATGGTTGACATATAGATACTTTTTATGGTATTACTATAGTGAGACAATTTTGCCTACCTAAGTATGAGAGAATTTAATCCTATAAAATATCATCATGTCAAGCTTTTTCATGATTCTAAAAATTTGATGTGTCACAATTTTATCCACTTATTCAAATTTCAGATTATACACATGTTATCATCCATCTTATTTTTGGACAAAATAACTAGAAGCTATTAATGTTTGGGACCATAATATTTATAGTTAATAATTATTTTATTTAATTTTCATATTTAATTTTATATGTTTATGTAAGCTCTAATTACATTTTTATATAGAATAATATTCTATTTAGGAGGAATTTTCTACATGAGAGGGATGTGTTCTATAAAAGAGAAATGTATTTCATAGAAGGAATATTATCTAGAATTTCAAAAAGTAATTTTTAGAAGGAATTTTCATGGAAGGAATACTTTATGAAGGAATTTTTCTTGCATAGGTACATGACATTTAAAATTAAAAAGGCACTCAAAGATTATGCAAATGCATAGAGGTCGGTGATCCAAGGGTTAAATAAAAAATGAAGAATAGTTTCTTTCTTTCTTGTAAAAAAATAAAAATACAATTTATATCATTTTCAATAAATCTCATAAAATTTTAATAAATATCATGAAAATTTAGAAAATCCACATTTAAGGATTGTATTTTTTAGAAAATCATGCATATGCATATTTTTAATCTTGGGTTTTATAGTTACATCCCACTTTAATTTTATTATAAATATTTTTTTATTTCAATTTTAGAGATAGATGTTTTTGGATGATGTTTTTGGTTTTATTTTATTCCATCTCATGAATGATTAAGTGATTCAATATAAGTTACTATTGAGATTATTATATAATTTTACATGTTTTCATATGAAAGAGGTTAGTTTAAGTTTATGAAATTATAATATATTTCTTTATGGTTTGACGTATATTTTTTGAGAATAGATTTGCCATTACTATTTATTTTTCATAGAGATGTCACCTAAATATTTTTCGAGTTGCATAATTTTTCCTTATGATATTTCACCTTGTTTTTTTGGAATTGAAATTCAATAGCTTTTTCAAATAATAGTTTTATTAATAATTATATGATTTTTGTCATTTTTTATTTGATTTTCCCAATAATTTTTTGTCTTACTTAGATTCAAAAAATTCTTTGTTTCCCTACTTAAATCATTTTGATTTTTATTTTAATGAATCAAGATCCTATTTTTTTTATTATGCAACAAAATCTTCTGGTACTATTTGGATATGATTTTATTTATTTTATTTTATGGACTAAATGTTTCTCTAAATTATCCTTGTTGAACTAGAAACTATTTGAGTAGTAAGGTGGAGGAATATTTTCTTCCATGAGAGGTTTTGAGCCATAAGATAAATGAGTTTTTCTCATTATTGGTAATATTTTGAGACCCCCATATAATTCATGCCTTGAAATAATTAACTATAAAGCTATAAAATGAGATTATGTGTACACCCATCTCTTTCATGTGTTCTAAAACATGCATCAACATATTTATAGTGATATTTTTATCTTAGTACATGATATCTTGTAATGGTTGGAAGGTGAATTATTTCATCTTCCATATCTGATTTTCTTATGTTTTGTAATAGAAAATAACCATGTAGATAGATATTGAGTTTAAACTAGAGATTTTGTCCTTAGGAATTTGATTTGGTAGAGAGTAAAATAGATAAATCTAGGGGATTTAAATAATGTAAACATATCCTACGTGAAGTCCAAAATGTCCATAATTTTGATAAGAGTGTGATAATTTATATTGATTGTGTTATGTTGAGAATAAAGTATACTTAGTTAAAGAAATATAGTGTAGTAAAAAATGTAATTTATTTAAGGTGTGTGTAATGTAGCTAAGTTTGAATTTATTTTTATGAAGAATGTCACATTTTCAATGAATATATTCATGTTTATTTTACATTTTGTACTTTGATATACATGATGGTTGACAATTGTTCATTTGACCCATGAAATTTTTTTTTTTGATATTTAATAATTCTGATTAGTACCTTATGGATTGTTGAGAGATAGTTTATGAAGATTAAAAATAGTTCATAGAGGATTACTTCTTGAAAGAGGAGGTATCACACCAAGAGTTTGAATTTTGGTATAAGTATTGAGAGGAATGCAAGATATATTAGATAAAATGTAAATCACAAAATGGATATGTGCTAATTTTTACTTATGTAAGGATGAATAAGAATATAAATAGGTTAAAATATAAGAGTTGGTCAAATAAATAGAGGAAATATTTTTAAAAGATATTAGCAACATGGATAACAATTCAAATTTGTAAACCCATAACTACTCATAAAGTTTGAATCTTGGTAATTTGATAGATTGGATCATGAATTTGGTAAAATACTTTGACTATGAAAATTTTGGAGACCCTAGGAGAGTTATTTTTTCTTGGAAAAAGTTTAAGGAACATGCATCATTTTTATGAGATCATGTGTCAAATGAAAGATTGTAAATATGTAAAGATAAGATTAAATATTGGGATAAAATGCTTATTAAATTAAAATTTATTTATTTTTCCTAAAATTATTAAATAATTAAAAAAAACATAAATATATGAATTCAAAATATTACATAAATGAATTATAAATATTTACGATTCACTTAGATCGATGAGGATAATATATCTAATTATGTAATTAGTATATACATTTCCTAACAAGCTGAGTTTGGTAGTATAAAATTATATTTTAATAAGAATAAATTGAATATGATTTGAAGGGTTAAAATAAAACATCAAGAAAAAATAATTGATGAAGAGGTAATGGACATGGAAATAAATCCTATAGAAGAGGCCAAAATTATGTAGAGGGGGAATAACTTATGCAAAGGAATAATGAAATAGAGGGTATATGATTTAATGACATAAATTTTAAATGTGGATAACAAGAAGATATATCATATGAACTCCCTAAAGCAGATAAAGAGAAAAAAAATTGAGAAGAGAGTGTATTTAGAAGAATTAGAGGAAAAATAAGTATAAGTGTTTCTTCATATATAAGCTATGTGTGGAGAGAATTTAATGTTGAATAGAGTTATATTAAAAGAATAAAGAGAATAAAAATTGGAAAATAATAATAATTTATAGAAATAATTGTAAATATGGAGGTAAGTGTTGAAAATTGATTATAAACAGTGGGAGCATTGATTATATAGATTTCAGTGAGTTGGTATAATATTTAAGATTGAATTGTGTTCTCATCATAGTTCATATACGGTTTCATGATTTCAAAAATGTCATAAATTAATATACACATCATAACATAAGGTTAATTTTCACATTATACACTATCAAGATGAAGTATGGTGTGGTATTATACCAATGGACAATTCTAATCTCTTATTAGATAAACCATTGAAATATGATAGAAATATAATACACAATTAGAGAAAGAATAATTTTTAGAATACCAAGTACGGTAAGAATAATTATGAAGAATAATGGGAAAGTATCTTAGTGATGTTTATTTTATCCAAAATATTTTTGAATGTAATTTTTTTTGTTCTCTTCCAAATGTCATAACATTAAGTAAAAGGTTAAGAATAATACGCAAAAGAATAAGAAGAGGAATAAGGAAAAACATAAGATGAATATGAAGGATAAGGAGAAGGATAAGGTTTGGAATAAGGAAAAGGATAAATTTTGGGAGAATAAATAAGGAAAGTTAGTACAAAAGTATAAGAAGATGTTAAAAGAGGAAGAGAGGTTGTGAAAAAGGAAAAGTTATGGAGGTAATAATGATGTATGAAGTTTGGAGAATGTTTGATTAAAGATATATTATATTTAAGATATGATAAGAAGGTTGATATTAATAATGAACCAAGAAAGGAGGAACTTTGGATTTTAGTGTGATATTTCAAGAAAAACTATAGATTAATGGTATTTTCAAAGATATTGAATTATGTATCTAAAGACAGTCTTATTTTGATTAAGAAAAGGGTTAGATGTAGATTTTATGACCTTATCATTCATATATATATATATATATAATTTATTTGAATATTAAGGACTGAATTATTGATAAAATAAATTCCATTAACTGGATCTAAAAATGTTAGATCTAATAATGTTGTGAACACTTTGGTTTCTAGAATTATTTTAGAGCATCCAAATATTAGAAAAAAAGTTACCTTTAGAAGTAGTAGAATCATTTTTTAAGTCCGAATCCAATCTTCTATTATTTCATAAATGTCTTAATGTGAAATAAAAAGAGGACTTATAAAGTAAAATTTCATTAAAATATGCTTGGAGGACTAAGGTCAAAGCTATTAGTGAAGTGTTTTTTAGGATGACTTAAAGAGCATGTTCAAAAAATATAGTAAGATTTTTGTTCATTGCCCTTAAAAAATTCTAATGTGGGAATTTATAAAGATATATGAAACTTCATTGGAATTTTGTATATTGTATATCTAATATATTTGAATAGTAACTCTATTAGTTATATTAGGATTAAGGTTGAAATTAATTTAGATAATCATTTTCCTAATTTGATTGGTATCAAACTGTATTAAAAAGAATCTATTCAAACTTTTATTTTATATATATATATATATATATATATATATATATATATATATATATATATATATATATATATATATATATATATATATATATATATATATATATATATATATATATATATATAAGTTTGAATAGATAAATTTTATTTGTCCTTCTTCTTAAAGGCATTTGGATAAGTAATGTTGCAATTTTTTTAGTGGTGATTTGAAATTTTGAAATAAGAATGTGAAGGAGGATATATTGTGGTATCAAGTTTTAGGGAGAAAAATGGATAATGTTAACATGACATTTTAGAAGATCTAATTATTGGTTCCTAGGTTTATAGGTTCTTTTGTATTTTAGTACTTAAGATATGGAGAAGGGGTAATATTTAAATTTAATTATTTATAAATAAAAATTATTGATTAGTATGTTTCCTTAATGTATTAAGAAGGGACACTAGGTATTTTGGAATCTCAAAAGGTATTAGTCTCAAAAGATAGGGAACAATCAGTTAGATATAAATCGATAAATGTGAAGAATTAAATGAATAAAGGGAACTTAATTTATGATAGGGATTCTAAGGTATTTATGTTAAATGATAGTAGAATAGAATAATTAACTTATGAGGGTTTATAAGTTTAGTGGGGATCTCAGAGAAAAAGTGTCTAGATAGAAAAGAAGGCCTTAAGTTATAGCTAAAGGTTTTGTGTACTTTAGAATATTGTTGTGAATTAATTTATAAAAAGAGGAAAAGGTGAAAGATATGGGCCTTGAGGATTTAAGAATATTTTTTCATTTTTTTTGAAAAGGACTCTTTTTGAATATTATTGGAATGAGTTTATCTTGGGATAACAAAAGACAACATTCTACTAATGAGGAATTTTTTCTTCCCTTTTTTTATTTCATTAAGTAAAATATCACGAGTTTGAAATATCCTATAAATTATTACAAATTACAAGAAGATATAACCTTCACACTCACATGGGATGCTTCTACCAACAATAATCAAGTAGGTAAAAATAACCAATAAATGTTGAGGGGCCAAAACCTAACTCAACTATGCAGTCTTCCTCAAAACTTCTACAAATTTACTATAAGATAATATAGAGATCACTATTTACCCCCATTTTTAGAGTAAATTATGATTGGAGGCCCTCCTAAAAAGAGGTTCATACTAGAAGACTAGACCTCCTCTCTTCTACCTCTTTCCTTTTTTTGAACTTTGGTCCATAACTTATATTCCACAGGTTTTAAGTCAAATGGTAAATGGGTTTTAATTGATTTGAAGGGTTGAGATTTGTCTTTTGTTGAAGCCAAATTTGGTTCTAACCTTAAAATTTCAATCCCTATGTTTTCCTCCCTAGATATAGATTGAGTATAGGTTTTCAAAGTTGAGTCCAACAAAATCTCAACTAGTTTGCATGGATCAGCCTTAGAATCCCCCTTAGAATCAGGACAATCTGTAAGGTCCTCATTTGGGTCTGGACTAGAAAAATCACATTTTAGAGCTTTTATAGCTAGTTCTGAACCCACCTTCTTATATTATTCCACAATTATCTCTTCACCATACACAGTAAAAAGGTTAGGAATAACATGTTTCTACTAAGTAGATTCCTTATTTCTTCTAAAGATTCTATAGGAAATGGTCAAATGATCAATTTAAAAGCATTTATGGCACTGAAAAGGCATGCCATTATTGTAAATAGGTTGATTCAGAATGCTATAGTTTAGTTTCAAGTTAATATTAACAAGAAGATATTTTTAGTTGCCTATATTAGCAATAATTTTGGTGAAAGTGGTATGGGAGGACTAGGTAGTATCTTTGTCAATGTGAAGGATTTCACCTAGGGCATTGTTAATGGCCTTTAAGCTAAATTCAACCCATAGATGAAAATGAAGGTAAGGGAGATGAACCCAGATGGGCCTGATTGAGAAGGAATTGGTAGTTAGGTTAAATCTTGTAAACTAAGGTTTCATTAAAAAGAAGTGTTGATCCCAAAACTAGATATGGTATATAATATTATCCCTATATTCTATAAGGTCAAACATAATAGCAAATAAACATTTATCATTAGGGTGTATTTCCATCTTACTTGTTAAAAAGGGTTTCCAATTCTTTGAATTCTAATCACGAAGGCCAATGAGGGATGGCTAGAAATTATTGAAGTGGCAAATGACACCTTGTGAGGAGATTAAGTCTTGAATATGCATAATTAATCCTTTTATTATTAGTTAAATGAGGTATAGGGTTTGAGAGAAGTAGGTTTCAGTGGTAATGTATCCTACTTAGAGGGCCTACAATTCACATCAACTAAATAATATTTGGAAGCTGAAGGTTTGGTTAATGCCTTTACTTTCTTGCTATATTTTTCTCCCTTACTTCCACCATATTCAATTCCACACCAATAGATAAAGTGGGGATGGATGAGGGTGTGGGAGGAAAATATGAATGCATCGCATGTTTCTTCATCCAAACATAATATGGTTAGATCTAAAAGTGAGAGATTTGGGATGTAATCCCATAGTAGTGATAATGAGCTTTAACAACTAGAACCAGTCACTCAAAAATGATAGGTAAATGGCAATTCTTGGTTTATCCAAAGTTTAGAGGGTTAGATCAAAAGTTGAATCTCTAAGGATTTGAAATCATTTTGGGTGGGACAAAGCCAAGGACACTTATGCTGAAATTTAGTTTCATCTTTTGGTTTGTTGAGATCCATAATCCACATGGAAAAGTCTTCCTTGACTATATCTTTTTACATTTATTCCTTGTAGGGTATTGTTATCAATCATCATGGAAAGGTTCAAAGAGTCATCACCTAGGTGAAGAGAGTGAATAGAATCATAAGCCATTTAAAAATTGGAGATATAATTTTGAGATAAAGTAATTCAAATGAAAATTATTGTTAACATTTTCTTATTTTAAGAGATTCAAGGTCTATAGGAAGAGATGCATTATTTTACACCCTTATTTTAGATTTATTATTTAAGTTTGAATTTGATTTTATGTCTATGATTTTTTTTTATAAAGGAACCCATTGAAAAATTACAAATGGTGTTAAGTTTCATATTTTTTGGTCCCTTGATTGTTGCTTAACTTTCATTTTAGCTTTGTTCATGATTCATAGGTATTAATCTATTTATTAACTCATTGAGGGGCCTTATGTAATGGTGAATCTTTATGATTATCTCATTTTTTTATATATTTTTAGATGTGGAGGAAGTTGGTTATAAAATTATTCAAAGTTTTTAGATTTAGGGTATGTGTAAAATGGGTAATTAAAAAATAAATAAATCATGATTGCATCATTCCAAATTTTTAATATATTTTAAAATTATTTTTATGGAAGGATAAATTAGTTTTCATGATGTCATATTTGTTGTAAATTGAATTATTGGATTTCATTACATGAATTTTTAATATATATGAGCCTTATTTTACTTATATTTTGAGCCTATTTATTTTAATTTCCATCTAATTAATTATAATTTTTAAATTAAAATAGTGATTTTGTGTTTTTATGGGACATGTTTTAGTTTTATTTTATAATTCATATGATCATTTATAATTTAATAAGGTGTTTGATTCACATGAAATGAATTTATTTTCCTAGATTCAAAGTGATGGGATATGTAGCAAAGAAAGATTATTAGGATTTTAGAATTTATGACAAAATGTATTAGGGTATATATTGAAATAAGGATCCTAATTATATATTAACACATAATTTAGTGTGGATTTCCATTTCATTATCTATAGTTTTAATCTCCTATTCTATATTGGATTATTTTTGTAGGTTTGGGTTCATGAATGTTTTAATGTTTCCTACTTTCTTTCTATGGCATGAGAAAGAAGAAACAAAATTTTTTGGACCTATGTTATGGAAAAAATGATAATTATATTTAATATAGACATTCATGAAGTTAAAACAGCCATATATTTCATTTTGGGTTAAGACCACATAATATTAGAATTTTATAGAAAGTTGAATTTCTAGATGGCCTTTATGTTAGTGTGTAATATTATATATTTATTACCCAAAAATTAATTGATAAGGTTTTTATTATAGAATTTTAAAAAGGATAAGTTTATGTTAAGTATTTAGTTCTTTTACACTTTTTTCTCCTAACTTGTCTAAAAATGATAAGGAGAATCAAATGCCCTTTTCAAAATTTAAGTCTCTTAAGAATCATATTTATGGATAAGTGAATCAAGTTGAAGTAACTGAGAATTTTATAGGGGTAGGAGATTTATGGGTAGTGATTAATTATCCTACTTAATTTTTTTATTTTATAAATTATTTACATAACTTTGAAGGTATTGTGAACAAGGAATCCATAGAAGGGAGATTAGCATAGTGTTAGTCAAGAAAATCAAAATCAAAACAAACACAATAAAAACTAACACCTATAGCCTAAACACTAGGAAGAGCATATGCAATAAGAATATAATTAAAACACAACTCTAAAATAAAATAAAACTTCCTTTTACCTTATTTGTAGCTCCAAAACTACATATTGAGTTGGCTTGCTCAACTATGTGCTCAAGAAATATTTGTCAATGAAGCTCTATTTCTCCACATCTCTTTGGAAATTTGGTAATGTTTTTTAGATTATATTAGATTGGATTATGAAATTATCATGTTAATAATACAATGAATTTTTTTGGATTTATTTGACATAGTAAAATTGCACTAGAAAAGATTAAAGATCAATAGGTGAGGCCTTGTATTTATAGCCTCCAAAGTTAATGCTCACCCAAATTGAGTTAGGTTAAGATTAAGCATGGTTGAGATTAAACCAACCCTAGGTGAGTTTATTCTAACCCCAATTTAGTTAAGGAGGTGGAGTTTACGTATTATTTTCAATTGATAGGTATGGCTCACAAATTAGATATTTGTTAGATATTTTGTGAGAGCTTGACAACTCACAAAAGCAATGATGAAGAAGCTTGATATTTTAAATTTTTGAATTTTTAAATTTAGATAGTCATTAATTATAAACAAATTATTTATCTAAGAATTTAATATATTGTAATTAGTTAATTTACTTTGATTAGCTCTTTGAGGAATTATTCAAGTTCCCTAATAAATGGGTCCAAAGGCCAAACTACTATTTGTTAGGTCACAAGGTGATTGGGGATGAATATGTGAGAAATTATTATTGTCTAAAAGATAATACCCCAAATAGGTATGCCTCAACATTTTTATGAGAATGAATGAATGATGTTCAAATTAAATTGGGATGTTCAGTGATTTCTAGGCTCAATTTGAAATGTTTGATAGAAATCAATCTAAAGATTAGTAGGATAGATAGAGGATAACTAACTAGGTTTAAATAGGATAAATGTTTTTGGATTTTGAGGATTTATATCTCTCTAGGATATGGTATGCTAATTTTATAATTTATAGGATTTGAAATGTTTTTGAATGTTTTTGGAATTTTTGGGGTACCTTAACTTGTTAGAGATCAAAAATATACCATTCACAAACTAGTGATAACATTGCTTAGGTTACTCACAAAATGGTGAGTACATCCAAAAAAGGGTTATTAATTTGATATTAATGTAAATTAAACACTACCTACATATTTTAAATGAACCTCAAGTCACTATAGTTAAAACTTATGACAAGGTACAAAAGGATGGTAAGGTGAGGGGAAGTGCAAGGTAAAGTACATGGCAAGACAAGGTAAATGGTAGGGTAATAAAAATGGAAAGGCAAATGGAAAGATATAGGAAAGGTATGGAAAATGGAAAGTTAAGACAACTGGAAAGGAAAATGGTAAGGTATGGTAAATGGCAAGGTAAGGTAAATGACAAGGTAAGATAAATGGAAAGGAAAATGACAATGTAGGGGAAGGATATGGTAAATGTAAAGGTAAGGTAAATGGTTCTATTTTTACTAATAATGTGGATATTCATGTCCTAATCAACATATGATGAAAATAGAATAATCAATTATATAAACTGCTAGCCCACACCTCTTATGAATAGTTTCTCTATCAAGAACCTACTACTAATTTGGACTCTAATAATGCTATTGTGATCTTCTTTAGTCATTAATTATATTCCTAGAAACTTTGAGATAATATGTATTCATATTATTTACAAAGGAAAGTGCATTTAGGGATGGTAAATAAGGATAAATATTGGATTATAGGTCTAATTTGTCAAAGTAATATAGGTATAAAATGAATAAATGGATCATAATGGAATGTATAATGGTTGGGCAATAAATGAAAATCATTAAATTTAGGCACAAACAATGTTGTTGATTTTGGATTAGACATAATTTTGGTTTTGGTAGGGTCAGAGACCTCTAAATATGATCTTGATAGGATAACCATATTTTTCTATTATTTGAGCTTAAGAATAAATACCATATGATTATGCCATAGAATAAAAGTTGATGTTATCTAGGATAATGTCTTCATCAAGTAGTGAAGAATTATTTTTCTTAGCTATTGGTACCCCAATGAGGTTTTCACCAATAAATTAATCATCATTGTCCCATATCACCTCTAAAAATATTTCACTAAGTAATGTTGACTTTTGACTTTGTTTGCCTTCTAATGCCTCAAACAAGGTTTCACTAGAAGATGTTGAGTTTGGAATTTGATTTCCCCCTAGTGCCTCCAAAAATGTTTAAATAGGATATTACTATTCCTATGTATGAATGTGGTCTTGGCCTCCCTAATATTATATAAGTGATATGTCACCATGGATGTAGCTCAATAAGGTGTGATTCTATCGGTCCCAATCAACATGTGTGAGAGGTAGAATGCCAATATAATGGATATTTTGGGTGGTGGTAATGGTATTTGGAATGGTAATGGAATGAGAAGAGGTAGTAAAATCCTCATAAAATATACTAGGATAACTTATGTTGATACTAAATTAATCATCCTCAAAAACTTTAGAAGGATCACAAATGTATTCAAATTGATCTACAAGGCATGTGTAACCAACATTTTAATAGCCATGAATATATTTTTATTATTAAACTAAGTCTAACTCAAGGGACACTAAATTAAATATTAATACTAATGTTGATTATGGTTTTGATGGTAATTTGATATCAGTTACAAAATAAAACTTGACTCTCATTATGATTCTTCTTTGATTTTGGATGCTATTATAATGATGTCTTTTTGAATGTTTGGTGGTGTAAAAGTAATGACCTATGATGTTATAATGGGATATTCAAAAATATATTCATCTAAAAAAGGTTCAACATAGACTAGATCATCTAGGTAAATCCCATCAAAGAGAGGGAACAACTTGAGGGGTGACTCTACAGAAATTAGATTGTCAAGGTGAGACTCCAAAATGAGGGGGAACAGGTCAAGTGACAACCCTATAGAGATTGGCTTGTCAAAAGGGGGATCTTTAAAAATAGGACAATGGTCGACATAATTATTTTCCTAAGGGTGGTTATAATAATTAAGGCATGACTCAATAAAAACTGACTTGTTAGAGTGAGACTCCTTGATAATAGGGAAAGGATCAAAAGGTGATTCATCATAGGTTGACTCATCATAATTATGCATTTCGACAAAAACATCAAGAATTGGTTATTTTTCTTGGACTTATTTTATAATTGGTTGTAAAAATTAGTTTTGAACACATCTTGGTCTTTGAATGACGGCTCTTAGAGAGGTAATGATTGGCTCTATTGTGGTTGAACAATAAACATATATTTTATAAAGTGGGGGAAGGTTAACACTAGATGAAGAATGATTAGTGGTTGGATAATGGTCTATTTGTAAATAGGATCATCTATAATGGTCTCAACAAAGGTTAGTTGTTAGTCTAGGATGAAAACTGTGACCCATCTAGTCCTAGTTACAAAACTTCATTGGGATAACAAGCTACCATACTTAGAAGGGCCTGGAATGGTAATGGAAGGGCATTGCAAAGATTGGTTGATAACACAAGCCAAAGGAAAATGAATTTTAATGGTAATGGAGGGACATTGTGAGGCTTGGTTGATAACATAATCCAAAGGATGAGGTCTTAGTATGGTAATCCTTTAATGATGTGAAGCTTGGTTTCTAGCATAAGCCAAAGGATGATGTCTTAGTATGGTAATCCTTGGATGTTGTAAAGCTTGGTTAATAACATAGACTAAAGGAGGATTAATGGTATAGGTATGGGATCAAGTTTTGTTATCATTGAAAGGGAAAACATCATAAGTTAATTGGCCAAAATAAGGGAAATCATGGCATATGATAATCAAGATGGATGGGCTTTGGTAATTGGCCCCAAAAAGGGTGGTCTTGGTCTATGAAAATGGTCTTGGTATAGGTATATATTTAAAATTGGAATTGTTCTAAGAATAATTACTCATTCTAAAATGGAAAACTTAGTCAAAACTTTGGCCTAGAAGTGGATTTATTCTCCAAAATAGTCAATGATAAACTTGGTCTAAAAAGGTCTAATGTCAAATTTATTGCACAAGAATTCAAGTGAATAGGATAAATCTAAATGCTAAAATTGGTTTAAAATGTTTCAAATAACTCTAATCCAGGTATAAAAATAGGAAAGGTTACAAGGTCTTTAGGAAGAAGGCACAAATATAGGCTCAAAATAACTAGATCTAAAAATTGAAGGGTAAAATGCTAGGTCTTTTGGAAACCTGACACAAAATCTAGGATCAAAACAAACTAGGTATATAATAGAATAATATAAGGTAAGGTAAATGGTAAGTAAGGTAAATGTTTTTGTCATTCCAAATGATGTGGAGATGTATGTCCTGATCAATATATAATACAACTAGAATATTCAACTATATAAACTGCTAGTCCACGCGTCTTCTAAATAGTTTCTCTATCAAGAAATACTACTAATTTGGACTCTAATAATGTTGTTTTTATCCTCATTTATCATTAATTATGTTTCATAAAAAATTTGAGATAAGAAGTCTTTGTAGCCTCTATAAAGGAAGGTGTAACCAGGGATGGTAAATAAGGATAAATATTGGTTGATATGTCTGATTTGGAAAAATAATATAGGTTTAGAATGAATAAATGGATTTCAATGGAATGTATAATGGTTGGGAAACAAATGAAGATCAAGTTTTTTAGGTACACACAATGTTTTTATTCTATATTTGACATAATTTTAGCTGTGTCAAGGCCAAAGACTTATAAATATGCTCTCTAGAGGACTACCAAATTTTTATGTTATCTAAACCTGAGAGTAACTACCATTTGATTATGATATAGAATGGAAGTTGTACTGATGTTATTTATGATAATGTATTTATCAAGTATTGAAGAAATGTTGTAATTATCTATTGGTGCCTTTATGAGGTTTTCACCAATAACAATCTATTTATAAATAGCCTCATCTATAATGGGCTCAATAAAGGTTGTTGCTAGTATAGGATGGTAATTATGACCCATATATTTCTAATTACACATCTTTTTTGGGATAATAAGCTAACATAATTATAAGGGCCTAGAATGGTAATGGAATGGCATTACAAAGCTCGATTTCTAACACAAGCCAAAGGATGAGGACCTAGAATAGTAATGGATAGATGTTGTGAAGTTTGATTGGTAACAAAATATAAAGAATAATGGCCTGAAATGGTAATCCTTGGGTGCTGTAGAACTTGGTTGCTAGTGTAGGCCAAAGTACAAGGCCCTGGCATGGTAATCCTTAGATACTATGAAGCTTGGTTGTTATCATAGGACAAAGGATGAGGTCCTAGTATGGTAATACTTAAATGATATAAAACTTGGTTCTTTGTGTCGATTGAAGGAGGATTAATGGTGTAATTAGGTGATTAGGTGCCATTATCATTGAAAGGATTAACATCATATGTTAATAGGCCCAAATTAATTTAATCATGGTATATGATAATAGACATGGTTGGGTTTTGGAAATTAGCCCTAAAGAGAGTGGTCTTGGTCTATGAAAATGGTTTGGGTCTATGTCTAGGTTTGAAATAAACATTGGTATAGGAATATGTACTCAATCTAAAATGGAAAACTTGGTCTAAACTTTGGCTTAAAATTGGATCTATTATCTAAAATATTCAATGATAAACTCAGTCTAAAAAGGTCTAATGTCAAATGTCTTGCACAAGAAATCAAGTGAATAGGATAAATTCAAATGCCAAACTTGGTAAAAAAATGTTTCAAACAATTGTTATCTAGGTCTAGAAATAAAAAAGGTTACTAGGTATTTTGGAATAAGGCACCAAGATAGGATCAAAACAACTAAGTCTAAAAGATGAAAGTTAAAATTCTAGGTCTTTTGGAAACATAACACAAAATCTAGGATCAAAACAAACTAGGTATTTTGGAAACACAACACAAAATCTAGGATTGGCACATACTAGGTCTAAAAGGCAAGATAATTAATATAACATATCAAAATATTTGGACTTAAACTAGTCATTTGGATTCAAACATATACTTGATCATTGGTAAAATACATTGGTTCTTAGGCACATGGAAGATAGACCACTTCCCAAATTTAGGCACAAAGATCTCTAAAGTAAGTAAGGAATTAGTCCAAGTTGCACAATCCAAAAGTGAGAGGTAAATGCTTAAGGGAAAATTACATGAGGCATAGGCATAAACCAATCAATGTTTGAATCTGAACTTATCAAGACCAATTTTGAACTTATTTCAAAAGACTTGGTTTCTAAAATGGATATCAAGCTAGACCAATATGGATGGCATAATGATACTAGGCATAAACCCAAAAGGCACATGTGATTTTGAGTGCGATTTGACACAGGTTAAAAGTCTTTAAAACAATGTAAGTAGGTTAATGATGTTATCTCACTCAAAATATATGACAAATGGTTTTTTTTCAAACACTCTAAGACATGTACTTGGAATTAAATGGGCAATGTAATGATGCCCCTTTCAAAAATATCACACACACACACACACACACACACACACACACACACACACACACACACACACACACACACACACACACACACACACACACACACACACACACACACACACACACACACACACACACATACACACACATACACACACACACACACACACACACACACACACACACACACACACACACACACACACACACACACACACACACACAAAAGGCTTTTCAAAATGACTAAGGTAAAGTGTGGCATCATACAAATGACATAACACCTCATTAGGCAAAATATTGATGTACAAACATGACTTCTTTTGAATGTGGTATGACAAAAAAATAGTTTTGACTCAAGACAATGCAAGTAAAACAAAAAAAAACACCTAAGTGTATCATCCTAATCCTAAAAATTGATAAGGTGGTTTTATACTATCAAATTACATATATTTACTTGATCTCGTGAGGAAATAATTTTTTTAATCCAAAAATTTATATGCACATGAAAAGTAGGGTTTTTAAGCCCCTTCTTCTCTCAAGAGTTTTTATGATGACATGGAACATTGGGCTAATCACCATGCATTAACAATATATTCATGACAAGTGGGTCCATCTATAAACTATACATTTTTGTATGTTTTAAATGGTCCCATATGTGTGGTTAAAACTAAGGTACAAAATGTCATTTGGATACACGTTAACCAACTTATTTTGAAATGTTCTTAACCTTTTCACAACCAATACATCCATCAATTTCTTAGTGTAGTGTGATGTCTAAGTTAAACCTATGTTCTAAGTTAGTCTCTTAGTAACAGAGCTTGTTTAAATGCTCAAGAAAGAATCCCATTAATTCAACCTCAATTTATAAATCCCTACCCTAAAGTGGGGTTGAAGCAATGTTGGGAGATGAATTTTTAGGTCGACACTTCCCTAAGGAACTTGTGGGAAGGCTATGAACTCCCGCCCATAAGCTAAGATGAATGAAAATTAAAAAATGAAGAACTTTGGGCTTGTTTTGGGATCACCCAATATTTAGAAAAAATGAAAAAAGCAATAAGTGAAGCATTTTTTTCACCCAATTCATTAAAGGGGATGTGGGGAGAATACAAACTACACTTGGTTTGCAAAACAAACACATAAAAAAAATCAAAAATCAAAAACTATTATGAGCACTTAACTAGAGTTCGAGTTCATTTTTTGAGTACCAATTGAAAGATGATGTGAATTATTATCCCCTTGGCATTATTTGAGTTTTGAACTTTAAAAACATTAAAACAAAGTATCTAAAACAAGTTTTAAGCACCAAATGTAGATGTGATTTGAGTTTTGAAAAGTGTTAAACACGTCTTTCCTTAGCCTTTACGTCTTGCAAAATATGTTAGTGGGTTTCTCCTTAGAAGCTAAAAGATTAATGAGAAAATAAAATTTGAAATTTAGCTCTCAGGTTTGTCTATGTTTTTCACATAGTGCAACACCATAGATACACAGATCAAAATTGTAACTTTCCTATAAAACCACAAATGGATAGTGCAAAACTACAAATTCATACAAAATAAACTATTAGTGTAAGACCATAACTATATAGTGAAATAATGCAATTTTTAAGACAATAAAGCAATTATTAAGACAATAATGCAACTAGGAAGTCAAAAATGCAACTGAGAAGGCAAAAATACAACTGGGCTTACAAAAATGTAATTAGAATTTCAAAAAAACAAATGAGCATTAAAAAATGCAATTGACAATGGAAAAATGCAATTGGGAATGCAAAAATGCAATTAGGCATGAAAAAATGCAACTAGACATGCAAAAACACAATTGGGCATGCAAAACACACCTAGGCATGTAAAATGCACATGGGCATGAAAAAATGTAATTGAGCATTTAAAAACACAACTAGGGCTTGAAAAAATGTAATTAGAATTGCAAAAAAGAACTAGGTAGGCAAAAATGTAACTGGGCTTGCAAAAATGTAATTGGAATTGTAAAAAAATAATTGGGCATGCAAAAATGTAATTGATAATGCAACAATACAATTGGGAATGCAAAAATGCAACTAGACATGTAAAAACACAATTGGACATGAAAAACACACCCAGTCATGTAAAATACACATGGGCATGCAAAAATTCAACTAAGCATGCAAAAATGCAACTAGGGGTTGTAATAATGCATTTAAGCATGCAAAAATTCAACTAGGGGTTGCAATAACACATTTCATAGGGTCAATACCACAAATCACCTATAAAACACATTTTGGTTAATGTAATAATTCTTATTTTAAGGTAAAAATGCAACTACCTAGTGCAATATCACAACTTCATGGTACAATATTGCTTTTACTAGTTGTAAAAATGCAACTCTATAGAGCAATACCACAAATTCCTATGTAATGATTGTGAGCTTTAAATTTTCATGTTTTTAGTCAAAAATTTAGGATTTTGACATAAAAATGTTAGCAAGAGGTCAAAAAATGTCATGGGAAGAACTTTTTGGGATGTGGGTCCCACCAAGCATGTCATCATGTGAACAAGGAATCCATAGAGGGGAGATTAGTATAGTGTTAGAGAAGAAAATCAAAATAAAAACAAACACACTAAACACTAACACCTATAGCCTAGACACTAGGGATAACATACATAACAAGCACATAATTGAAACACAACTAGAAAACAGAATAAATCTACCTTTTGCCTTCTTTATATCTCCAAATCTGCTTGTTGAGCTAGCTTGCTTGGCTTTGTGCTCAAGAATTGTTTTTCAATGAATCTTTATTGCTCCACCTCTCCTTGGCACCTTGGTAATGTTGGTTGACTTAGCTTGGCTTGGATTATGAAATTGGTAGGTTAACACTACAATGAAACATTTTAGAGGTATTTTGTCATAATAATATTTCACTAAAAAAGCTTAAAGATAGATAGGTGAGGCCTTATATTTATAGCCTCCAAAGTTAACTCAAACCCAGGTTGAGTTAGGTTAGGATTAACCATGGTTGAGTTCAAACTAATCCTAGGTGAGTTTATTCTAACCCCATTTGAGTTAAGGAGGTGGCATTTAATTATGATTTTCAATTAATAGGCATGGCTCACAAATTAAAAAGTTGTTAGATATTTTGTGAGAGCTTGACAACTCATAAAAGAAATGATGAAGAAGCTTGATATTTTAAATTTTTGAATTTTCATTTTTATATATTCATTAATTTTAAATTGAATATTTATCTAATAATTTAATTTGGTTTAATTAGTTGATTCATTTTTATTAGCATATTATCTCTTTTAGGAGTTTTTCAAGTGCCCCACTTAAGGGGTCTAAAGGCCAAACTACCAGTTGTTAGGTCACGAGATGAATGGGTTGAATCCATAATAGGTTATTATTGTATATAGGGTAATATCCCAAATAGGTATTCTTTAATAGGATTCTAATCACTAATGAATGATGTGTGGATGAAATTGGGACATTAAGTGATTTTTAGGCCCAATTTGTAATGTTTGGTAGAAATCAATCTGAAGCCCAATTGGAAGCTAGTTGTGGGAATAATGGGGTGTCTAAGGTATCACCTCAAATTCTTAAAATTGGATGTTTTTCTAAGATATGGAGGGGAAAATGGACATCCTAAATCAATGGGATAATTTTTTGACTTGAGATATTTTATAGGAAGTGATTAATTCTTATTCAAAAAACATTGTTAATCTAAAGTAGGTTCTATTTTTTAAAATAGAGCCTTAATGGTTAAATTATATTATTTTATTTACATATTATTGATGAAAATTTTGTGTTTTGATTTTATAATGGGGAATATGGTTTGAAAGATGAAGGTATATGGTTTCTCTGATTGGATTTTGTTACTATTTTGTATCTGAATGTTAAACTATGAAAAGATATTTACATCACATTGAAGAAGATTTTTTTTCATTATACACCCTTTTCTTATGTTTCTTTCTACAAAGAAATATGTAATTTTAAATTTTGTTTCTATTTTGATACATTTTTGGATTTTTACTAATTAAACCTTTAGATAAGATTAATACTAGATATTGAATCTTTTTATAAATTTTTTGGATAAGGTTTGGATGTCTCTTTAGAAGATATTTGTTTTATCCCAAATAGATGAAGGTCATTTTTATTTTTAAAATTTTTATGTAAGGATTATATAAAATTTCAATAAATAGATGACATACCCTTAAACCCTTATTTTTATAAATAAAAAAATAATTAGAAAAAATAAAGGGATAACATAAGTGGATTATTTTTTGAAAGAGTATAAGGAAATAATATCAATAAAGTTACAAGTGTTTTTATTCCTATGATAAATATTCTCATCATATGGATTTAATACCTATATAAATTCTATTTAACAAGGCACCACATAGAATTAATCGAAACATGAATGAAGAATTAAAGAATAAAACTCATTTTTTTGGATAGATAATCTATGAGAGTCAAAATCCTTATATAATAATATAAATTTATACTCTAAATATAATGTAACTAAGGTAATAAATTTTCATGGTTTATACAATTTATATAACTTTTTATAATAATTTTTGTAGATGCCTCATTTCTATTACCTTGATGTTTTAATTATCCATAATTGGTACCATTCACTAATATGCTCAATCACACTATCACAGCCCTAATTATTTTATTATGACCCTATATTATCCCATTTTATTGTACAATAATAATATGACCCATCATCATATTATTAATCAACTAATCTCATTATCAACATCCCTAATCTAACCCATCACTAGTCATAGGATCACCCCAATCAATTAATAATTAAACCCAATTGCATAATTTAATCTTACAAATTCCATAAAATGCCAAATATAGATTAATTAATTAATTAATCACATTATTTAGTTAATTATTATTAATCAAACAAATCCATGAAATTTTAAATTCCATAATATTTAAAATCAATAAATCAATTTATCTCAAATCAAAAGCATCATCTATCAACTTTGAAAATATCATCACATCCCAAAGCAAGAAACAAAATTGAAATCAAACCAATCTTCATAAATACAAAGTCTTAAACATACAAATCCCCAAATTTAATACTAAAATTCCATCATTAAATAAGGAATTTACTCATTTATAACCCTTGATATTAAATCAAATCTAATGGTCCACATCATTTTCAAAATATATAAATTATAACTCGCCCCTCACTTTGAAACAAGCTAAGAGAGCCTAGATACATTATATCAATTTTAAAATTAATAATCATCAATCAACGATCATTACATAAATTGACTTTAGCAGCCACATCCCAAGCTTTCAACATGATCAAAACCACATCAAGGGAGTATTTTTAATTTGGGTGATTGAAGGTGCATCTTAAATCTCTCTTAATCTTTATTGGAGGTACCTTTATTTTTTTACAATATTAATTTTATATTGTTTTTAATTTCTAACTTGATTTCTTCTAACACTATAATCATGTATACATTTGGCAAACTCTATGGGATCATTTATCCACAATCCTTGTTATATATTGCTTGCTAGTTATTTTAAGTTTGGTTGGTATAGTTTTTGTGGATAAATAGGATCAATTTGAGTCTAATTTGGTATTTTTAGATTTAAAATTATTTTTTCTATGTCATAGCATTTTTGTTCTATGTAGTAGCATATTTTTTATTGAGAACATCATCTACACAAGATTAGTAAAAATATATTTTTTACCTTTTTTAGCGTCTATTTTTAGATTTTATGAAAAAATTAAAACTTCTAATTCAATAGTGGCATATGTGTTAAATTATTCAACGCATAGAATTTACTATTTTCTTTCTATAGTTTATTTTATCTTTAGTTCATGTGTTTATCATTTCAACATGTTTGAGTTACTATTTAGACTTTTCATGTGAATTTTTGGTGTTTGTGTCTATTTTTTATTTCTATTTTTAGGTGGTATCTATGCAAATGTTGCATCATCTACATGTCTTTAGGGTTTGTGTCTTATTATGCAACATCTACATTCTAGGTAATAAGTGTATGTGTGTTTATTGGCTAACATGTAGGTTTCCTCTAATCAAAGATTCCTAAAACAAACTAGTAACAATAATTTTTTCATATCCACTTGTCTAAGGGAAATAATCAAACAAACTCAACATGCCTTTAAAATTTTAATCTTAATCAATTAATATTATTTTTTCATATTATATATTTATCTTTGATTGTTTGTGTTTATTATAACTAAGGTTACATATGATCTTTGATAAATTGGTAATACATTATTTTAATATTTTGTGTCCTCTTTGGTCAAAGTTGTGTATTCTCTTCCTTATTTCTTTAGGGCGAACATAGAAATCAAAAAAAAAACTTGTGCCCTATTTATTTTATCTTTTAGCATATTATTACTGGGATTTCATTACCCAACATAGAGAAAAATCTCATTTTTTTAGTGGGATATATAAATTAAGGAGGAGATGCCATTATTGGATAATTGATCACCTATTTTACCACCAATATGAAGTGAGGTGGTGTGATCCACCAATACCCAGGCCCTAGACAATACCCTTATATGGATATGGGCCTTAATGTGTCATGAGGTATATACAAGATGCCCCTACCCATCCTTTGTTAACCCAAATTATTAACCTATTTTGAGAATATGAATAGTTGTGTAAAAAAAATTTCCAAGAAAACCCACCACATACTTTTTGAGGTACTATCGATGGACCAATAGGTGCTTGTAATCCTAATTACCTAGTTAGGTTGTACTTACATAAATTAACTAATACATTTGTTCTAAACTAGTGTTACACCTAAATCCAAAAAAATAAAATATAAATATAGTTAATTAAATCTAATATTCAATCGAATTCAAATAAAATCAAATTAACTAAGTCAAACATTCAAAACACAATCTAAATCATACTTTTGATACAAATCCAACCAATTAATTTATCCAATCAAACCAATATGAATTTTCAAGTCAAATCAAATCTAGTTATTGAACCAATAAAACTTACATTTAATTTAAATCCAACATCCAACATCCAAATCAAATCAACAAATCCAACTAATTAGTTTGAATTTAATTCGCATCAACCTTTGATAAAAATACAACTAATCAAATAAAATCTTGAATTAATCAAATCCATCAAAATCCTATCACCTATAATGAGGTACTAATTCATATGAAATCAAAATATAGATACAGAGGATACTTTAGTAATAATGCATTTTAATTCCATCAATAACATGTTCATAATGATGATATTGATAGTTTATCTGATTAGAGTGAATTCTAAGAGGAAGATTTTTTCTGTTTAAGTATAATTGAGGAAAATCCTAAATCAATCAATACATATATGAAACAAATACATAATTATCCTATTCCTTGTATAGATATGTTCACGGATTCCCTCTAATTACAATCCAAATAAATTATCATACATCCTTAGCAAGAATAATTAAAACATCCTTGAGATAGATAAGGCTACTTCTAGTCTCTAGGTAGACCAAAACTGAATCATTGAATAATAATCCAACACAAAAAAAAATTCAACATTAATTCAGTGTAGGCCATTTTCTCATGAATGAAAAGCTATGAAATATTATCTTCAAGGATTTTAAGAAGAAAACCAATGTAAGAAGTATAATTTTGAAGAGATTTATGCCTTTCTATTTGACAAAAATATGCTAAAATTATCATTTCCTTCTCATTTCGAGCCACTTAAATTTGTAAAATATAAAGGAAAAGGTTACCCATGGGAACATGTAAAATAAATATTTATGGCATATGAATAAGTCACTTATAATGATATTGATCTAATCTAACTATTCTTTATAAGCTTGGGTGTCCAATTTTAGAGTGGTTCTTATACCTACCAAAAGGATCTATAACCACATTTTTTGATTTATCAAAATAATTTATAAGGATAATTTCTCCTCTTTAAAAAATGGTGGGTTATATCTTGAAGACTCCCCTACATTATTCCTGATAAGAAATTAGTCAGCATATTTATGGCAATCCTAAATAAGGAAATGTCCTTATAATTATAGGTATAATATGCCACAACATTTAAATTAATAATTGAGAAATGTGTCCAAATAGGAAATGTCCTTGTTGATAAGGTTTTGGTGAAATTGTTTTCCAAAGACTCCCAAAATAAAAATTAGACACAAATTGGAAAGCCCATGTTTTTTAGTAAAAACAAGAATGTAATTGGTGATAGAGTGACTACATCCAAACATGTTCAAATTTTTCAAAACACCCAATTTTCACCCTTCATTAGGCTCATCCCAAACATGAATACCAACAAAGGACATAAACTCATCTTGAGAAACCTTTGGAAGTTGTTTACCAAAAACTTGTTGGAATAAACATGATTTCATATCCATAAACAAATCTATTTAGTGAAAATAAATGTAAGCTAAAATGGTAGAAAGAAGATGAGTAGTATTATTTTCATAGGATCAAGGTTCATTATAATAACATGTGCATGCATCTTTAAAACAATATTTAAGACTTACTAGATCATGTTGAGATTTAATTAGATAATGATGCTTCAACATCCAAGAATAAGAAAATGGGCATTGTTGTCACTCAATATTACACCATATATAGGTTATTCAATCCTTATCTAGATTGAGTGTAACATTATATTACCTCTAGGCCTATGGGTTGCCTATAGTAGAGGTAAACCTCTAGGTTTAAGGGCTAACTCCCTAGATTAGACTTTGATAGATTATCACCTACACTACTTTTCTTCTTGGATGAAAAGGGATATAAGGAACACAAAATTAATCTATGATAATGAGGTGATACACCATATTTATCTCCACTATAATACCATACACGTGTACTATGAAATGTGACTCACAATACAAGTCTTAACATCCTATATTTTTCTAATATAAGTATTTCAAACATGAAGGTGATATGAATTGTAATTATCAAGGTGATTGAAAAATAGATTATATTTTAGATACTAATACTAGTCCTTACACATAAAGATGGAAAAATACACTAGCTACACTTCATGTGACCTATTATAGGGAGAACTACTTATACCAAACATGAAAGAGTAAAGAGAACACAAGGATAGATAGTTATCACTTATCATTCCACTATTCACTACTTCACACACTTAGAAAATAAGTTATGAACTCAAAAAAATATTGGAAATCTTTATTTCAAAGGAAAATACATTATTCAAAATAGTAGGGCTTTACCATACAATGTGTGGACTAGATACAACCATAAAAAAGGCTTGCAAAAATAAAGCAAGGAGAGGAGAGAGAAGAAGAGGAGATCAAGAGTCACAAATCCAAGTGTCAATACTTGGAAGATAGTTATAATATAATAGAATGAAGTGTAAAATGGGTCAATAAAGTTTTAGGGACATGTGTCGATCATAAATGTACCATTCTCCCTCAAGTTGTCATTGAGACTCTCCATATTCTTCTTTGAAACTACCTTTTAGTGATGAGTACACTTGAATATTTTAAACCACCTTAAGAATACTTAACACATATGAATTGTATTGAGAATTTGGAAATCTGATTATGATAGTCATCAAATACTCTTCAACTTATGGAATCCTCATGGACATTTTCTTTTTCACTCTCTAACAGCCACTCACTAGCTCTTTTAGGCTTGTCTTCACATTTTTCACTCCATTGACTTGTATTTTATAAAATAAAGTTCATTGAATAGGTGTTATAAATATAATTATAACCACTTTGAATTCTAGTGTAGCATATGGACTTCACTGGAACTCATTACAACACTTATCATCTTTCTCATATGTAGTCACTATGTCTTCTCATTGTACTAGCTCATACTACCTACAATGAATCGTCTAGAAGAGGAATTTATATGAAAAAACATGGTGATATTTGAGTATGAGGGGTTATATTAAATATATACACACCTTTCATAGTGACATTAAAATATCCATTCCTTTCTACACCTGTGAAACACATCAAATCCTACAAAATAGATTGAATTAGGCTTATTCGTACAAGTGATAGTATGAAAAATTTAGGTGTTAGGGAGACTAAAGGAGTGATAGACAAGTATAAATTAGTTTCAAGACCAATTGACTCCCTTTTAATGCATTTCCCACCATGTCTTTTCCATCAAGTTTGAATGAAGGTTTTAGGAGGGTTTTGAGTCATCTAGCTTCTTAGAAATGATTCATAAAATATAGATGTTCAATCCATAAAAAAATTCCATTGAGATAAATTTTAATACCCCATTCAAATATTAATATATCCTTAAATCACCATGAACACTTTCCCTACATATATGAGCAGTTGAATATGCCTCTTGAGCTCCTTTTGGGTGTTCTAAGTAGCCCTGAGACCAAACTAGGCCAAATCAATCAATTTGATCTATTTATATACAAATACATGGCTCTTTTAGACTCTCCCCTAAATTTCATAAAATTTCTTATGAATATCATATGGTCTTGTGAACCAATTTAGGCACCCCAAGGATATAGGCCTAACTATGTTTGCTTATGTATGACCACTTATGAGTGGTTTCTAGTGATTTTAGGTGTTTATTCACTTTTTATATATCCAAATTAAACTTTCAAATCTTTTTTTAGTTTACTATAACTCTCATCACATTATTTTACCATTCATGTGCTAAACCTATAGGTGGCTTTGACTATGGAGTGCCCTTTGTCTGAGATAAAATAAAGGTAATATACCCTATTTGTCTAACAAAATTGAGATTATGGATCGATTTATTATGTAATAAATACCATATATGAAAAAAATTTAAGGTTAGATCACATATACAAGTCTCTCAACACTCTAAAACTTAAAACTAGCTTCTCAAGCCTATTGATTGTGCAGGGTATTAGGCTGACTATGGGTTGAGGTTTGAAACCCAATATTTTATCTATATCTTTCATATAATAATCATATGAAGTTGATATTACCACTATGAGAGTGTCTTACACATGTTTATCCATCTTACATCTCATTGTATTATCCAATACCTTTCACTAGCATGAGCTAATATGTGATTGTAGCAGACTGTAGACATTCATATTAAGAAAATGGGACTCCTATAGGTGTTTATTTATCATTGAACATTGTGTTTCATGACTTAAGTTAGTCTTAAGGTCATTAAGACCATTATACATCTTGTTTAACTCACTTTTCCATGAGAATTCTGCAATCATCCTTCTACCATCCATGCATCACGTGTCAATGTAGGCTATAGGTTCATTTGGCCTTTATAACACTGTATCTTTCACTAAGTATCTTTAGTATAAAATTGACTAAATTAAAATCCATCCAGCCATCAATCTCTTTTGACTTAGTAACCCCTTCATGTGTCAAGATGTTGTCTCTAAGATTGGGTTACAAGAAAGAAGTTATTAAGTCTGTCTAGACTTCAAGACACTCCACCATGAGATGACCTTTTATGAGGTAGAATCCTCTTTTGGAGAAGTTAAGGTAAGTTGTCTCATTTGAAAATTTCCTAACTTTGTGAACATGGATCCAAGTCTAACTATACATAGTGACTTTACCACTATCAATTTGATATTATATGCTCTTAGACTTCCCTAACAGTCTTAATTAAATCCCAAACATCTCCAAATCCATTTTATCACTACTCAAACCTCTGTGGTGTTAGATTTAGACCACTATTTGAGTTTGCCTATAGGTATTACTATATATATGACTATGTATGTTGAATTGGTTCTCATAACCAATCTCTAATCCTTTGGATAGATTAGTATTACTATTTACACCTTGAGAGTATTCTCACAATCTTGAAACCTTCTTGGTTCATAAACATGACTGATCAAAGCTTAGTTCCACTTGACTATAGGTGACAATCACAATGAGATCTGACTGTGTGTGTATTATAATTATATTATAATTCCTCCCATGCCAACATTGGTTTGATCAATGGTTCAACCATGTTTTTGATGATATATGAGATATTATAAATGTTTAGAGGTTTGAAAATCATCAATACCCCTATCTAAGCACTCCCACATAGTCTTGTATGTGACTATTGTAGGGCTTCTTGACTTTACTTGTGTCTTAGACTCTTCACTCCATAAAATTTACTTTTGAAAATAAAATTTCAAAAGATAAAATTATCACCAAGAAATTAGATATTGGACGTAACATATCACCTTTGTTCTAAAGACCAACATAAGAAGATAAGCTTTACAATTATGAAAATAATGTTTTACAGACCAATAGTTCTCATTTATTTCATAATGAGGGTGATCCTACCAGCATCTTCACCTTCACACATTCCAAATGAGTTAAATAAAACATGAAATTGAATAAAATTTCTTGTAACTCCATGTACAACACTTTATTTTCATATACCAATGCCACCAGAGGAGAAAACCAAAGGTGATAGGATTATGTAGGTAATTTTGAGATGCTAACAATCTTGGAGAGTATTCATATAGAATAGATCACTAATCCTAAAACTATTACCATGAAATATAAGTAAAAAGGGAGTAATTTCATCCATCATGTGCACTTGTTTGAACTCTACTCCTCTTGTCTATACCAAGTAGAAACCAATAACCTATTTGACCTTGTCCAAGATAATGATGAATGAAAAGAATTGGTTTTACTCAATTTTGGGTCTATAAAAAATTACCAAGAATTAAAATTAACTATGGATATCTAAAGGGACCCTCATTAAGTCTTCCGATGTGTTGATTGTGTCACTTAGGTCGTATAATTTCCTAAAACTACATGTTTTTAGTTTATCTCCTTGGATGGATGTTAAACCTATAATTTTTGAGTTTGACAATAGTTTCTCTAATCATTTTTGACATGTGGGATGTTACATTTCATCTTAGCACCTTTATCTTCTTATGGAAATTGTATAAGTTCATTAAATGATCCAAAAGTTGGCCTAATATGACATTGGACCAACTTAGACAAAAATGGCAAAGATAAAACATATGTTTGACCTCATTAAAACTATAGGAGAAATTTTCAACCTAAGATACCCTACGACAAATTTCAACTATATAAGAAGTTCACCTAATTTGACTTGGGGTTAAATTAGTCAACATTTTGGTGATTTCTTAAGGGTATAAAGCCTTTTATGGTAAGGACTAGTAGCCTTCTCCTATCCATTTGGATATGGACTCACGTATACACTATAATTGATACAATAAAATGCCTCTAAAAGGACACCAAACCACATAAAACACAATAGGAAATAAACACATAAGTAAGACCAAAAAACACAATTATGCTCTCTAAGCACTTAGGTAAAAACCACACAACAAATCAAGTAAAAGCATCTATCTTAATATGTTCAAGACCTCAAACACTTGAGATAAATAAAAACTTCATCATTACTTTAACTAGGATCAAAGATAATGCTTCTTGCATCACTGATACTCTATGAAATAAATACTTCATATGAGGCATACTTAACAATGAACACTTGTTTATGTAGATAGTCAAATGACTTACAATCTTTGGATCTTCTGTTAGAATCAATTTTGTCATTTGAAGTTCTCATGAACACTCCATTTATCTCTCAAAGAGTCTTTTTAAATCTTGCAACTTTCTTGACTTATGTCATGTTCAATAGTAAAATGACTTAAAATATTTGGATCTTCTATTAGAAGCATGTTTGTCATTTGGAGTTCTCCTGAACACTCCATCTATCCCTCAAAGAGTCTAGTTTAAGCTTGCAACTTGCTTGACTTATGTCATTTTAATTTAAACTTCTCAAAATGAAACTTGGGAGTTATCAAAGCTATCTCAATTTCTTATTAGTTTATAACATGATGTAATTGGTATACAGAAACATCGAGATTGTCTTCTTACTACTCCAACATGTTTGAAAGTGATTCAACATCGGATTGAGGTTTGGGTTGCTCTTCAAACACACACATTTATACCTTGGCTTCATTATATTCCTTAATTATTTTAGCCTACTTGTATTAGTTTGACACTCATTCTCATGCTTAATAGGACACTCTCCTTCATGTTTATAAGATCCATCAATAACCTTACTATCATATTTATGCTTCTTAGGAAGGGGACTTGACTTATTCAATTATTTAAATGCTTGAACTATGGCATGGAAATGTTGCCATATATCATCTTATTCTTCATGGATGTCAAAATTATGGACTCCTCAATCTTGGTCCTTCCTCATTATATAGATCTACCATACTCTGAAAACCATCATAATCATGCATATGAATAAGGTAATTATCAATGCTTACCTCTAAATGTTTGTCATCTTCCTCATAGATGATGTATGTTCCAAGGTTTATTATTCAATTAAAGTGTATGGATCATGTCCATAAGTTTCAACACCATACTCATGTAGGAAAATGTCAAAGATACCTTCAAGTTTGGAGGATGCTCCACTATACATATCACACTCTTCTTGATCATTAATGGTACAATTCAGATTATAACTTACTTCTATAAATGGCTCACTATGAGATTTGGACAATGACTATCTCCTAATAGTCACTTTTAATCCATACCTTGTTTTGAAAGCTAAGAAGGACCAATCAACTGAGAGATATCCTCCTATCTTATTGGTTAAGTCCATTGATAACTAGATATCAAAGTGAATAAGTAGATTTGCCACTTCTATATCTTGAAGGATGAGAAATATTGGAAAATCATGCAAGAAATCTCTCAAACATTTAATGATCCCCACTATCTTAGCTAGTTTCACATCAAGTTATAACACTCCCTTTTTATATGGCTCATATTTCAATCCCAACTTATCTACCATAATTTTGGGAATATTGAAGTACTTTCCCCACTATCCACAATACAATGATGAATAAGCTTGTCTCCCACAATGAGAGTGAGGTATAAAGGTGGAGGCTTTTCATATTTGGTGGAGGGTTCAACAATGTGAGTAGGAGTATAAGTGAGGGGTAAATCACCATGTCTTGATGGTTGAGGATTGATTCAAACTTGGGATAGATATTCTTGGATAAGTTTTTTTTTATCAGACATGTGGAGAACTTCCCAAAGAGATATAGATATTTTATTACTCTTCAAATAATCAATGATATTCAAAGAAGGAACATTTACCTTTTTTTTTAATCCTTGAAGGAAAAGGTGTGTCTTGAGCTTGGGCTAATGTATTATTTTGAGTCACCCTTCCCACATTATTATTTTAAATAGGTGTATAACTTGTAGGGATTAATACATTTTCACTCACACCTTGATTGGCATCCATGTATTGTCCTTGAGGCTGCAATTCTTCTCCTTGAACCAAGTTACTATGGACTAGAACCATGGCACCTGTATTGGAAGTAGAGGTTAGATTATATCCATTGGGTTGCTTATTAAAGTTAGGATGTCCTTGTCCTATCTCTTAACCATATTGATGAGGTGAAAACCTACTTGCTTATGGAGAACAGGGGTAGGTATTTTGGTTAATTCCATATTGTATATTTAGTTGCATGGCTTGAGCCTTTAAGGCCTTATACCTTTCCTCATAATCAATGGTATCTTATGACTTCTTTGGTCAAATCTATACTTGTTTGCATTTGAAATTGGAGCAAGACTTGGGGAAGTAGAAGACGTGTTAGGCAGAATGGGCATATATACTTTTGGAGGAAATTAAATAGCTTGTATTAAACCATTCTCAACTCTAATGGATATGTCATAAGCTTAAAGAAAAGTGTAATCACCCATAGATTGTAACATGATGGCTATATCAGTCTCAGTAGCCCTTAGGTATGTAGGGAAAAAATATTTTAGGGGGTCTCATGGGAAGGGGTAGCCTATACAAAGTTATTTGAAACCTCTCATTAAAGTCATGCATAGTTTATTTAGGTCCTCTTTGAATCACATTTAGCTGATGAACGAGTGGTCTATGATCACTCTTTCCTTAAAATATTGGGTTAAATAACTCTCCAAACTCATCCCAAATGGTAATATATTCTCCTGATAGTGTCTTACACCAATCAAGGGATTTTCCAATAAGAGACATGGCAAGTAACCTGACTACAATATTAACTTTATTGGCATTATGAAAGTTATATAAGCTATAAATGTCACTAATATGCTCACTTGGGGTGATAGGTTTTTTCCACATTTAAGGTGAGAACACTCTTGGCAGCATTGGGATGGATATCATCATTTGCATTGAGGTGTATGGGATTTTTAGTGTTAAAGCTTGGGAATTCATTTTGCCTAGCCATGTTGTCCTCAATCTCCTCTTCACTCTCTTGATATTCTTGGCTTTCAATGTCTTCTTACTCTTAAATTATCAAGATAGGATAAGGGTGTCTAAATTCAAGAGGAATTTCAAGCTAAGGGAGTGGATCTATAAGGTAGTTACCTCTACTAGTAGTTGACTTAGTAAGGACCATGAAGTATGAATAAAAGGAATGATAAAACTTGGTCTAAAACTAGATATCACCTTTAGTGGGGTCACCAAATCTTGAGTAGAAAACATGTATGTAGCTATGATGTTTTGAAGACTAAAATTCACCTTAACAAGATGTACTTGAGATAATTATCCCACAAGGCATGCTAAAACTATTTTCATTCAATCTTTCACCCTAGAGAATTTATTCAATCCTTCTCTAGATTGAGTGGAACATTGGATTACCTCTAGGCTTGTGGATTTTCTATCGTAGAGATAAAACCTTAGGTTTAAGGGGTATCTCCCTAGATTAGAATTTGATAACTTATAACCTACACTACTTGTTTACTTGGATGAAAATGGATAGAAGGAAAATAAAAGTAACCTATGCTAGTAAGGTGATACACTAGACTGATCTCCACTAAATTACCATACACTTACACTATGAAACATGACTCATAATATTATATTTCTCTAACATAAGTGTTTTAAACATGAAGGTGATATGTATTATACTTATCAAGGTGCATGAACAAGAGGTCAAATTGCATACACTAATGTAACTCCTTACACTTAGATATAGACAAATACACTAGCTACATGTCATGTGACCTGTTAGAGGGAGAAATACTTGCACCAAACATGAATGAGTAAAGAGAACACAAGGGTATATAGTTATCACTTATCATTCCACTATTCACTACTTTACAAACTTATACAAAAAACTATTAACTCAAAACTAGATTGAAAATTTTTATTTCAAAAGAAAATATAGTATTAAAAACATCATGTCTTTACCATACTAGGTGTGGATTGGATACAACTACCAAAAAGGCTTACATATATAGAGCATAAGAGAAGAACGAGTAAAAGAGAAGATCAAGAATCACAAGGCCAAGAAGAGTGTTATAGGTAAAATCACTGAGAGGAGGGGGTGAATTATTGAACCTAGATATTTCAATTTTAATTTCAATCCTTTAATCTATTAACCAATCTACATATATCAACTTGATCAAGAAGCATTAACAAGAGAGATCATACATTCAATGCATACACAATATCAAACACATAACACATAGTTCCTATGGGAAACCTTCATGGGGATTAAAACCCACTCTCAAGATTATAACACAAATGGAATACTATCCTATAATAAATTAAAAACAAGAAACTAATCAACTCCTTTAGACCAGTAAACCTTAAACATATCCTCTTGACTAAAGGTATTTAGTGAAACACATGTTTCACAAGGAACAACTACCCCTAAGGAAGACTAAGTCCTTTAGAAACTCCTTTGAACACCTCTACCTTAGAAATGATGTCTTCACCACTTAATGATGGATCTCTATTTTCTAACCTATGTAAAAACACTCTCTATCTCAAACGTGCCTCTTACATAAGCATGTCACAGTCTCTTTCCTTCAATCAAACTATCCTCATATGCACACTCAGACCTCTTCACATATCCTCAAATTGAAAGAGAACTATCTTGACATTAGGATCATGATCTATAGGTCATATATGTATTTAAAAAACTATTATTCTTATTAACTCAACTAAAAGGAACACTACCTATCCTTCATTTGACAACACTCACATCCACCTTGCACAAGACTCTCTAAACTCTCACATACAAGTCTAGAAATTAACACATTTAGTTTCACTACATATAGAGAAATAATGAATTAAAAATATTTTCTTGTCATCCAAAAAACATGCCTTTACCCTTAAGGCATCTCACATGGGTCACACTTAAGCACAATCCACTTTCAAATAGGCCTAAGTCACTTTTACGTCCTATGGAGACACATTCAACTCTTTAACACTTCTCTAAGTAAAATAAGAATAGAGGAACACTTTTCTAACTCATAAACCCATTCCAAATCATCTATAGGTCCACATTAATTTTCTAACTCCATCACAGTACCCTTATGCTTAATTAGAAATTGCTCAAACAACTCTCTATACAAACAAGAATTATGAATGAACACATAGTCACATTCTAAACCATTGTTCATACTGCACACATTTGGTCAAACCTTCAAAATGCAGAAAAATCATCCTCATGGAGTATAAAACAATCCTCAATAGATAATTAACCATGAAACATCAAAATAACATCTACATAAGTTCAAACATCCTTCTTAGGTCACATGTAGAACATTCATTAACATAGTCATTTTTGAAGCTCAATATATTTGTCTGTACATACTTCTAGATCTTTAAATCCATATTTCCAAATGTATCTTGGATTCCTCTACATATTTTATTCTTAGTACACTATCAAATAATTCTTAGATAAAAAGTTAGGGCCAAAAAACTAGACACTTTTCTTTTCCTTTGCAAATTCAAATATTTAAACATCAATGGTCAGAGTTAAACTTTGAACACTATGCTCACATCTTGTGTCCTCACTTCTTAGATCAAATACACACCATCGATCTTATCTTGATATTTAACACATAAGTGTCAATCCTCAAATGTTAAACCTCAATCACTTTGAACTCATCTCGTGTAATCTTGTAATGTTGACTCCATGCGCTCCATTGATATCTATAGATCAACCAGGGCTTTAACTATCAATTCTCACCATTCGATCAATCTATACAAACACCAGCTCACCATTAGATCCTTATCCTTTACCTTTGATCATTCTTTAAACATCATGCACCTATCCTCATCTCACTACTTCTTGACTTCTTGGAGCAACGTGCACCATCAATATTTCTCAAACTTTAACTTGTGTATAAATGACTATGGAAACCTTTGAAATACTCCTAGAAGGCCAACTTTACAAAGTCATAAATTTTGACTCGCTCACTTGCATGTTCTCAAATTTGGACCATATGATATATTCACATAGGATAATCTAATCATGTAATACACTAATCTTTTAACCTTTACATGTGTGAGATATAATTCAATTAAAATTCCTTCTCAAAATATTATGTCATAGATACAACTATGCATAGAATTTATTTAGGAGACCAACTTTGCTCCTACATAACTTTTGTTACACTTTAATGTATGATCTAAAATTTAGAAAAAATAAAATATTTACAAAATTAAATAAACACACATGATCTCCTTCTACTGCAATATCCACATGTAAAATATATACCTTAATCAAAATGATTACTTGGCTCTTCTTTCCATATGCAAATTTGGCTAAGTATTGGAAAACATAGTCAAACTACCTGGGATCCCAACTTTGCACATGCATATATTTTTTCATGCTTAGTCACATAATTTAAGAATTATCACATATAAACTAGGAATAAAAATTAACACATGATTATTTTGTCTTGACACCTCCACTCATGTGAATGATAACCTCATCAACATGCTTACTCAGTTCTTTCTAGCCACATGCAAATTTGGCTATGTGAAAACAATGAATTTTGATTAAGAAGCCAACTTTTCACCCTCATATCTTTAATTGCACTTTGATGCATGAATTGAGATTTAACACATATCAACTAGGGACTAATGTGATCACAACCATATGACCAACTATCATTGACTCATTCCCATGTGGTAATGGTGATGTCATCAAATTGCCTACTAAAATTTTATGCCACTGGATCCAAAGTGTCTAGATGAAAAACTATGGACAACCAGATGAATTCCACTTATGCACACAAGCTCTCAAAGATTATAATACATCTTAGGGACCTTTTTCACATGATCAATAATCCATACTCATCCCTAATCATCTCTAAATAGTCAAACTCTATAGATCAATCAAGCATACTTCAATCATACTAGGATAGGTATAATGCACACTTTATCATTGTTACTTAGGTTATAAAATCACTTCATCCATTCTCCAAGACACCTCCATGACATCACTAAAATATATTCAACAATCTCCCCATTGTCATTGATGTTAATAAACATCATATATAGAAATATACATCTCACCTTCTCTCTCTTCAAGCACTCCCATAATAGAAACTTTCTACCCCTTTGACACAATGACAAAGTGGGCACCAACTGATCCTAAGGACTTGAAAAGACCATAAATAAGAAATGACCATATTATAAAGATGATATAAACTCCCCCTTACCTTGAGCCTACATCTACTTATCTTGATAAATTCCTCTTACTCTATGTCAACACTCTCTCCAACAAAGTACTGCAACCAATAAATATGGAACATAAAAAGCACTAAAATATAATATAACTTACCAAGAGACATCTGAGAGGGAATCCCCCTAAGATTTTTGAGCAATTTCACCACTTGAGCATCTTCAGATCTCTATACACCATGAGGAACCAACATATAAGATTACTAGCCTTCTCTCTCAAGATACCATAAGGACCATCAATAGAACTTCATTCCACTCACTAAATAGGAAAAATTATCTCAATCAACATAATAAATCTCCATGAAAAAATCATACTTTACTCTTTTGGAGTAACTGAGAAAAAATAACCTCTTCTTCACACTAGGCCTATCTTAGACTCCTTGTAGCCCTACTTGGAACTTATAGAGCCCACACCTTTTAGTAGATGAATCTTCAGGACCCAAAAATTCACATCTAGAGAACTCTCATATACCCTACTAAAGGACACCAATTTGAAACAACAAGATCATCCTCTAAAACATACTTCTTGCACAAACCAACTATCTAATTAGGCCTTCAACTTGAAAAAAACTTAAATAACTTGATAACAACAAACCTTCAAATCTTTGTGAACCTTGATTTGATAACCCATTTGGCCCATTGAACATATTAATAAGCCTTAGACCTCAACTCATAAGGTGGACCAATTTTTTAGCATAGCCCAAAAACCTCAAATCTTAAAACAAACAAAGTCATCATAGTGCCTTCTAGTCAATGTATTCCTCTAAAACTTATTGTACACCTAGAGACAAACATTACACACTTATGGATCAAAATTTGAGCTTCCACACAAATGGGAACCTTGACTTCATATAACCCATTTTATAACTTGCAAGCTCTTAAGCACAAACTAAGAAATCTAAGAGCTAACAAAATTATCCAAATTGACTTCAACATACCTTCAAATCATAAAACCACCTAGATCATTCTAGAATAAGGTCAATATACCTTTTTATGCAAAAATAGCATCTTCATAAATCACAAATCCTCCTTCACCATTTGATAACTTTCAATTTGACCCTGTAGACTACTTTCATAGATTTTTATCAACATCATGACATTACCTTAATAGATTTTCCATTTGGATGTACCTATTCTAGATAATAATAATAAACTCTAGTCTTATATAACCATCTCAAAAACACCACAAAAACACTTACTTCTCCACTGAAAGGAGTCTCTTTAAGAAACATAGATAGAGACATCATTTACACCATAATTCTCTAAAACAAAGTAAATCTAGGAGTGGCCCACATCTCCTCAATAATCACTGGAATCCTCTTATAGCTATAATATTTATTTATCTAGTTTTTCTTCTTCTTAGATTGAACTATGACAATTGGTTCTTCTTCTATATCACTTTTATTCAAAGATAGAATTGTCAATATATGGAGAAACTATGGAATTTTAACGTACCTTTTCATTTTAAGAATCAATCTTGTAGCTTGGAACCTCATTATTAGGCAAAATAACTTATGTAATCTACATGAAGCATGTTCAAAAATATTAATATGTTCACGTAGATCCATACTTACTCAGAACTAGCCTAAACTAGTACCTTGGTCTTCTCCTTGAGCTTGGTCTCTTCATTCTCAACATGAGTAGAAAATGAGACCTCTTGGTACTATTCAACTTTAGAAACATTATCCACCATATAAAATAAATTACTTGGACATGTAGACTCATCATAATTCCTACTTACCACCTTTGGTCTGTATGTGTTCACTTGCCTTCTACCTTACACTCTAGGAACTTGATAAAATATATTATATCCTAATGGCCTTTGATTGTATAATCTATAAATATGACCTCTCTATTCATATTCATATCAAACCATACTCCTTGATGTAAACTCAACTTGTCTTATCTTGTTCAGACAAAAACTATTAATGTGTCCAATGTCATGACAACTGAAACAAACTACTCTTTTTGAATAAGACTATACTTTCCTTATTTAGACATTACTTAGAAAAGTGTCCTTCATTAATAAAATTTAATCACTTAACCTTACTTATACCTTTTGACTGATGACCCTTATAATAGTTCCATGCAAACTCACACTCTTAAGAGGTCTTCTACATTCTTTATCTCTATGCCCAAACTGATTACAAGTATAGAAGTAACCATTGAAATTTGTATACCTCATGGCACTTAGTTGTCTAATATATTTTTTATTCATTCTATGAGCACCTTCATTCATTTTCTAATGATTTATCTTAAAAGTTTGATTGTCCTTTTTCACATTATTCTTCATCTTGTCTTGAGTTATAGTCTCTAATTCTTCTTTGTATCCAAGACTAGTCTTATCACTTGCATGCTTTTGATCATTTAGAATGTCATATAGATCACTTGAAATCTTTCAAAATATTACAAATGATATTACCTTACTAGATACATTCTATAACTTAGATTTAAATGACTCATTTTCAATTACATACCTTGCACATTCATATTCTTTAGATTCTAGGATTTTAGATAGAATTTCTAATTAACAACTGAGATGTTTAACCATATCTTCATGCTCTTTGTCATCTTCATCCATTCTTGCCTAAAACACATCAAATTACTCCTCAAATTCCTTGAGTTTATATTTCATCTTCTTATTTATTTTCTTCTTAATATTCAATTCTTCATGAGCTTTAGTCAATAAAGTCTCATAGTCAAACTCATCTTCATCATCATTTGAATCACTCCAAGTAGACTCCCTTTTATATGAGAAACTTCCTTTCTCAGCTGTGAAAAGGGATATATCTTCAAGAGGACCATGATCTTCATGATCATACTTTGAGTCATTGTCTTCACTCTCATTTGATGAGCTATATTATTATTTGGTGTAGAGATACTTTTTGTTCTTGAAGTACTTCTTCTTGTTATCAAACCTTCTGAGTCCCTTCTTGATTTTATCAGACTTGAAAATATATTTCCATCATCATGACCTTGATAATTATATTCATAATCATCCTTATTATACTTATGAGGGCACTTATTATCAAAATGTTTTATCTTACCATAATTGAAGCATTTGAGGGGTAGCTTACCTTGATAGTTGCTTGAACCTATTCTCAATTTCCTTTAAATCGAAGCAATTAGTTTATCCTCATCTATATTAGGAATGTCATCCTCCTTAAGTTTCTTACCTTGTAATTTATTATTTATCTTCATTTTAGTCTTGATATTTTCCTCTTTATTTGGTGGTATATCATCATTATTCCTCATCTCATAGGTAGTAAGGGTGCCATGTAATTGATCCATCTTAAACTAAGTAAGATCATTACTCTCTTCTATAGTAAATACTTTCATATCATACTTAGGTGATAGATACCTCAATACCTTTTAAATAATATTAGCCTCTTTAATTATCTCTCTAAGACCTCTAATGATGTTCACAATATCATCAACTCTCTATAGAAAGGATGCCATAATATCTTATTATTTCATCTTGAGACTCTCTAATTATCTTCAGTGAGTCTGTAACTTTGTCAAGTAAACCTTTGAATCCTTAAAAAATAATCTTCAATTTATCCCATATTTCCTTAGTAGATGTGAAATGGATTACTTTGGTGAACTCAGTCTCTATAAGACCACAAGTGATGACATTCATTTCCTTCAAATTGTTCTCAAATAACTTCATGTCTATAACACTAGGTGGAATAATAGTATGAACACCATATCCATCCTTAATAGATTGACAAACATCAAACCTTAGGGACATAATGTATGTCCTTATCTTTACACTCCAAAAAGCATAATTAGATCCATTTAACATCATTACTTGATTAGTAGATAAATCTCCTTGATGACTACCCATATTATACCTTAGATTACCTTCAATCTATTAATACTTTACCAAAGGACCTGCTCTGATACCAATTATTAGACATATAATCACTGAGATGGGGGGTGAATCAATGAGCTAACATATTTAAATTTCAATTTCAATCATTTAAACTATTAACCAATCAACATATATCAACTTGATAAAGAAACATTAATAAGAGAGCTCGTACATTCAATACATATACAAGATCAAATACATAACACATAGTTCCTATGGGAAAACCTCAAGGGGAATAAAACCCACTCTCAAGAATACAAAACAAATGGAATATTGACCTACAATAAATTATAAACAAGATACTGATCAACTCCTTTAGACTATAAAAACTTAATCATATCCTCTTGACCAAAGGTATTTAGTGAAACACTAGTTTCACAAGGAGGAACTGCCCCTAAGGAAGACCAACTCCTTTAGACCCTATTTTGAACACCTCAACCTTAGAAATTATGTATTCAACACCTAATGATGGATCTCTATTTTATAACCTCTGTACAAACACTCTCTATCTCAAACAAGCCTCTCATATAGGCATATCACAATCTCTTTCTTTCTTCACTCAAACTATCCTCATATGCACACTTGGACCTCTTCACATATCCTCAAATTGCAAGAGCACTATCTTAACATTAGGAACATGAATTATAGGTCATACATATAGTCAAAAAAAAAAATCTCATTAACTCAACCAACAATCACACTACCTATCCTTTACTTCATAATGCTCACATCTACCTTACACAAGTCTCTCTAAAATATCACATGCAAGTCTACAAACCAACACATTTAGTTTTAATATATATAGATAAATCATTAATTAAAAATATTTAAATATTTAATTTTTAGCCACAAAACATGCCTTCACCCTTAAGACATCTCACATGGGTCACACTTAAGCACAATTCACTTTCAAATAGGCCTAAGTCACTTTTAGGTCCTATGGAGACCCATTCAGCTCTTTAATACTTCTTTGAGTAAACTAAGAACATAGGAACAATTTTCCAAATCATGAACCCATGAAACATGATCTATAGGTCCACCTTAAGTGTCCAAATCCATCAGAATACCCTTCTACTTAAGCACAAATTCCTCAAATAACTCTCTATACACACAATCATTATGAGCGAACACACAGTCACATTCCAAACCACTATTCATATTACACACAATTGGTTAAACCTTTAAAATGAACATAGATCATCCTGATGGAGTCTAAAACACTCCCCATTATCCAATTCACTATGAAACATCAAAACAACATGTACATAAGTTCAAACATCCTTCTCAGGTCACTTGTAGAATATGCATGAACACACAGTCACCTTTTAAGCTCAATATATTTGTCTACACATAATTATAGATATTTAAATCAATATTTATAAATGTGCCTTGGATTCCTCTACATATTTTATTTTTACTACACTATCAAATTCTGCTTGGATCAAAAGTAATGGCCTAAAACTAGACACTATCTTTTCCTTTACAAATTCAAATATTTAAATGTCAATGGCCACAGTTAAAATTTGAATACTATGCTCACATCTCATGTACTCACTACTTAGATAAAATAAACACCATTGATATTATCTAATCATTAACACATGGTCGCCAATGCTCAAATTTTAACCCTTAATCACTTTGACCTCATCTTGTGTAATATTATAATGTTGACTCCACACACTTCATCGATATATGTGGATCATCTAGGTATTTAACTATCAGTACTCACCATTTAATAAATATATATGAATACCCACTCATCATTATATACTTATCCTTTATCTTTTATCAATCATTAAACATCATGCACATGTCCTCATATCTCTACTTCCTAACTTCTTGGAGTAGTGTGCACCATTGATCTTGATCAAACTTTAACTTGTACAGAAATGACTATGGGAACCTTTGAAATATGCCTATAAGGCTAACTTTGCATAATCATAAATTTTGACTCATTCACTCGTATGTTCTCAAATTTGGACCATACGATCTCCTCACATAGGAGAATTCAAGAATGTGACAAAATATTCTTGAAACATTTACATGTGAGAGATATAATGCCATTAAAATGTCTTCTCAAAATATTCTATCACAGAGCCAACTATGATTAGAAGTTATCTAAGAGACCAAATTTTCTCTTGCATTAATCTTGTTGTGATTTAGTGCATGATCTTAAATTTAGCACAAATCAACTATGCACAAAACTAAACAAACCCATATGATCACCTTCTCTTGAAACATACACATGTGTAATGTATGCCTTCATCAAAATGCTTACTCAGATCTTCTTACCATATGCAAATTTGGCTAAGTATGGGAAAATACAATCAAACTAGTTAGGAGCCCAACTTTGCACATGCATATCTTTTTTTTACTTAGTCACATAATCTAATAATTATAACATAGAAACAAGGCAAAAAAATAAACAAACCCATACGATCATTTTATTTTGACACCTCTACTCATGTGAATACTAACCTCATCGACATGATTAATTGGTTCTTTCTAGCCACATGCAAATTTGGATAAGTATGGGAAAATAATGAATTTTGATTAATAATCCAACTTTTCACCCTCATATCTTTAATTGTGCTTTGATGAATGACTTGATATTTAGTACATATTAATTAGGGACTAATATGATCACAACCATAAGAAAAAATCTCCTTTACTAATTCACACATGGAAATGGTGACGTCATCAAATTACCTACTCATGTTTTCTACCACTGGACCCAAAGTGTCTAGATGAAAAAATGTGGATAGCCAGATGAATTCTATTTATGCACACAAGTGTTCAAGGCTTAAAAAACATCTTAGGGACATTTTACACATGATCAATACTCCATATTAATCCCTAATCATCTATAAATATTAAAACTCTAGAGATCAACTAGGCATACTTCAAGCATACTATGACAGGTTTATTACACACTTTGTCATTGTTACTTAGGCTATCAAAGCACTTCATCCACTCACCAAGACACCTCCATGACATCACTAATAGATTTAAAACAAGGATATCAAGAGTCAAAAGGAAAAGTGTCAAGATGTGGAAAATAATTACAAGGAAAGATAATGAAGTGGAAAATAAGTCAATAAAGTGTTATGGATAAATGTCCATAAAACATGCACCATTCTCCCTCAAGTTGGCATAGAGATTCTTCATATTATTCTTAGAAATTGCCTTTTCATGATGAATCCACTTGAACATTTTAAACCACCTTAAGTATATTTGAAACATATTTAATGTCTTGATAAGGTGTAAACCTAATCGTGACAATCATAAAATTCTCTTCAGCTGATGGAATCCTTGTCGATATTTGTTATTCACTCTCTAACATCCACTCACTAGCTCTTGTAGACTTGTCTTCACATTTATCCCTCAATTGAGTTGAAATTTCTCAAAGACGTTCATTGAAAAGGTGTTAGACATACCATTATACTCTCTTTGCCTTATAGTCTAGCATATGGACCTTAATGGAAATCAATACAAAACTTATCATCTTTCACATATACAATCACTCTGTCTTCTCATTACGCTAGTTTAGATTGCTTACAATGAATGGTCCAATAGAGGTATTTATATTCACAACCATGCTAATATTTGATTATGAGATGTTATATTAAGTATATACAGACCTTCCATAGTGACTTTCATTTATCCATCCCTTTCTACACCTATGACACACATCAAATCTTGTAAAATAGATTAAATCAGGCTTGTCTATACAAGTGATAATACTAAAAATTTAGGTGTCAAAGAGCCTAAAGGAGTGATATACAATTAAAAATAATTTTCAAGACCAATTTACTCCTTTTTAATTCATTTAAAACCATATCTTCTCCATCAAGTTTGAATGAAGGTATTAGAGGTTTTTGAGTCATCTAGATTCTTAGTAATGATTCATAAAATCTAGACTCTTAATCCAAAAAAATCTTCCATTGAGATAAATTTTAGGACCCCCTTTAGATATTCCTATCTCCTTGAAGCACCATGCACACTATCCTTATATATGAGAAATTAAAGATGGCTCTTGAGCTCTTTTTGAGTGTTTTGAGTAGGCTTAAGACCAAATTAGGCTAAATTTATCAATTGAAGTTATTTATCTAAAAATTGATGGTTATTTTATACTCTCTAATCTCATATTAAGTTCATAAAATGTATCAAGAATATCATATGGTCTTTTAAACCAAGTTAGGCATCCTAAGGGTATAGGCATAGTTCAAGGTCTAATAGGGATAACTGTGTTTGACTATGTATGACCACTTTTGAGTGGTTTCTAGTGATTATAGGTGTTTATTCACATTTTTTAATATCCAAATAAACATTTAACATATTTTTTAAGTCCCTTAAAACTCTCCATCATGTTCTCTTGCTATTCATGTGTTAAACCTATAGGTGGCCTTTATTATGGAGTGCCCTATATCTAAGACAAAATAAAGAGAATCTCCCCTATTTTTCTAACCAATATGATATTATGGATGATTTTTTAGGAAATTAATACTATATTTATATTAATTTCTAAGGTAAGATGACATATTCAAATCTCTCAACACTCCAAAACCTAAAACTAGTTTCTCAAGGCTAGTGACTATGTAGGGTTCTGGGTTTACTTTGGGTTGAGGTTTGAAACGTAGTATTTGATCTATATATTTTATCTAATAATAATATCAAGTTAATATTACCATTTTGATATTGGTTTCCACATGTTAATCTATCTTACATCTCATTATGTTATCCAAAACCTTTCACTAGCATCAGCTAGTTTGTGACTATAGCAGATTGTAGACATTCATCTTAGGAAAATGGGACTCTTTTAGGTGTTTTTTTATGTTTGAACATTGTGTTTCATACCATAAGTTACTCCCAAGGTCACTAATACCATTATACATCTGGTTTAACTCATTTTTCCATGATAATTTTTTAATTATCCTTCTACCATCCGTGCATCATGTGCCACTATAAGCTACATGTTCATTTGGGATTTATTCCACTATATATTTCACTAAGTTTCTTCTGTAAAAATTTGACTAAGTTGAAATATATCCAATCATCAGTATCTTTTGACTTATTGAACCCTTCATGTGTCAATATGTTATCTCTCAGCTTATGATATAAGAGAGAAGCTATTAAGTCTATCTGGACCTCAAGATACTCCACCATGAGATGACATTTTGTGACATAAAATATTGTTTCATATAAGTTAATAGAATTTATCTCATTTGAAAATTTCCTAACTTTGTGAACATGGACCCAAGTGTAACTATACATAGTGATTTTACCATTATCACTCTGATAGTGTATGCTCTCAGACTTGCTTGATAGTCTCAATTAAATCCCAAACATCTCCAAATCCATTTCATCACTACTCAAACCTCTATGGTATTGGATTCAGACCATTGTTTGAGGATGCCTATAGGTTTTATTATATATATAACTACATATGTTAAATTGGCTCTCACAACCAATCTCTAATCCTTTGGATATTATAGTCTTAATGTTTCCACTCTGAGAGTCTTCTCAAAATCTTGAAACCTTCTTTCTTCATACACATGACTAATCAAGGCTTAGTTCCAATTGACTATAGGTGATAGCCACAAGGATATTTGATTATGTGTGTATTCTAAATACATTTTATGTCCTCCCTTGCCAACATTAGGTATCTCAATAGTTAAACCATGTTTTTGATGATACATGATATATTATGTATGTTTATAGGTTCCAAAATCATCAATACCCCTATCTAATCACTTTCACACAGTCTTATAGGTAACTATTCTAGGGCTTCTTGACTTTGCTTGTGTTTTAGACTTTTCCCTCCATCAATGATACTTTGGATACTAAAATTTAAAAGGATAAACTGATCACCATGTAATGATATATTATACATAACATATCACCTTTTTTATGAAGACCAACATAGGAAGATAAGCTTTTCAATTATGAAATTAATGTTATGTAGACCAAAAGTGTTCATTTATAGCATAATGAGGTTGATCCTACCAACCTATTCACCTTTAAAAATTCCAAATGAGTTAAATATAACATGCAAATGAATAATTTTTCCTTTAATTCCATGTACAACACTTTATTTTCATAAACCAATGCCATTAGAGGAGAAAACTGAAGGTGCTAAGATCATGTAGGTATTTTTGAGATGCTAAAAATATTAGAGATTTTTCATACAACATGGATCACCAATACTAAAAATATTTCCTTGAAATGGAAGTACAGATTTATTAATTTCATCCACAAATAACACTCACTTTAACTCTACTCCTCTTATCCATACCAAGTGGAAATCAGTAACCTATTTGACCTTATCCAAGAGAGTGATGGAGAGAATCTATTTTTCTCAATTTTAGGTCTATCAAAGCTTAACAAGCATTAAATTGAACTATGTGGATATGAAGAGACCCTATTTAATTCTTTCCACATGTTAACTATGTTACTCAGGCCATACAACTACCTAAAACTATATTTTTTAGTTAAACTCCTTAGATGGATGTTGAACCTACATTTTGTTAGTTTCACAATGGTTTATCTAAACATTCTTGACATGTTAGACATTAAATTTCATCATGATACATTTTTATTCTTATGGAAACCTTAAAATTTAATTAAATGACCCAAAAGGTGGCCTAAGATGACATAAGACCAACTTAGACAAAAATGACAAAGATAAAACATATGTTTGACCTCATTAAAGACTATAGGACCACTTTTCAACCTAGGAGACCCTATGACAAATTTGAACTAAATAGGGGTTAAACTAATTTGAGTTGGGGTCAAATTGGTCAATAGGCACATTCAAGGATCCATTCCATAAACATGATTAGAATACTTTGTATTAGAATAAAAAATAAATTAAAGGTTAGAACCAAGTTCAAAAAACTTATGATAGAAATTTTAGTTACCATAGAGCCCAAAATAACTATGATGTTGGCATTGGTCAAATCAATGATCATCACATTATCATTATAAAAATAAAATCATAAGATTATGATGTTGCTAATTGACACTCCACAATCACCATCTAAGGTCTAGCCACATCAAATTTTAGAGGATGTAATGATCTTCAGTCCAAAATAGCTCAAAAATACTCTGACTCAAATATCCATCTTTGATGTTCTTAATAAATTAATTATTTATAAGGATGTATTGTATAAAGTACTTTATAATTATAAGGTTCCTATTGAAATTGATCCTTCATAATTTTAAATGCTTGTATGAATTTGTTGTCAGGATAGTAGCTCACATTTAACAATAATGATCTTTTTCCAACAATACCATCCCACAACTTACCCATCTACATTGATTGATAGATAATGGGTTAGGACTAAACATCTTTAAATTACAATGCATCAAACACCTTTCTTATTCTAAATAAACATTAGATTATAACAACATCACTATAAAATCATATAACAATATTGAGTGAGAATCAATTGGTACCATTCACTTTCCCATCATGGTTTGGCCTATCACACAAAAAACCCTCCTTCACATCATTGAAATTTACTTACCATATATCATCCTCCTACTATAACAATGGATTCATGCCATACACACCATTAATTTCCATCATGCATCAAATTTTAACACTTTAGTATGGAGGTAACCATCATTGTTGACCCACAACCATTAAAATATTGAAATTTTTTGGAAGGAGGTACCATAAAATCAACCATTATCTTATCAAAAATAATTTATATAATGAAAATAATACTATGGAATCAAAATCTTATAAATCACCCTATTATATCCATTCACATGACCTATTGTCCTTATTAAAAAAGCTACCTCCCTAATCTGCATCAAACTTCAAAATCATAGAAAAGTATTTTAGGAAATATTAGATTGAAAATGCCTTCCATGTTGTAAAACTCCCTACTTCCCCAAATATTTATGCCATTCCCACCTTGTAGCGATGGAAGGAAATAAAATCCTATAAGGTTGGTCCCCTCTCCTTTGTCAAAGAAGGGTTCATTTATGATGAATAGGTTGAGAGTTAGACTTACTCTTAGTTATATGGTGATGGTTTGGTCTCATGTTATCAAATTAAATAATATCATATCACTAATAAAATGTGAAAAATCATGGATTACAAATGCAAAGGCTTGGATATTCATGATTAATAAATCCTTTAGCCCATTCTTTATTCTAAAATTTGAGAATATCATGGTATTGGATACAAACCACCTAGGGACCACCCATATGATCTCATTAGTGATTCTATTATAACCTTCAATGAGGAATCTTTAGATAGTTATATAGATTTATTATATATCCTCTATAATGAGATTACAAAATAAATTGTTTTGATGACATAACGATTCTCACTATCTTTGTAGATGTCTAATACATCAACTTCATAAAATAAGACCAACAAAATAATATAACCTTGGATGTCTTTCAAAATGACAAAGTCATTAAAGATTTATTTGGGACTTTGGGATTGCTACCATTAAGCAATAGAAACAAGGATTCAAAATCAACCTCAATATAGCCATCTAGTTTGGGGAGTAACAAGAGTTCATTGGTAATAAAAATCAAAATAGTCAAAAAAAATGAATATCCCCTAATGAAATCCTCTTTGAGGTACTAGTGAATAATCAAATATATATCATAATAAAGATGAATTGATTGGTGAAAAAATACTAAAGTGAAAATGAACAGGGAACTCAACTCTTCCTATGAGTTAGCATAGTGGCATAGTGATCCTAAGAACCTTGAAATTGGAGTTGTTCTTAGTCCACTTGAATAAGAAGCCTATGGTGAACTGGTGAGGGAATTTTTCAAGCACATTCACATGGTTTCCAACTAACATGTTTCAATTAGACTCATATTTTTTAGGATATAAAGGTGATCCTACAAAGCACCAAAGATATAAATAAATTCACCTCCCTCTTATGTTAGTATAGTTACAAGATAATTTCACACTATATTTTTAGGACACCATTGACATTAATATTTGAACAAAGGATAATCCTAGGATAATCAAGATTGTAGTTACATTCACTCTATAAGATCATGGTATTATAATTAGCCTTCTAAAATAATTCATTAACATCTTTATCAGGTCATACACTAATATACCTAGTTTGAAGATCCATCATTACTAGTTCATCATCTCATTGTGCACCTTGATGCCAATCCCATCAAACAAAAGATGTGAAAAATGCATCTTAAGATAAATGTCCTTTTTAAAAAGGAACTAAAGAAACTATTTGAGGTGGGATTTATCAGATTGATTGATTAATCCAAATGGATATAAAATATTGTGCCTATTAGAAATAAGCCAATGCGGGTTCACCTTTGTACATATTCTCATGATATCACAAATATTTCCCTAAATATGACTTCCCATTGCCTAATATTGACATGATATTCAACTCTATAGTGGGCCCTGAAACGTTATCACTCATGGATAGATTTTATGTCTAACTTAAATTATGTATCATACCTAAAGGGAGACATAAGAGAAAATTAAAAATACCATGGGGGATGTTTTTCTATCAAGCCATGCCCTTCAACTTGAAAAATGTAGGTGTTACATATCAAATATCCATGAATATCACTTTATATGACATGATACATGACTATGTTTAAGGCTATGTGGATAATATATTAGGAAAAACTTGAGTGGAGCATATAATAGTCCCACATAAAATATTTGAGTCACTCAGAGATTATAAAGTGTAGATTAATCCCAAAAAGTGTGTGTTTATTGTAATATTAGGTAAGCTACTGTGATTCATTATTTCTAGATGAGGTATTTAAATTGACCATGATAAAGTAAAGGCTATTACTTGAATGTCCCCACCATATAATCTCAAACATAATTATAGTTTATATAAGAAAATATAAACCATCCAAAGGTTTATTTCATATTTGTAATATAATTATCATTATTTCATGGTCTCCTCAATAATGACATTTAACTTCACTAGAACATATAATGTTACGAATAATTTTAAAAAAATGGTCTCTCTCTGATCCACTAGAGTTAGTTATACCAACCCTATGAAAATCTTTGTTGTTTTATATTTCTATGACTCACTATGACTTAGGAGCACACTTGGATTAGCATAATGATAATGAAATAGAACATGCCATATAATATTTGATAAGGAATTTTGTGTCCTATTATATTCATCCATCAAAAATGCATGTTTATTGGTTATCTTTTATTCACAAAAACTATGACACTATATGATTAATAAAATGACTATATTCATTGCTAAGGTAGATCCAATCAAGTACCCTGTATCCAAAGTATATCTCATAGATATAATGGAAAAATGTGTCACATTTATTAGTGAGTTATATATTGTATATTATAATCATAAGATGATCAAGGGACAAGTACTCATAGATCAATTAACACAATCCCCATTGTCAAGAAAACAATATTAACCATTGGGATTCTTGATGAATCTATGTTATCTCTTGATGATTAATAATAATGTAAGGTATATTTTGACAAATCCATTACACCAAATGGATGCTGAATAGGAATCTTGTTATTTACACCATATGGATCCATCATTAACATGTCATTTTACATCACTTTTCCTTGCACTAACAATATTTTAGGGTATGAGGCCCTCATTACATGTCTCCAAATGGTTATCCAATGTGTTGGTTGAATATTTTGTCGATCAGCGTACTGATAAACAAAATAGGTCCGATCAGCCAAAGTAGGAAGATTAGTCATCCAAATGTGTAGTTTTACCACATCAGAAAGACATTGATCTCTCCTCTCATCAAGGGGAGGTTCCCTGTAAGAATGCTATATATATACATATATATATATATATATATATATATATATATATATATATATATATATATATATATATATATATATATATATATCTATAGAAAATAATACTCATGGGTGGGACAAACCATCCATCTCTCTTCTTTCAGAGATGATGCACTCGGATCAAAGGAAAAACTCAAGGGAAATGACAGACAATACCCCTCTTCTTTCAGAAATACTATTTAGCAAACCACAAGAATACTCCTGGTAGTAACAACAAAATGTAGCAAAGGATGCAATAACCAGAAAATCGAGATGCAGCTCAAAGTCTTCACCTAGATTGCTCAAGAGTAAGATATGAAGGACAATGAAGGCACAAAGTTGCCTTAAGGTCCTTTACACAGAAATGAAAAGAAAACAAACTAAAGGTGATTATGGGGGCACAAAGTCTCTCCACATTCAACTCTTTAGGACACATTTTTTAATTGTTGTCACTAATTCTGCTTGTTAAATTAAAGGAACAGAAGATATATTGAAGAAAAAGACATAAGAATGATTTCCTCAATAACAAAGATATTACAACACAAAGTCTAAAAAACCACTTGCTTTCTTATTCTAATAACAAAATATGGTCAACAATCTGAGCTCAAAGTCTTAGCAATGCCTTACAATTTGGGTAGAGTTTCATTTTAATTGTTCAATAAAGAGATCTTTATTACAATAGAATAAAGTCCCTTATATAGCCTCTTCAAGAAGGACTTGGGAACAATCAATAAATCATTTTGCATTGGAATCTGTTAAGAAGACACGCTAGAACTTAGGGGTGCTTTACCCATTTGAAAGTTTGCAACTTTCAATGTCCATCTGGCGATCTGGTCTTATCTTCATCGTTCCTCCTTATCCGGTTAATTGAATTGGGTCTTGGCTTTAGTTTATTGTTCTTGTTCCTTCTCCACTTTTTGCTAGTCTTGGCTTTGAAATCTATGAATGTATTATGATCTGTATGTCTGTATGTTTGAAGGATCAACAGCTAATTCAATGTGTTGAATTTGAATTTTTTGGGTGCGTCATTACTTTGTCTTCTTTCAACTTTCTAATTGGTATTTTTCCAAATTGGACTTGCCCTTTTGGGCCTTGAGAAATGACCCATTTTGAGTCAGAATAACCTCCCACAAGGATATCTATCCTTCAGGCAGTCTTTAAATGGCCTTTCAGGCTTCTTCAGGTGACCCTTTGGATATCCCCCGAGCTTTTCTTACGCTTCCTCCCGCTAACATTTTCCCAGGGAAAATTCCCACAAACAAAAAGTCTAGGGAATTAATTTTAAATGCCTTAAATAAATCTGAAAGAATTACCTTTCAACTTCTTTGAAAATGACCCTTTGAACTTTTGCGATGAACCATTCCATTGAACCAATTGGCTGAACCAAAAATGGTTCAAGTCGATGGTTTAAGCTGATGGTTCAATTTGAATGAACCAAGATAATGAACTAAGCATTAAACTGACTATTGAACTTGCCTTTGAACCATGTGTTTGAACCAAGATGTTGAACCAATCGTTGAACCAAGTTTTGGTTCAACGGTTCAAATAAAGCTTTGAACCGACTGACGAACCATTTGATTGAACCAAAGAATGAACCAAAATTTGAAACAAAGTGGATGAACCAAATGTTGAAACAAAGTGTTGAACTACTTGATTGAACCCGCCTTTGAACCATTTAATGTTGAACCAAAGGATGAACCAAATGTTGAACCTACTGCTGATGCTTGCTGATGAAAATTCCTACAAAAGTTGTGAAGCTCGTTGAACTTGTAGAAATGAGCCTTCTTGCAGAGTCTGTAGATACCACATCCATAATTTCTCTAACCTTGAAAGAGTCTATAGATTTTAACCTGTAGAAGCCCATTGAACTTGACTTGCTGAGTCCGTAGATTTTTGAGAAGCTTGAAAAATGAGAAATTTGAATGTCCAAGACAAATTTTGGAAAGGGAAGAGATAATTTTGGTCTGTAGGACCAAAATAATTCAAATGTTGTCCCAAAAATGAGTGATATTTTTGGGGGACAACACAATGGAATATTAAAACTTGTCTATATTTTTTGAATATTATCTAATCATTAATTAGGTCAATGATCCATACCAAACCAAATATGATAAGCCTATACCCTATAAAAATATGGAATATAGCTTAAGATAATATTTTATGAATATCCATTTTGATCAGGTGTTATGTATAAACACAATATATGCATATACAATGGTTACCATTAGTTCACTTCTTGAAATTACACTAGATACTCAATAGTGCCAATTCCTATTAGAATAGCTCATTATCCTAGCCTAAGATCTTCCATAATATGATATTATATGCAATAATTTTTGGTCCCAACTCCCCAAGGCATCAATAAACATCCATATACCTCCATGATCATACCCTACCCTCAAATCTATCAAGTGTCTAATGGAATAATTTATCCAACATGCTTTCCATTATACCCTCCTTGAAAACATGAATAATCATAGAGGTTATGATGGAATTTTGATTGGTTGATTAAATTTATATGAGGTTGAATTGGATATCAAATAAGTTCTCAATGGAATGTGTGGAACACACACTATTGTAATTTTCCTTTCCAATAAAATTATATGCACATGGTATTATTGGTTGACCATGGAATTATTAATATGCCAATATGTCAAGAAAATTATTGCTTCTTAGAAACATGGTGATCTCATCCATGTACCATCTCAAGCTTTATATGTAATTAATACTCCATGAACCTTCTCTACATGGGATCTTGATATCATTGAAAAAATATTAATCTCACCTCATCTAATTGATAAAAACATATCCTTACTTATAATAATTACTTCACTAAGAGGGTAAAGGTCATCCCTATCACTTATGTAACTAGTAAGCAGATATATAAATTCATCCTCAACCATATAATATTTTTTTATTTCATCCCCTATAAAATCATTGTAGATAATGGTAATTTATTTAATAAAAAGAATGTAAGTCCCTCTATACTTAGTTTCATATCTAACACAAATTATCCACACCTTACCATCCATAGGGAAATGACCAAGCTGATTATAAGTTATAACTTAATCATTAATGTTGGATATGATTATAAGTTACAAATTTATCCAATAGCTTCATATTCCCTAAATATCATCAAAGTCCTTAAAATAATTATCCAATAGCTTCATATTCCCTAGTCTTCATATTTGAAACTATCTTAATAATTGATATTTAGTTGTCCTCCATACATATCTATTTATATGATCTCATGGAAGATGAAGACTATAGAGTCACATAGTTACAAGATATAGATATTCTTGATGAGAAATAATTTTACACACTCAATCATATCAAGGCATATAAGAATAGATTAATTTTCATATATTAAAAGTGTATCAAATCTTGGGAGTTTGAAATTAAAGAACTTATTCTAAAGGAAAATTAGAGAAACACTAATTTTGATCATGAGAAGAAATGGAAAATTGAGCCTAATTTTTTGGATCCCTACATCATCACCACTTCATATAGATCAAGAGATTATAGGTTTGCTACAAATGATGGCTATGAAATTGATGAGCATATGAATATAATGCATGTTAAGTGTTTCTACACTTAAAACCCAATTATTATCTATGAGTACCAATATGAATAGCATCATGTCCACTTCACACCATCCATATATATCTTGATCCATCCCATAATTCAAAAGTATCTTTCCAATTATGTTATAACATGTGATGGACCCCTTGCAATAGGAAATCAAAATGACACATGAATAAATCATTTTATAGGACATGCAATACTTGAAGAGATCCCATTGAATCCATTTGATGAGCCATATAAATGGCATAATTTTAACCCTATTTATATACCTTATTAGCTTCTAATTTCCAATGTTTCCTAGATGCCTTGTATATTTCCCTACTTTGAATTACTCTAAATCATGATGATATATATTAACTATGTTTATGAGAATAAAGTTAGTTATTTTCTTGTGATTAAGTTAAATATGTTATCATTAATGGGAATACTTAGATCTTAATAGATATCCAAACTTAGGTTAAAATAATAATAATAATAATAATATGCACATTCTCTTAATAATATAGGTGACCTCATAAAAATATATAGGAGACATATATCCTATAATTAGGGATGCTCTGATCCCTATAATAACTCAAAAAATAACCTCCCAACTATATCTAATATCTACTCATATATTATTGTTTTTATTCACAACAATAAAATACCAAATAATATATTCTAACTTAGGTAATAATATAATTACTATTTACCAAATTAAACTACTTGGTGAAAATGCTAAACTCTAACATTCCTCCCTTACTATTTACATGAGGAGAAATTACATCTTCAAGAAATGGAAATAGAATCATATGACAAAACATTATTTTAGGTCCACATACTACTATTTGAATCTTATTGTCTAGATCTTGTTTCACATGACCACTAATATACAAATAATACATCCTACATTTACTCTATTTGAACAAAATGAACATTTCATTGGATGATCATCTTCATAAATAAGTAAAGAAATCAGAGTATATCTACAATCCGAGGATTTTTGTAGTTACTTTCCCTCCTATATAATTGTTGCCACATTCCATGATATCTACTTTCTCCTTTTCTCCAATTTAGTAGGGGAATCATTATAAAATTTTATTTTTCACACAATATAATGAGGACTAAATCCTCATTATCTTCTTTTATAGCCTTTGTCCATGTTTATTTCCACCCAAACAAAAAATAACATAAATAATATTTACTAACACTAAAAATTATCCTTGGAATTTACCAATTTAGCATAAAACACACCATAATTAAAAATGAAAAAAAAAACACCACACAAAAGATGGAACCAAATCATCTAGTCCCTTCATTTGTGACTGATGAGAGGCTTGAATGGCCTCCATCCTCCAATGCCTCCAAAATCCAATATAAGGCATTGCTTACTCAACTGATGAAGATTTGAATCAAAAATGTTTACACATTGGGTGTACTTACCCCCTCAATGTGAAATAGTTCATAGGATATTAATTATTAAGAAACACTTATAAAGACAAAATTAAAAAAAAATCAAAATTATAAAATTAAACCAGTCTAAATTTAATTATGTGTTTTATGTAATGGTTGAGGGCTCACATAAATCAGATCTAAGACAAAAAAAAAATAGTCATTAGATAAATTAGATCCAGATGCATGTGAGCTAAATTTTTAGTAGGAATACACATGGAAAATAAGGGTGATGAATCGATATGAATGTCTAGTAAATGATGATAGAGAGATAGGGTAAAAAAAAGACTAATTTAGGTTTGAGCATGTAATAAAAATAAGCTATAGATACATCTTCACACCTTTATTGAATGATGAGGTATTCAATGTAAGTGAAACTAATGGGTGAAAAAATTAGATGCTTGATTGAATGTTGGTATTCAAACCAAATATTATGAATTGTTTGGGGCCATGGGTAGCACATATCATCAAATTCCTACTCACAAAGCTTATGTTGATGATTTAAAATTTTGCTTGATTCTAATCAACAACAATGGGAAGTTTCAAGGTATGGGACTTGCATCTTGAAACAACCTCCAAATTTTAGAGAAGCTAGTTCTTCTTTAAGCCAAGTATATACTGGGGAAAGGGATAGGAATTTAAATCAAAAACACAAATGCAAGAAATAAAATATAATCTATGGTGATGTGCTTGAATGTAATTTGATCTTAATCCTGAGCACAATGAAACTATATGTAATATTCATTTACATTTAAGAGCAAACAAGTGCATGATCAATGTAAAAGATGAAAACAATAGAAATAGAGGCTCACATCATAGACTAATTTTGTAGTGATATAGAAAATGTCAACAAAGGCATAGGGTTCAATCTTCTTATTCGAATTTTCTAGTCACATAAGAGGCACAAAAACATGTACAGTTATGTAAACCTTTTGACTCAATAAAATGAGACAAAAGCAAATGACATTACCAATCACAACTCTAGAAAGTCTATAGCCTAGACTACTTTTGCAAATGACATGGAAAATATCAATAAAGGCATAGGGTTAAATCATCTTATTTGAATCTTCCAGTCATATAAAAGGCATAGAAACACGTATAGTTATATAAACATTTTAACTCAAGAAAATGAGACAAAAGCAAATGATATTACTTAGTCACAGCTCTAGAAAGTCTAGACTCTTTACAATAATTCTCTCTCTAAAATTCTCTCTAATAATTGATCCTTTTTTTTGTTGATCCCTACACCCTTATTTATAGCCTTGGATTCACTCCAGATTCATGGCTTGCTTCCATTCTAATGGCCTAAATGAAATCTCCTCTAACTGAAAGTGTCTAGTAGAAGATATTTTATAGATTTTGAAATGCTTGGCCTTTTAGTAATTTACTGGCTGAAATAGATTGCCTGATGCTCCCTTCTCTTGAATGTTATGTAACACTTATCAAATTTATTCTTATTACTTTAGGAAACACTGGAGGATGGCACTTGTCATATTTTATAGCACCCATCAAAGACACGTGGTACTTTCTGCATAACTTATACTCTTTTGTCTTTGCTTAGCCATGTTCTGCCTTTAACACTTGTCACTATCTACTTCCTTGAAACTTCCACAGCTTAAAAGAAAATAAAACTTATAGCATCTCTTACCTGAGCAACTTGAAAAGTAACATAGGGACAGGTGGCAATCTCCACTTGCTTTAACAAAGGATATGTGGCAGCGTCTACTTTACCTATCTGGGTTACGTGGTGGTCTTTGCTTCTTTAAACTACCTTTTTAGAAGACTATAGAAGATGACACGTGGCAACCTCCACTTTAATCTATTTATACCATAGAAATCATTGACTCTCATTTCACGTTTACAAGGACAGTGACACCTAGCGGCTTTTGCTTGCTTCAGACACAAAACTTGGGACCCACCACAATTTATGTTATATCAGTGAAGCAAAGATGAAGATAATTCAGACCGTGACACGTGGTGGCTTCCACTTTCTTTTGCTAGAGTACGTGGTAGATTCCGTCACTTTTAGAAAACCAAAACTAAAATTTTTTGTTGAAAAGAGATGAAATGCGAGTGCTAATATGAAACTATAGATGCTGAAACTTGGTGCATTCTACTGAGTCGCTATGAGATACATGGCACATTCTGACCAACTCACAGAAAATATGAAAGGTGCCTTAGATGATGACACTTGGTTTTTCCACTTGAGAAATAATTCCTCGAACGATGAAACTTGTCAACTTTCACTTGATTTCAACACTTAGGAAAAAATGAATCAAAAGGGAAAATAGAGTCCATGCTCTATTTCATAACTCCACCATCTCAGACCACAGTATGCGAAGGCAAAATTTCATGGCACACAACTAAAAAATAGAATGAAACATAGAGTAAATTTTTACTCTACAGTTACTGGTGATCCCGAGGACTTTTGGGCCTACTCAAAAAGAAACCACAACTCCCGCATGATCTGAAATTGTTAAAAAATAGAGTTTTAATTAAAATGTTTCAAATAGATTCCATTTATAGGAATCTCTTCAGGTTCACCTTCCATCATTTCTAGCTCAAACAAATTTTGTTGTTTACATGCTTGAATTCTATAAGGGCTAGTCCATAATGCTTCAAACTTGGTGTGTTGACCTAGTTTGGTGGCTCTTGCATCCCATTTTAAAATAATTAAACCTATTTCAAAATGAGGATTTGAAGTCCTTTTATCAAAATATTCTTTAAATATTTTCTGATGCTTTATCAATGAATCATGTGCTGCCTCCCTCTTTTCTTAAACTTCTAGAAGTTCTACTAATCTAACCTGCATGGGGCCATTTTCTTTAATTTCAATTTATTTGATCAGCTGGAGAGCAGGAATCTCCAAGATTAGGGGAATTACAATAGGTTTCCCATATACCAATTCATATGGGGACATTTTGATCACCTGTTTAGGTGTAATTCTATTAGCCCATGATGCTAGATTAAGCACTTTATGCCACTCCTTGTGATGATCAGCCCCTATTCTTTTGATGAGTCTAATCAGGTTCTTATTAGTTGATTCTTCCAAACCATTACCCTAAGGATAATAATTAGTATAAGTTTTCAGATATATTCTATGCTTTAATGCAAAGTCAAATACTTTGAACCCTAAAAATGCTTTAGCATTATCTAAAATTATGGTGTGAGGAGCCCCAAAATGAGTAGTGATACTCCCTAGAAAATCTAGGATCACATTTTCTATTGCTTCCTTGAGTGGCACTGCCTCAGTCCATCTGGTGAAATAATCTATGGCTATTAAGATCCATTTTTGACCCATGCTAGACACTGGATTTATCATTCTAATGAAGTCAAGACCCCATTGAGCAAAAGGTTCATCTATAATTATAGGACTAAGAGGCATTGCTACTTTTCTTCTCATCCCTACATAATATTGACAAGATTGACATTTTTTAACCAACTGATAACAATATGTAAATAAAGTAGGCTAGAAATAACCTACTTCACTTATATTTATAGTTGTGGTCTTTGCAAAAAAATGTCCACTTGATATTCCATGATGCATTTCATGTAGTATTTTCTTAGCCTCATCCTTTTCTACACATCTTAATAGTTTGCCATCAGAATTTCTTCTAAAAAGAACCTGTTCAATTAAAACAAAATGAACTCCTTGTATCCTATTGTATCTTCTCTTATTTTGAGGGAGTTCTCTTGGGTAAATCCCATTTTTCATAAAATGAATCCTGCTTGTGACCCAAGATTCCTGATCAACTTCTTGTATTCTCAATATAATTTCTTCTTCTGTTCCTGAATTTATCTCTTCAGGTATCATCTTTTCAAGCTCCTGAGCCATATATTGGCACAAACCCTTACCTTTGACTAATTTAGTGGGTTTGAATTCTACATCATATTCCAAGATCTTAGTTATCTAGTTTGCTCTTTTTTTAGTAATTCCCCCCCCTGATGTATTATCTGACACTTGGATGTGCTACAAGTATCAAAATTTTATTTCCTAAGTCTATATTCTTGAACTTTTTAAGATCTTTTACCATAGCATATGCTTGTTTTTCCACAAAGTTATATTTGGTTTCATATTCTCTAAGAGTTCTTGAGAAAAATGTTATTGGATGCTCTCCCTCCTATTTATCATCCTTCTGTGTTAGAACGGCAACAATACTGAGCTCTCCTCCATATACATACATTACAAAAGGCTTAAAAAAATTTGGGTTTCTAAGTACTGGAGCTGTTGAGATAGCTTTCTTGACTTCTTCAAAGGCTTGCCTTCCTTCTGTAGTCCACTTGAAAATTAAGTCTTTTTTTATCAAGAGTGTTATTGGTCTTACTAAGCCTGCAAAGTCAGATATGAATTGATTGATGAAATTAATCTTTCCCAAGAAAGATTGAATTGCTTTCTTATTGACTGGAAGAGGTAAGTTCATTATAGTTTCCACTCTTTCTGAGTCTATGGAAACTCCTTCTTTAGATACTATGTGTCCCAATAATTTGCCTTGAGGGATAACAAAGATACATTCCTTAGGATTCAAGGATATTCCAAATTCTTGACATTTTTTAAACATAGCTTCTAAATGATCAAAATGATCAACAGTATTTTTTAAAAAAATAGTAAGATCATCAAGATAAATCAGGATGATTTTATTTATCAATTCCTCAAATGTAACATCCATAGCTCTCTAAAAAGTGGCTCCAGCATTTGGTAGACCAAATGGCATCTTAGCATATGCAAATTTTCCCCATTTGGTGGTAAAAATAGTTTTGTATTGATCTTCTTTAGCCAACCAAATGTGATTGTATCCAGAGAAACCATCTAGCAAAGATAATCTTTCTAATCTAGCCATCGTTTGTAGAGTTTATTCCATGAATGGCAAGGGGTAATGATCCTTCAAAGACACTTTGTTTAGATCTCTAAAATATACACAAAGTATTATATCACCATTCTTTTTCCTCACTGGTACCAAATTTGATACCCAGATTGAGTGTTTGATTGGAAAAATTATTTTAGAATCTAAAAGTTTCTGCAACTCATCTACCATTAGAGGCTCAATTCTCAGTTTCATTGGTCTCTATTTTTTTCTAACAGGCTTAGATCCTTTAGTCAGCTCTATTGTGTGCCGAATGATGTCTATATTATATCCGTGAAGGTCTTCATAGCTCTAGGCTATGACTCTATCATATTTTTTTCATAATTCAATTAGCCTTTCCTTTTCTTCTTGAGTTGTATAATTTCCAACTTTTAATTTTTTCCCTTCACTCACTTCTATTTCAGAATAATCTACTTTGTTTTCTTGGAACCTTTTCTTCTCCAGGCTTACATCTTCTAGATCAAAAAGGCTTTCTAAAGTTATTAAACCTTTGGGAAGCTTATTATTCTTTACTTGTATAATTTGATCCTCATATGCTTCTTCAATATTTGGTTGCAATTGATCAGCAAATTCCCCTTATTTTTGCAAGAATGAGAGTACTTGAGAATCATTCTTAAATACTTGCCAATGCTCATCATTATGAAGAATAGTTGGCCTTACTATAATCATTACTAACTCATTGTTAATTAATAGTCTAGTTGCTGGATCAAACTGTGAACCAATCTGTGCCATCCTATTAGCTTTAGAATTTTGAATTCTGGGAACTACTTCAATATTAAAAGCTTCAAAATCTTCTATTAAGTCCCAAATTCTATGTTTATAGGATTTCATTCTAACATTCTTTATTATTGCCTTTTCTCTAATTTGCTTTATTACTAATTTTGAATCTCCTTTTACTATTAGATTCTTTACTCCCTTTTTCTTGGCTAATAGGAGCCCATGTACTAAAGATTCATACTCAGCATCATTATTAGTGTAATAAAATTGAAAACAGATAGTTCTTGAAAAAATTTCACCATTTGGAGCAATAAGACAAATTCTTGCTCTAGCACTAGTTTTACTTCTAGCCCCATTAAAATTTAAAATCTAGATTTTTGAATCTTTTTTAGATCCTTGATTAGTCAGCATTTCTTTCCTTATAACATTTGCAATTTCATGATCCTCATCAAAAATAACATAAGTTCCCAGACCAGTAGAATTGTAATTCTCATATGGGTCATTATGCATCATAGCTAACAATTGGTTATTTTTTTTCTTGATTATGCTTAGTCTAGTCACCTATCTTAGTTGAATAGAAAGGATCTGGTTTGGATTGTCTTACCTCTGATTCATTGTTCACTAGGGATGTTATCTATAGATGAGCTGTGTCTTTGAGCTTTCTTTTATTAACTAGTCCTTTAGTATATTTGGGCATTGCTTTATTTTGAATAGCTTCTTGTAATAATGTTCTATATTTAGGAATAGCCAATATATCCCATATTGATACTTGTGCTAGAGTCTTCTTCAATTGGTCCACCACATTTATTGGTCCCAGAGTCTGAGCTCTTTGAAAATAAGGATATCTTATTTTTTCTTGAATTTGGGTAGGAGTCCCTTGATTTGGCATCGACTGAGGCACTTTTTATCTGACAGCCATGTTTCTTTGCCCTTAAAAATGAGGATTCTCCATGACTTGACTATTTGCAATCGTAGGCTATTCCACCATCCTTCTCTTTAATTTGGTGTTATAATCAAATTGCACCACTAGTTTTTTGGAGGTAGATGCTTCATTCAAGAAAATTGATTCTTCATCTTTAACCCATGAGAACAAAGCATGTTATGGGGCTATTTCTTCATCTTGTTACAAGGACATCCCTTGCATCTGAGCCATTAGGACTAAATTCTGCATACCAAGAGACTGGTAGGCTTGATTGCCACTGGTACTTGAAAACTGACCATCCCTTCTTCTTTGCTCTGCCACCTTTTGTTTTAGATTACCCATAGGACAATCTCTAGGTGTATGAGCATTATTATAAGGGAAACACTAGGCATTAGTATTATCCACATAGTTATTTTGCCCTGGAATAATCTCCCTATTTGAATTGGGAGGAAGAGTCTATGAGGGTGTGGGAACTGCAACTAATTAGTTTGTTGGCTGATGATTAGTTTGTCTTGGAGGACCCTGATTTTGGTTTGACTGAGATGAAAATTTGTTTCCTTGATAGCCTTAATATGGAGGCTTAGAGAAAGTATTCTATCTTTTTATATTGATTAGCTCATTGGAAAATGTACTTAGGATATTCTTGATACCATCTAGCTTAGGTGACTAAGTGGGGATAATTTAGTTAGCAGATGGTTGAGGATAGGTGTACATAGACACAGGTGGGCTTATAGATTTAAAGACTTCTTGAGGTAATGGCAAGGAAATTTCTAGGAACATGGGCATGGGAGGCCTTGGAGGTAACTTTCTAGCATCTATTAAATTGTTCTTAGCTTTGACCACATATTCATAAGCCTTCAGCAAAGTGTGTCCTTTAAGTGACTAAATCATAACAGATATATCTAAATTCAAAGCCTTAAGATAAAACACTATGGCCATACCTAGTAATGGTCTAGATGTAATAGGGATTCTATCCCAAGTATTTTGAAATCTGGAATTGAAGTCAGTCATAGCTTCTTGTGGTCCCCTTTGAATGGTGATTAACTATTGTAATAAAGAAGACTTATCACCCTTCTTTGTGAATCTTTCAAAGAAAAGATGTTTGAGTTGATCCCATGTAGAAATGGTATTTGGGGTCAAAGATCGATACCATTCTAGAGCCTTCCCTTTAAAAGAAGCTGTTAATAATCTTATGGCCACATTTTTTTGTGTGACAACATGTATAACACAGACATCTGATACATCATGCAGATGCTCTTTAGGTGTTTTGGAGTCTTGCCCACTAAATTTAGGTAGAGCTTTTAAGGCATTCACTGGGATAGGGTTCTAAATGTCTAGTGGTATTGGGAGAATTAAGGGACTACCTGTGTTCTAGCTTGCATAATTTCTTGGGGGCATAGGGGCTCCCATATTTGCTCTAGGTATTAGTACAAACTGGTTGGCTCTTCTTCTTGGACTTGTTACCAAAGGTGGCAAAAGAATACCTGGATTTATAGCAAATTGTGATTTAGTTACAGGTCCACAGCTATAACTCCTTGTAGCTCTTTAGTTCATATGATCTTGAAAGAAACTTCAAGATTGGTCCCACTGGGCATGCCAAAAAATGTTGATGATTTAAAATTGCACTTGATTCTAATAAAAATAATGGGAAGTTTCAAGATATGGGACTTGCGTCTTGAAACAACCTCTATATTTTAGAGAAGTTGGTTCTTTTTTAAATCAAGTATATACAGGGGAAAGGGATAGGAATTTAAATAAAAAACAAATATACAAGAAATAAAATATAATCTTTGGTGATGCACTTGAATGTAATTTGATATTAATCCTGAGCATAATGAAACTATATGTAGGATTCATTTACATTTAAGATCACACAAGTGCATGATCAATGTAAAAGATGAAAATAATAGAAATAGAGGCTAACAGCATAGACTACTTTTGTAGTGATACAAAAAATGTCAACAAAGGCATAGGGTTCAATCTTCTTATTTGAATTTTCCAATCACATAAGAGGCAAAAAAACATGTACATTTATTTAAACCTTTCGACTCAAAAAAATGAGACAAAAGCAAATGACATTACCAATCACAACTCTAAAAAGTCTACAGCCTAGACTACTTTTGCAAATGACACAGAAAATATCAACAAAGGCATAGGGTTCAATCTTTTTATTTTAATCTTCCAGTCATATAAAAGGTGCAGAAACACATACAGTTATATAAACCTTTCAACTCAAGAAAATGAGACAAAAGAAAATGATATTACTTAGTCACAGCTCTAGAAAGTCTAGACTCTTTACAATAATTCTCTCTCCAAATTTCTCTCTGATAATTGATCCTTTTTTTTGTTGATCCCTACACCCTTATTTATAACCTTGAATTCACTCTGGATTATTGGCTTGCTTCCAATCTAATGGCCCAAATGAAATCTCCTCTAACTAAAAGTGTCTAGCAGAAGATATTTTATAGATTCTAAAATGCTTGGCCTTTTGGTAATTCACTGGCTGAAATAGATTGCCTGACGCTCCCTTTTCTTGAATGCTATGTAACACTTAGCCAATTTCTTCTTATTACTTTAAGAAACACTGGAGGATGACACTTGTAATGTTCCATAGCACCCATCAAAGACACGTAGCACTTTCTGCATAGCTTATACTCTTTTGTGTCTTTGCTCAGCCATGTTCTACCTTTGACACTTGTCGCTATCTGCTTCCTTGAAACTTCCACATCTTAAAAGAAAATAAAACCTACAACATCTCTTACCTGAGCAACTTGAAAAGTAACATAGGGATAGGTGGAAATCTCCACTTGCTTTAACAAAGGATACGTGGCAGCCTCTACTTTACTTATCTGGGTTACGTGGTGGTCTCCGCTTCTTTAACTACCTTTTTAGAAGCCTACAAAATATGACATGTGGCAGCCTCCAATTTACTCTATTTATACCATAGAAATAATTGAGTCTCATTTCATGTTTATAAGGACAATGATACCTGGCAACTTTCGCTTGCTTCAGACACAAAACTTGGGACCCACCATAGTTTATGCTATATCAATGAAGTAAAGATGAAGATAATTCGGACTGTGATGTGTGGTGGCTTCCAATTTATTTTGATGGAGTACATGGTAGCTTCTGTCACTTTTTGAAAAGCAAAACTAAAAAAATTTGCTAAAAAGAGATGAAACGCGAGTGTCGATATGAAACTACAGATGTTGACATTTGGTGCATTCTAATGAGTCACTATGAGATACGTGGCACATTCTGACCAACTCACAGAAAAATGAAAGGTGCCTCAGATGATGACACTTGGCATTTCCACTTGAGAAAGGATTCTTCGGATGATGACACTTGTCAGCTTTTGCTTGATTTCAACACTTAAGCAAAAAATGAATCAAAAGGGAAAATAGAGTCCATGCTTTGTTTCAAAACTCTACCATCTCAGACCACAGTATGTGAAGGCAAAATTTTGTGGCGTGCAACTAAAAAATAGAATGAAACGTAGAGTAAATTTTTAATCTACAGCTTACTAAACCTAATATAAATGATCATGCAAGAATATTTAATCAAGATCTTATAAAAATAAAATCTTACCTTAGACTATGATGATGTTGGTGGCTTGTGCCTTTAGGATTGTAATGTGCTTTGTAGCTACACAATATCATAAAACAATTTTGATTTGATTATATGCCATCAAACTATAGCTACAAACATAAATTAACTAGTGATAAACAAAATAATCTTATCTAGGAAATTTCATGAATTAGGACATTTAAGAATCACTCTGTATCTACGCTATACAATATTTAAATTTTCATACCCTCATATATATCCCATTTTGATACTAGATAATAGGAATACTTAGAGTTTAATAGAGATATGAACTCAAGAGATAATAAAAAATAATAATAATTTACTACACACTCTCTTAATAATATAAGTGACCTCATATAAATATATAGGAGACATATATCTTATAATTGAGGATGTTATAATCCCTATAATCACTCAACAAATAACCTCCAAACTATTTATAATATTTACCCATATATTTTCATTGTCATTCACAATAATAACATACCAAACAATATATTATAACTTAGGCAATACTATAATTACTATTTAATAAATTAAACTACCTAATATGAATGATAAACTCTAACAACCTTTTATTATGATTCTTTTACTTCATATAATGTGTGTTGAGTAATTTGATTAATAGGACCTATATGTAGCAGCCAAACAGCTATGTTATGAAGGAATGAGATGAAGTTTGGACATGCATAGTCAAAACACCATATTATTTATGAGTTATTAATTACTAATAGCCAATAAGATATCAACCTATATCCACCATGAAATCTATTAACAAACATGTATAACTATCTTTTGCTCACCTAAACATGGAATAGTTGTAGCGACCATCCTTTCCATTGATTATGTTCCAATGGTGAAGATTAAAAGATGAGTATACATGGATTGATATAGGAATACATGATGAAGAGAAGTCAAAATATTGAGAATTCATACTAAACCATATTTCACTTCTCCCAACTTCCTAATAACATCATCCTATTTCTATCTTATAGCCATTTTTGGTTGCATTATCCATAATATGAATATTCTTAATGTTTTAATTTATTATTTAATAAATAACCATAACCTCCTTTGTATATACATTAAAATACAGATGTAGGCTAATCTAGGAGAGAATATATAAATTTTTTAAATAATTTAAGTGTGACTAATTAATATCAATTCCATCTATTGTAATCTTGTTGTATCAATCTTTAATTTCTATAGGATATGAATAAATTCAATAGATTTCACTAAACATTATTAGTGGAGGTGAATGGTGTAAATATCTATCTAACTATAAGTTTTCCCAAATAGGTATTTAATATATGAATAATAAAAAGGATTTAATCAATTGTCATGACAAATAAAAATATGCATTAACTACCAATTTGTTTCAATCACATTAACTATTAATTGGTAACATTTGATAAACCTCATGACATTTATGACCTTTGAATGGATATAAAAGTGGGATATTTTCTTGTTAATGGCATTTGATTGACCATAGGTAAAATAATTCTAGTCTATTGATATATAGATATTAGTTAGAGGGGAAATGCTACCAAAAATAGAAAGTTTCAAGTTTTAATTTTGAAATTATCATCATTCCTACTTATATCCATGATAGAGTTATATTATGTTTTAAATTAGTGTAATTTATTATTAAATTTTATGTTATCTTTATTTTATGGAATAATCACTTATGTATAATAGTGTTCATATATTATATTTCATCATATGTTCACTTGTTACCATTTATTGATAAAATAACATATAATATTTTAAAATTTTTTCATGCATGTAAGGAATTGTGAGACAATATAATACTTCATCACTATCAATTAACCCTAACCCACTCTGTTATCTCTCTTTTCAATCTAGGTGAGTGCATAATTTTATATTACATGATATATTGATGCAATTATAATTAGTTTTGGGAGATGTGCATGTGGAAAAGGATTGGTGTGTGCATGGTTAAAATTACCCAATATTTTAGTTCCATTACTAAGACCCCATCAAATTATTTTGATGTAATTTTAAATAGGGATGATGTAATAGATTTCTCAAGATAATATTAACAATTTGTTGGAATAGGTGGATGAAATATTTTCAATGAACTATCTCAGGCATTTAAATCAAAGGCCAAGGTAATAGGTTAAATAAAACCTACATAATGCATTCATTGAGGTATTTTTTTGTGAACTACCAATGAATTTTCATGTATGGCTTGTAGCATATGTGATGAAAAATAATATAAACTATGGGTAAAAATAATTTAGGATGGAACAATGTGAAGAATAGATAAAGGACCTAAACATAGTTTTAATTAGATTTGTTGATGTTTGGTAGCATGGTGGGTTACAAAATTATGTGTTTAAATTTTTAGTATCCACATATCATTATCCATATGAAGTTGAATGCTATTTTTTATGTGAACCTTTTGGTTCATATCTAAATAAATAAATTTTGGAGATTAAGAATTTGATGGTAGATAGTGGCATAGAAAACATACCAATTGTCATCTAAGTTCTTGCATGTATACGTGTGAAATAAGTTATAATGTGAAGGGGGAATGATTTATATTAAATAATAATTAATAAAGTATTCCACATGAAGAAAATAAATTATCATTATATAATAAGGTGCAAGCATGATGAGATTCGATGGAAGGTGATCGATAAAAAGGACCCTAGGTAGAGGGGAAAGTCTGACTTAAAATGTGCTATTAAGACTAACATAGTATAATAATGATAAAAGGATGAATCTCACATATAGAATATGAAATTTTTTGAGGATGATGTTCACACTAGTGGGTTAGGATAAAATTTGGAAATAAAATTTAAAGTGCCTAAGTAAAATAAAGATATATACTAAAATAATATTGTGTAAATTCATATTTCCATTCTACTTGAAGTACCTACTCATGAAATTTGTCGACAAATAAAATAAAATAATAAATACATCATTATTTTTTTGAGTAAATGAGAGTTTATAGTAAGGGAAGAATAAATAAGTGTGTTGTAGCTAATATTTCACTATAAACCATTGATATAAGTAATAACATAGCCCATACGATATTTGATCTTATGATGTATGGTATTTAAATGATAGTATGGGGCCTATACCCTTATTAAATTATTAAAATAGATGATAAATTAGTTAGAGCCAGTGGATTGGTGATACTCTAGTAGAAAATACAAGGAGGAAAAGTAGTGAGAATTATTGTAAAAATTGATGTAGATACATCCTTATCAAGAGGACATGATATAGGTTCATGAGGCAACCATAGAGGAATTTAGGCTTTAGGTGTACCTTTGAGAAATTAAATAGTGACATAAACACTAATCACACTTATACCATATCCCTAGATATTTTATGAAATGTATTCTAGTTTTTACAAATATCATAGAGAGGATAATTCTATAGAACACATTGAAAATGTGAAATCATTTTTTACATGAAGGGAATACATTATTTTAATTTAAGGCAAGTAATTTTACCACAAATTTACTAGTTAATTTTCATACTTAGTATTTAAATATTGATCCAAACTAGGATGTTATAGACTATGATCTCTGAAGGGAAGCATTTTTGAAGGAATTTGATATTCACAAGTTTGATAAAAAAACATCATTACACTAAAGGAGATAAATAAATATTTAACACAAAGTGTTTGTGTGTATGATGTTAGGGTTTGTAATTTTTAATCTAATATTTACTTTGATATTCACCTAGTAAAACATGTATAGTAGTTTTTTAGAGGCTTCACTGCAACCTTTTGATTTGACCTATCCATGAAACTTTTCATTGACCCTATGGAATCCTTTAAGGTTACATTAATATTTTGATACTTTGGATGTGTAGATATGAGGAAAAATCCATTAATCAAGGTACGTATTTCTTTAATGGTATCACAATTTCAAAAATATATAACCAATAGTGTGCAATATTATCAAACTGAGTTATGGTGTATTGATTGAAAGGTGGAGGGATATATTAAAAATGATTTTATAAGATAGAATGTGAGATTAATAATTACATCATCTGATGTTATTTATGAAGAAAAAAATAAATGATATTGTCCCCTCATTTAATAAACAACCCAAACTAAGGTCTCTCTTTATTATAAATTTTTTGATGCCTCCACCCATAACACCAAAGTTTATCAGGTGCTTGATGAGATTAATTATGAGATATAACAAGGCATGTGAAAAGCCATAATATGGTTAGATAACCAAACCTATGGTGGTTATGTATAATGGTATAGGTATAGAGGCTATGGTTGGGGATGTGAAGGTGAAATGTTTCCACCAAAGACTTTTTATAATTAGGGATAATTGGACCATTACCAAATCAACTAACCCATGTATCCCACATGGGAGAATTTTCATGATGAGTATAGATTTGAGGAGTGCCTATATATATATATATATATATGTATATATATATATATATATGTATATATATATATATATATGTATATATATATATATATATATACATATATATATATATATATATATATTCCAAAATCACACACAAGGATATGCCCATGAATTATAACAACATGATCAAGCATGTGCATAAAATTCACTAATGGGTTATAAGGTCACAAACATATATATAGAATTATTTTAACATGGGAATGAAGCCAAAATAATACTTGGTTTTTATTCAACATGAAGATAGCCTAATATATAGGCAAATAAAAGGCACCTACAAAGAAGGAGGTAGGTGTAAAAAATAGTTAACAGGAATAAGAAAATAAAAAACTTGTGAAACTTAATAGCAATATTGGTTATAAAAATATAACCAAATACATAATAAGCTAATATGTTTCATTATTATAATACCCTCTATAAATGACTAAATGACTTGGTTTAGTCATTATTAAAATAATAAGATTAAGTCTATACATGTTCTTAACCAAATATATATCTACTTCCACTACATAAATGTATCCAAATGTCCCTATTATTTCCAATCCATCTTACTAGAGTACATAGGTAATGATCTACTACAACCGCCAATTAAAGTAGAAAATGGTACCGAATATTGGGTTCATTAGATTCTATTATACCTTGAATTATTGTCATGTCTTATATATGTCATGTTTTACGTGTTTTTTATAGTGATCAAATATGAAAATAAAGTTTAGAATATACTTCAATACTAAAAAACATAGTATATCTCCTGATAGATATGTTGTGTTGATTTTTTGAAAACCCAACACCTACTAATTTATATTATTGAATAACTCTAGGATATCTACTATTCAAAATGCCATTGTGATTTTTTTGTATTAACATTTTATATATAGATAATATTTTAAAAATCTTGTCAATTAGTGACACTCTCTATCTTACATTAATCCCTTGAGTCTCAATCTATCTAAGTACATACCTTAAGAGGTGTATCGAGAAAGGTGCGGGTAGACCATTGGTGCTTCACAGGATTGTTATCCCTTTTACCACTTGTTATATACACACTTTTCTCCTAAAAATGATTCTCATAATCTTGTTCTTCTCTCTTGCACATTTATCTAGTCTTTTAGCACCTCTAGTACCCATTTTCCTAACCTAAATCCCCTTTTGTTAGTCTACATGACTAGGTCAACTAGGTCAACATTGTAATCTTATTAGTAAAACTCATTTAGTGTCTAAGTTGGATCTTCATTGAGCTAGCCCATGATCTAGTGAATTTTTTCCAATAATGATAGTAGGTCGATTGGATGAACCATATACATTTAAATTTTTAAAGGGAATTAGGGATAAATCTACCTATATATACAAAATATTTTTTCCATTACTCAAAGAAGAGAAGAATAAATAAGAGCTATTGCACTTTTTCTTACCCATCATTCTAATCGAGGAACATGATTAGGGTTTCATAATTTCTTTTGAGGTATGGATCTTGTCTTGTGGAGAAGTATTTTGGATGCATTGATAGCTTGTATAGCCTATAGATTATTTATCCTTGTCATCCTTACATACCACAATAACCTCTTGCGATGCACTTTGGCCAAAGGATATATCTAGGAATAGTAGGTTCATCTTTAAAGTTAAATATTCATAACTTAGTTCCTTTTTTGTAAGAGTAGATAAATATGCATTTGCACTTCTCTTTCATTCATTAGGATTATTTATACATTGATGTGAGCATATGTCTTATATTCATGTTTAATTTTGTTTTTTATTACCCCCACTTTGTGTCATAATATTTGGTAAGAACTAGATTATATTTATTTACTTTACTTGTAATTAGTATAATGACTATGAAAGCATAAGACTTAATTAGGGTTATTGCATAGTTTTACTTGACCAAAGGCTTTAGAACCCTCCCTAGTGAATTTATTATGGTCTGAGATCTAATAATTGGGTCTAACAGATATATTATTAGCCATATTCCCAATTATCTAATATATCCCATATCATAAGTGTAATTATGATCTATCATATCTAAGCTAGGATTGATTTTTAGATCTAATATATTTTTGATTGCATACATTCTAGTGAACCTAACATGAATGTAACCCTTGTAGGTTTTCTTTCATGATTTTTCTTTCTATCATTTTATTATTTTTCTATATTTGTGTTGATAGGTCGACTAGGCTAGTATATTTTTTAACTTATATGTGTATGTTTAACACATAGTCACATCAAAATGACTATGTTCTTTTTGTGTAGGTCTTTATATGATATAGGTTATTAGATTGAACAAGTCAACACAATACTCTTATTCACTTAAAAATAAAAAATTGTGTTTAATAGGTTGATTTAGTCTTTTATTCAACTCTAGAACAAAAAACTTGGTTGAATAGGTTTGACTTAGTATTCTACATACCTTTTAGATAATAAACTAGGTTGACCAGGTTGGTATAGTTATCTTAATAGGATTCAACAAATAGAGAATTATAGAATGATGTCAACCTAGTCAACATAGTCAATATACCTTACAAACAACATTAAAGGCACTTCAATATATCTCTCACATTATTCAACATATTCCAACCCACTAAGGTACATCTCTCTCTCTCTCTCTCTCTCTCTCTCTCTCTCTCTCTCTCTCTCTCTCTCTCTCTCTCTCTCTCTCTCTCTCTCTCTCTCTCTCTCTCTCTCTCTCTCTCTCTCTCTCTCTCTCTCTGCATTCATAGATTAAAAATTTGTTTTTTTATATCCTAAAACATTTCATACTTTATAGATAATTTTTTTTCTTCCTGTAAGGGTAGAGTAGTAAAAATCCAAAAACAACATAAGTTATACTAACCCTATGCAAGGTAGGGTAGAAAAAAATAAAAAAGTGGTTAATTTGCATACAGAGAGAACATGATCATCTAAGTAGATTCTTTCTTAGTAAATTGACATTTTTTATAGGAATAGATATATAGTCTAAAAAAACTATAGAATATAAGGAAACTCTTGGAGACTATCTACAATTTTTAGTAGAAGAACTAGAAAAAGAAGAATGATTGGTTGGGATGGTAGCACAAGTCAAGAATATAGAAGAGGAATAGGATTATGCACTTGAAAAGGACCCATATATACCATATTTAATAAAATTAATCTATTACCTCACACTTAATAATGTCATATTCAGTTCCCTTCATCCTCACCCAATCTCCTTGCAAAAGAGGCATTTAAATCCCTTCTAACTCTTAAAAGAGATAATAGGCCTAGAAAATATATGAAGTTAGAAAATATCTTTAATGTATAATAATATGAATCCTAAATAAGTCCCACCCCTTCACCTTTTTGTAGAATAAATCGCATCCCTCTATAAAAATCCAAAATTTCCATTTACTATACACTAGGAAATACAAAGATTGACAATGAATTTGAAGAGTGGGTGGCATAAGATTCTCATTTACATATAGAAAGAGTATACATAAAAGACCATTAAAAATATAATACTACCAATGAGTCCATCATTTTAGATCTCCCCATCTAAACCCTTGGGGCAAATGCACCCATGAAGAATATCCCTCATTATGCCCTCCCTACTTTTAGAGAAAGGCAAGTGAAGACAAATATATTACTTTTTCAGTTTGATATCATATGCTACAACTATGATTAAAATTAAGATGTTCAGAAGTTGAATTTGTTTCTAAAAACACTCAAATACACAACTCTTATATGGTTTATGAGACTAGGGATGGATGAAATTAATACTTGGGAAGAAATGAAGGAGAATTTTCTATCCAAATATCAGGACTATTATCAAAGAAGAAACTATAGAAGGGATTTCATATTCATGATAACACAAGAAGATGAATCACTATAGGACTACATGGAAAGGTTCATGTTTAACCTAGAAAAATCCAAGGAGACCATAATGGATAGAGAATCCATCAAATTAATATTTATGAAAATATTTAGATAATATTGTTTGGAACATTAGACCTAATGACTGGAGGATATGTTTCAACATTATCCTTTTATGATCTAGCACTTCTATGTAAGAATTACTAAAGATAAAAAATGAATAAAAACCATATCAACAATATACTCCATTCATCAACTATAAATGGAGTCTCAAATATTAAGGTAAAAAATTTACTATATGATATGAAGCAAGATATCATTATCCATATGGATACTCAGTTGTATATGTTTCACATAAGGAAAAACAAGAAAAACAAAGCAAGCCTTGATAGTTTATTTTCCAGACTATTGGAAAAATAAATTAGACTAAAAATGTCAAGCTATTTAAGTAAAAATGGATAATATAAAGGAGGAAAATTGTAATAATATATAATTACATGTAATTAGAAGAGATGTATATCATATTTTTTATGTGTCTCAATGTAGACAATGGTCATCTAGGCCATTCTATCAAGGTATGTCATCTAATTTTATATTTCCAAAATCTCAAATTCTAGTTAATTAAAATGGAAATAATTCATGGATACACATGAAAAAAAAAAACTTATCTTAGTAAAAAAACCTAGCCTCAATTATTTGGCAACCCACTCAAAAAAATGGTAGTAGTCTCAAAACTAGGCTTGAAAACCCCAACACAAAAACTAGTAATGGTATTATCATTTCAACCCATGGAAAAAATCATGGAGAAATAGCCAACATTGGTCTAATAAGAATGATAATCTCCTATAGTAATAATAATTTTAGTGAAAACCACAACCATATTTAATGTTAATCACCCAACCACCTCCTAGAAAACCATAGCTACTTGCCCAACTAATACCAAACCTTGCAAATAAGCTGGTTCAGCCAACATAGACCACTAAACTAATGTAATATCTAACTTATACATAGGATGTCAATGAATTACATATTTTTTTAGGGTATATTTTTCCACAACCCACTGCACCCATGATCATGGAACCTATTGATGAGATTCCATCAATCCATACTAATCCACAAAACCATGAACCTGCTACTACTCCTGAACCAATTTCCACTTCAACACAAGAAGGGATTATCAACCCTTTTTTTTTATAAGAGGTTAAATATCCAATGTCCTAAACAAAAAATTTAATTTTATATCTTAGTAAAATTGAAAAATGTGTTTCAATATTACACTATTTAAAGCCATCAAATATGTTCCCATCTATACAATTTTTTTTTTTGAATTATGCTTCAAGAAACTTGGCCACAAAATGAAGGATCCCAAAAATATCTAGGTAGTTGGAAACTTTTAGACATCATGTTAGGAAATATATTTCCACCCAAGTATTTTGATCTAGGCATTCCTATAGTCAATTTCAACATTAATGGCCAACTTATACCTAATACATTCATTGATTTAGGGGAGACCATCAATGTTGTGACTATGAAAACCATGCACCAACTTAGACTTAGAAAAATTCACCCAACACCTATTATCTTGCAAATGGTTGATAGATTAACTATCAAAAATTTTGGTATGATTGAATATCTAGTCATAATTATGGGTTTATGGTAATATCCAATAGATTTTATCATTCTAAAACCAAAAAATAACCTAGGATGTTATCCACTCATCTTAAGAAGGCCATGGATGGCCACAATCGATGCTTTAATTGGTTACAAGTTAGGAAAAATATTTATTTCAAACATAAATGACACTAAGAAATTAGTACTATATCCACCAACCAAATTTTCCTATGAGGAAGACTAACCTCCTTAGATAGAGTAAGTATATGAGCACCACATTTATTCACACACCTTGTGCACACTTGACCATACAATATCCATAAAACATTAAGAGGAAGACACACTCCTTTCTCATATTTTACAAAACACTTATCAAGAGGACCTTGAAGCAAATTATATCTTAAAATGTATAACATGCTTAATTGAAAATAATTTTTCTAATATTAATCCCTATGAACTTGCATAATATATGATAACCTTCTATTAGTTATTACCACATCATTGTAGCTATGCCCCATTGATAAGTAATATTGAATCCATGTTATCCCTATCCAAGTAAGTAGAAATCCTCCTAGTAAAACATAACAATATCAACAAGAAGTTGACACTTCAACAAGAAACCAAGTTAGTCATTATGATCCAAAAGTATAAGACATATTTTTCTTGGGATTATCATGATATAAGAGGCATCCCTCTAGATTTATGCACCCATCACCTCTACATCAAAGAGGAATGCAAACCCATTCACAAACCAAAATGAAGGATGAACCTATTGTTAAATATATAGTCAAAACCAACTTGAATAAAATATTAGATGTAAAGTTCATATATCCTATTTATGATATTTAATGAGTTTCACCCCTTGTGATTGTACCTAAAAAATTGGGTAAATGGTGTATATTTTTAGACTATAGGTAATTGAATGCATCTATAAGGAAGGATCATTTCCCATTCTTTTTATTGACAAAGTGCTTGAAACATTAGTAAAAAAATTATTTCTCATTATTTTATGGATTTAGTGGTTATAATTAGATCAAAATAACACTTTAATACCAACACAAGAATACATTCACATGTCTTTGGGATACCTATGCATATGAAGTACTTCCATTCAGTTTATGCAATGCTCTATCCACCTTCCAATAGGATATCATGATCATATTTTTTGATCTCTCTTATGACTAGGTGGAAATATATATGAGTGACTTCAATGTTTATGGAGAAACACATCACGAATCCCTTCAAAACCTTTATAAAGTTCTTCAATGTTGTCAAGACCATCAATTGTCCCTAAGTCATGAAAAGTAATACATGTTAATGATAAAAGGTATTATATTGGGACACCAAATCTCACTTGTAGGTATTAAGGCCTATCTTTCTAAGAAATTTTCATAAAATACTTACCAATTATAACAAATCAAAAGGATGTTATAAGTTTCCTAGGACATGTTAGTTATTACCGTAGATTTATCAAAGACTTCAATAAAATTATAGAAAACTTGTTTGTTTTACTTTATAAATATGTATATTTTGTTTGGATTGATATATGTCATTAGGCCTTCCAATAATTTAAGAACTTATTGAAAAAAATGCCTATGTTAAGAGGTCATGATATTTTTCATTGTACAATAGGAATTGTCTTGGGATAGAAAGAGTAGTCCTTAAGCTATGCCATTTATTTCATTAAAAAAAATCTCCAAAGAGTAAAAATAAACTACATGGTAAAATAAAAATAATTTATTGTTTTAATATATGTTATTAAAAATTTTATACACTACATTATTGGGTATCAAGTCTTTATCCATACTGATCATGCAATAATCAGGTATTTAAAATAAGCTTGTAGTAACTGATAGGATAATTAGATGGTTGTGTTTACTGTAAGAATTTGATATAAGTAAGGATAATATATTTATACATTTATTATCTTGATTAAAATATAATTATAAAATCTATATAGTAGATGATTCTTTTCTTAATGAGCACATTTTTGCATTAATGACTAATACTCCTTGGTATGTAGATATTGTTAATTATTGGATTCAAGATTACTACCATATTTTTCTCCTAAATAAATGTAGAATTTAATCACAAAAATTGGTCCATATTCATGGTCCCTTAGGTACTTTTTATTCATATGATTTGACTCAATCAGGTGTCAGTGTATCCATGAAGATGAGGTTGTTGACATCCTTCGAGCATGTCATGATAAATCCTGTGGGGGTCATTTTTCTTCAAAAAGGATTTCCATCAAGATTTTAACCACTAGATAATATTTTACAACTCTACACAAGGACTCATTCAAATACACATGTAAATGGATCAATGCTAATGTATGGGGAAACCCACATGTTCTAATGAAATACATGTTAGCCAAAATTAGCCACCATGATAGAGTATCATTTAAAACTTTGATGTACTTGATCTTAACTTTGTTGATAGCCATTATGAAGGTCTTCTATTGGTAATTAATGATCTAAGATGATAGGTTATGTGTATTTCTTGGTATCTTACAAGGTCCTCTAGGATGGTCTAGTGAGTAACATGTTTAAGTCACTTTGTCTTGTCATCAAATGGTCATTCTTTGTAGTCCATAAATGTGTTTAGAATTATTTAAGGTAAGTTTGGAGAAGTTAAGGTAATTATCTATTTTGTCTTGTGTTTTTTATAACTTTTCCATGTCATTCTAAAGTTATTTCAAAGGGGGATAAAGGTAAAATAGGTCTTGTTAGGTCATGTGGTACATGTCAAAATAATATTACACTTTTTTTGGTTCATACAAATAGTCATAAAGATATCAATATTCTTCCTCTAATGTTATAAACCATTTTAAGTGTTTTCTTGCTCATTTGTAAAATTTAAAGAAGAATGTGGTGTAAGAAATGGTAGGGAATGATATGAACCTATCTTGGCATGTTTCTCCATGTCTGTACATGAAATGAAAGACTCCATTAACACTTATTCTTCAAATCCAATAGAGTTTTAGGAAAAATATGGTTGTTTAATTGCTAAAAAGGGGCATATTGAGGAATTATTGCATGTTTTCCTAGTGAAGATGGTCTAAAAACACCTACATGGATTAATCCATCCTTTTGAGTCATCTACATGCTCACGAGTGTGTATCATATCAAATAATGGTTAAAAACCTATCCATTCCTCCACTGAACTCCTAACAAGCTCAAGAAGGAAATTTTCAAATGTTTGGTTCATGAAGTAAAAAATGAGTTGGCTCAAATCCTCTTAGGGTTAGATAGGGTCCCATATTCACTCAATATTACATGCATTATTTTTAGGCTACATGGGCTTAAATTTATGAGCCATCATTTTAACAAGAAAAGTGCTAAAAATCCCTCTTAAACCCCCATTAGCTCAGTTTCAAGAGATTTCAAGGAATTTCAAAACTCATGGATCAAAATTAAGGATTATTTGAGTTATTTAAAGGTCTTAGTAGTTTTAAAACATCATATCCATGATTTATTTATCATGTGTGGGAATTTTATTACCAATAAAAAGTCTCTTTTGGTTAATGTGTGAAGATGGATGATAGGGTTTTGGTGATTTTACATGATTATTTCCCAAAATGGATACTGAAAATATTCTACTAGACTCTCATTTATCCTTTAACTCTCCTAAGGTGGAATAATATAATAATCAAGGACATTATAAGAAATTTTAGTTTAGTGTTCTTCAACATGCCTGCCTAAATACCTTCAAATGTAATTTATGTGATGAACATTAGATTTAAGGGTAGATTGAGGTGTGAGATATCTTGGGAAATAATATTCATTACTTTAAATATATAAAGAGAATATTTATACAAAGTTTCACTTATTCTTCCTTGTGTTAGGTAAACCATCCATAATTAGAATACAAGGAGAATGTGTCTAGATGAACTGTGTTGAAATTATCTGAGAACCTTCAAGAAAAATAACTTATTTCCACATTGAAAAGATGTGTATAGGATTGTAAAAAATGAAAATTATCATTTAGAATATTATTCAGGGTTCAAATCTCTGTGGAGAATTGTAAATCCATCTTAAGAATGGCTTGAAACTAAAGGCTAAAAAATGCAAACCTATAGGTTTGCATCTAAGAGATGGTTTGAGAAATTATTTTTGTGAGTAAAAGTGTGGACCTAGAATCCATAAAAAAATGATGAAACCATGAAAGATATGAAAATAAGTTTTGTATTGGAAAATAATGAGATGACCCTATTATAAATGCATCCCCAAAGCTTGACAATTGCTAAGCCTAAACACAGACCTACAGGTTTGCCTAAAAAAAGACATGAAAACATACACTCCTACCATTTGTCTAGAAGTATAAGGTTGGGTAATGGAAATAATGACCATATATAGGTTTTGATGGTGATTTTAACCATGGAAATACTAAGATAACATCAAACAGTGGTGGTTAGGGTCAAAACAAGAGGAATGGCTTAAAACCTAAGGCCTAAGTGCAGTAGGTTCTAAAGCTAAGTGATGCTCAATACCTATAAGAATACTATTTATGTACCTAGGGAAGGATGTTAAATACTTAAATGAACATTTTTAAATCAAACTAAATCATCATAATGATTGATTTTGATATAAAACTCATACTAAATCCAAAATTTTAGGTGTGTAAGCTTGAAGAGACCAATATTTTGATCATACCATACAAGATAAGGTGCATGGTTTGGAATTATGTTTGGGGATGTTAAATGGGCATTTTTAATACAATATTGTGTCATTAATATTTTATTTATATCCATGTACTCTATGATTAATGGTTAACAAGATTAACACCTCCTAGGCTACTTCGAAAAGCTAAAAAAGCTCGATGATTCTTTTGGTTCTCCAAATGACTCCAAATGCACATAACCTATCATAAAATACATACCTATTGGATCAATATTTTGGAATTAATGGAATATAATAATGAATAGAATGGCCTAATTATTTAGGTTATAGGCCTAGAATAGGGTATAGAGACTCAATCATAGTCATGTTGAAGCTTCTATGCATGTTAAGGTCATATTCACACCATATGGAGACAATATAGGGTTATTATGAATATTTTTAAATTAGTTATGGAGGTAATAAAGTGTTTTAATATATAATTATGTCTTACATATGCATATACAGGCCTGCTTGAGAATGCAAGTTTACTCTCAATAATTGAAGAGAGTATGCAAGATTGGTTTTGGGTGTAGAGTTTGGATGAACAAGATAGGAGTGTGGAAGTAATGATAAAATTTATATCCATGAATAGTATGTAATATTAATTGGATTAATCATGGAGAATAAAATATGAATATTCATCCTCAATATGCAGTCTAAAGACCTAATGCACACTTATAACCAAAATGAATTTTAGTATAAACATAAGAAGAAAGATGTAAGGTTTGGATTGGGAATGAAGTAGTGGAATGTGTAATAGTCATGAGAAAAATTTTAGAGTGTTAGTGATGTCCATATTTTTATCAATAAGATAAATGAAACTTATAGCCTGTTGCACAGTCCTAGAAATGCATACAAAACCTTGAAACTTGGCAATTTTGAGAGTTTTGAGGATTGATCAAGGGTAAATAATTATTAGATGGAATTAATAATGTTTGGGAAGAAATAAAAAAGGTATTTAAACACTTTTAAATTCCATAAAACTCTCTCTAGACTTTTTCTTTTCTCTTAGCCTCCTTGGGGTTGTGTGTAGGCCAAACTAGGGCTATAAAACTTGTTTTTAGCATAACTTAATTTCTACCCCTTGAAATGGCATGAAAATTTTCCAATTGACCTATTTAATTTTTCATAAAATATTTTGTGATTTTAGAGAATTAATAGATGGAATTTTATGGTATATTATATTATGACCTTGTTTTAGGCTTAATTAGGAAAGATGGGGTTAAGAAAATGGGTCTAATCTAGGATTTGAATCATGAAATTTTGGTTGAAGTTGAAAGGGGATAAAGGGTACTAAAATATTAAATTATTTTTCATATCTCCTAAACCAAGGAGCTTTGTGTCAAAATAGGGATACAAGGAATAGGTCTTCCTAAAGATAAAATGTGAGAATTGTGAAGAAAATTGTAGAATGAAGGTGGAAATATGATTGGATAGGGTATTTGAAAATATATCCAATGTGACTCAAGTAGTTGTTTTACAATAATATGACTTTTCAATTCATAATGACACCTAATCGATAGTTTTAAAGAAGATGGATGAGTCACCAAGGTATTGAAGTAACTCCTATGCCACCTTGAGAGGACTATTATCAAACCAAGTGCACACATGTTGAAGAGGGAGTTAAATATTATTTATTGACATTCCTTATTTTATTTAAATTTCTCCTTCATGAAGTGACACTTTTCATGGGCTTCTCCAATTCCCATCCTCTCTCTCCTTCTCATTCTCTTCTATATATATTCCTAATTTTGGCATTCTAATGCATCCTCCACTTGAGTATGGTGAAGCCATTCTCCTTTTTTAAGCCATTCAAGTAATAAAAAAGCTAGTTTTACCTTCTCTTATGATTGTATTTTAGTGTTTAGGCTTGAATGATTGTTCTTATCTAGTGTTGATTTAGTTTTGCTGATATAATTTCCCATTCTCTCACTTATATGCATATTTAACTCACTCTTTAGTTCATATGAAGTGTTTAAGTATTATTGTGAAGGTTAAATGAATAAATATTACATTAGTGTCTTTTATACCTCTTGAAAATTATCCCTCCTTATCTAATCATCATTTACCACCTTCATATTAAAATACTTAGGGGAGAGGATTAGATTATGCATAGTGTATGAATAGGTCAAATTCATGCTCATTATGCACTTGAAAATGTGTGGTAGTGGTCAAAACATTTAGTGCATCACTTCCTTATTTTAGTTCTCTCTCCCTTTTACCTTTCAAGTAGTAGCTTAGTTTGTAGTTATTAAGTGATGAATCAAGGGAGATAACCCTACCTAGAGGTTCTCTTCATCTATAAGGCCACCCATAACATTTGAATATTTATCATGCTATCAATTAAGTAAGGAGGCTTGAACACCTTCCTCAAGAGTATAACTTTTTTTTATAATAGTTATATCATGCCCAGTGGGACAAGTGATTTAATCCATTAAAGATTTATTGGTGTTGTTCTTCAATCCACCAACCTTTGGAGACATGAATATAATCACCAATCATGAATCTGAGTTCTTTCATCTAGTTTTATCATCCTAGGTATTTTTGTAAGAATTATTTCTTTCTATTTTGCCTTTCTCATGAGGTTTTATGGATGAGTTTGGAGTGGATTCAACTTTTACTAAAGTTGGTGAGTCATATCAAGCCTATGTTGATACTTACCAGCATCATGTTGATTCTTATCATCAATATAACAATTAATGTCATCCCCATGTTGATTCATATTAGTCTTACATTGACCCTACTTATCCCCCATATGGCTCTAGTTATCTATGTGACCAACCTTGCTATCAATAGTTTTATCCTTCACATTTTCCTCAATAATCAAACCAAGTTTATTAAAATAACCAAGATTCCCATCAGTCCTATATGCCAACTCCCACCCTAATTCAACCTCCTTGGAAACCTCTTCATTCTTATATTTGTTGTTTGCTTCTCAATTGCTATAAGATTGTTACACTTTATTTACACCTAAGTATTGATTATTCATATCATGTACTTTGATTATGAACTTTTATATTTAGTCTTACACACACACACACACACAGATATATATAAAAAAATAAAAACAAAACAAAATACCAATAAAGACACAAAAAAGCAACAAAAATAAAAAAAAGTGAATAAAATAATAAAAAAACTAAAAAATCCAAATCAAAGAAAAAAGTATTAAGTAAACTACTATAAACACACATAAAAAAACAAATGATAAGACACAAACAATGGTTATCACAATTCTAGTTCAAACAAAAAAAAATATTCGTACATGTGTAATAAAGGTGTTACTCTTGGTGATAGGGTGACCCCTAATCTAGGTAGTAATGATGAAAGTATTATAAGACAACAAAAATTGGCACAAGGTTTTCCCTAGGCTATAGGGAAATAACAACATAAACAAGTTAAACACAAATTTACCCTATATCATAGGAGACAAAAACAAAATCTGATGACAAATAACATGGGGGGAGTAGAAGAAAAGGAAGGGGTGGATGAGTTGACTCCAGATGCACTAGGAAAGTGGATGCTACCTACATAGTTCCATAGACACAAGATCTAATGTGAGATTAGGCCCAATGTAGTTCTCTTAAGATATGGGATAGAGGAAAATGGATGATAATAAAACATGATAAATGTGTAGAGGAAAAAATGATTGGTCTCATAAAATGACAAGTGTATGGGAGAAGAGGGGATGACATTCCAAAATCGTGAAAATGTCAACACAAACAAATCATACAAGCATGAGAGAGTATGGTTTAGACATGAGTATCCATAAATGAATTTAATTATAATTCATAGTGTCTACTAAATATAAGGCTTAGAAGGAGAATTAGCTCCTCACAAAATGGTGAGAGCATAAGATGAATTTGGGTGATCATTGGTGTATCAAAATCAAATATGTAATGCTCACAATATTGAATCACAAAATGGTGAGAGCATATGGATGAAGGCCAAGAATTATGGGGAAACTAAATGACAAGTGGTTACTCATGAAATGGTTAGAGGTTCCAAGATCCTTAAGGCAAATAAGTGGTTAAAAAAGAAAGGAAAGTGTAGTTGAGCTAGCCCAATATACCCCATGTATCAAGATGCTTCCTACATAGTCCATGCAGACCTCAAGCCAATTTAGTTCTCCTAGAAATGGGAGGAAAAATACCAAGGTGGTTTAGAAATACATATAACAAATAAGATGGTCCATCCCAAAAAATTTGATGGCTTTATATCTTACATAGAAATTCTAAGCCAATTTTCATGATTTTAGGATTTTTAGGATTTTGTAGATATTTTATAGATGTTTAGGGGTTTTTGAAGTTGTTACAAATGTTTTTTTTAATTTTATAGGTATCTCAAATTAATCAAGAATTATGAGACATGGAATAGTCCAACTCACAAAATGGAAAGAGTGTGGCTTAGGTTGCTCATAAAATGGAGAGAATGTTTAACTTAAAAATTATTAAAAAATGATGAGAGCATGGTTTAAGGGTGATTGAGCTGACCTCAACATAAATATATTTCTTATTACATTGTCCTATAATGAAACCTAAAGTCACTGTAATTTTACCTACATAAAAGGCATCTAATTTAGTATCAACAAGTTCTAGGTAAAAGGAAAATGGTAAGGCAAGTGATAATAATAATGGTAAGGTGATGTTCCTAATTTTCCCATAAGAAGTTATAATTAAGAATCAATGGTAAAAGGTCATTGGTTATAATATGCACATAGGTAGTTATAATTATGAGTACAAGGTGGAACACTGGTTTTCTCAAAGGAAGTTATAAATAGTGGCACCAAGCAAGCATAACAACAAATGAAAGATGCAATTATCAGATCCATTATTATATTGCTTTCATATACTACCATTTAAAAATGTACTTATGAAATAATTTATATAATTGAATCTATCTTCAACCATTGAATATGAATTAAGTACAAATGAATCAAAACTAAGGCCAAACATGATAGGCAAGGTTTAGGTAAAAATAAATGGTAGGTGAAGGGTTAAGGGTATGGTAGCATGACAAGATGTATAGTATAAATAATAGGCATAATGTGGCATAACTTAGATGGTCCTTGTAAATAATAATATGAATACCTCAAGAATAGAAACTTTTGAGGTACATTATGTTCATAGGTTTATCAAGTTCATCTCCCTATGGTGTAGTGATCCTATATGCTCTACAACCATAGTTGGAAACAATCACATAGGGACACAACTAATTTTATTGAAACTTTCCCTTTTTCTTGGATTCAAAATTTATATATTTTTTATTATCTTTTATTACTAGGTCACCAAGTTAAAATTCATGATGCTTTACATGCTTATTATATTGGCCTTTGAGTTAGTTTTGATAAGTCTAAAGATTATTCAAGGTAGCCAAATATTTACCATCAAGTAAGTCTAGCTCCTACAAGCATGCCACTCTATAATCTTCATCATCTATGATGTGTTGCAATGAAATTTAGAGAGAAGGCAACTAAACCTCAATGGGAAAAATGGAATTAGTTCCATAAAGAAGTGAATAAGGTGTAGCTCCTATTGGAGTATAGAATGTGGTACGGTATGGCCAGAGGGTGATATATAGCTACAAGTGTCAATTATGACCAACATAATCGACAATATTATTCAAAATATTAAAAATGGTTTTATTATAAGCCTTAGGTTGGCCATTGACTTATAGATAGTAGGTCGTATAGAAATGTTATTTTTTTTTGGTATTGAAAACAAAGTGATTTTGCATCCTTATTATTGAATGATCTGTCATTATTAGATATAATGTTAGAGTGGATGTCATATCAATAAATGAGATAGTTGAATATGGACATAGAGATCTGCTTACTAGTGATGTAAGGGGAATGAATTCCACTTATTTAGTGAAGTATTTGGTAGCATTTAGGATGTGTTTATGTCCATCTGAAGAGGTTGGATTACTCTTCTCGATAAGGTAAAGTCCCCACATTGAGAATGGCCATGGTTTTGTCAATGGTTTGAGTGTCTTGATGGGAGCATGAATCAAATTGTCATGATTTTTGACACTTGATACACATCTTTACATATACAATTATGTCTACTTCAATCATTGGTCAGTAATAACTAGTATGCAGTAACTTTTTGGCTAAGATTTCCCTACTAGTGTGGGTTTCACACACTCCTTCATGGACTTCCCTCAATGCTACTCCATATTCTACCAAAGGTAAAAAATGAATAATATTTTTATCATATCTTTTATGATAAAAATTAAGTCCAAGTAAATTATAATGAGAAGATTTATGGGTGAAGGTTTTTTTTCTTACATGACAAATTAGGAGGTATGGTTTGGTCTTAAAGATAGGCATATATATCTAAGTATTAGGGAGACATAGGACCAACAGTGTCACAAACTATCTTGATGGTATATTTTTGATGTGCCAGTGATAAGATATGTTCAACAAGAAATTGATAATCTCTAGCTCTATCATCAATCTAGATCATGGAACCAATAGTGGCCATAACATCTATTATTTTTTATTGGCCCAAGGTATTCTTTCAAATTGGGTGTTATCAATATTCTACTTGAGAGTATCGACCATACCTTTATAGGGTACTAACTTCTTCTCTTTGGTTTTATATTGATCTATATCCTTATTGATGCTTAATTGAGAACCACCATATATGAGTAAATATTGAATGTTCCATTGTACTACTTGACAAAGCCCTATAATGAGCACTTTGTACTCATCCATGTTACTGGTATAGGAAAATCTAATACAAAAAGACTTGGGAATGATATCTTCTTGTGGCATAAAATAGTATTATGGCCCCTAATCCATGTGTTATGAAGGATCCATGAAAGTATATATTTTACTATTTGGCCTTAAGAGGTGCCTCTACTCCATCAATAGTCATAATGGATTATTCTATAAATATAAATGTGATAGGTTGAGTATCTTGAAGAGGAGCTTCAAAAAAATGATCTACGAGTACTTGCCCTTTAATATATTTCTAGTTGACATATTCAATTTCAGACTCATTTAATATCATGATCCATTTTTCCATACAGCCATGTAGAACTATTTTAGAAAGTAGATATTTGAGTGGATCTACTTTGGAAATAACAATAGTCTTGTTTTTTAGCATATAATGATGCATTTTTTGGGTTGTAAATACCATAACTATATAATATTTTTCAATCAACATATGTCTATGTTTATACACAACCAAAGTTCATCTTAGATAATACATAACATGTTCCATTCCCTATTCATCATGTTGTGCCAAAAGTGACCCTAGGGCAATTTTGGTTGTTGATAGGTAAATAATTAACTTTTTTGGCATCAATGGAAACAAAACAGGTGGGTTGGAAAGATATTATTTGAGCTGATCAAATGCATTTTGACACTCTTCATTCTAGGAGAATGTGACACCTTTCTTCAACAAGTGCATAAATGGATGACATTTTTAGCTAATTATGAGACGAATCACTTGATATATTGAATCTTTCCCTACAAACTATAGAGATGATTCCATGTAGACGGTGGTGGAATTTATATAATTACATGAACTTTGGTTGGGTCAACTTCAATTCTCCTATGAGAGACAATGAAACTTAACATTTTCTAGAAGTGACATAAAATACATATTTCTTTGAATTAATCCTAATATTATACTCACTAATTCTCTCAAATATTATTCATAGCATAGTTGGGTGATCAGCATGGGTCTTTGATTTATGCAAAATATCATTTGACATAGTCCTTAATAATGTTATACATCATGTCATGAAAAATCACTGTCATAGTTATTTAGTAATTGGATCTAACATTTTAAAGCCCAAATGACATTACCTAATAACAAAATGTTCCCTACATATTGGTGAACATCATATTATTTTGATCTTCTGGTGGTATCATGATCTAATTATACCCTAAAAATCCATCCATTAGTGATAGCATTTTATATCTAGTCATTGAGTCAATTATCATGTCAATATTAGGTAGAGGAAATTTATCTTTTGGGCAAGATTTGTTGATGTCTCTAAAATCAATGCAAATTTTTATCCCTTATAGATTTTTACTTACTTTTACAATGTTTTATATCCACTCTAAATAATCAATTGGCCTAATGCATTTCATGTCTAAGATTTTTTCTAACTCTTTCCTTACTGACACATCAATATGAGGATGCATCTTATGTAACTTCTATTTAACAAGATTGGTAACAGGATGTATAATGAGATGGTGTACAACCAAGGTAAATTCAAAACCTAGCATGTTTGATTAGTTTCATGCAAATATGTCAACAAATTCCCTTAAAAGAGCTGTAAAAACTTCACATTCCTTCTTAGTGAGGGATGCACCTAGTTTAATTCACTTTGGGTTCTCTAGAGTCCCAATATTTTTCTTTGAATTATCCTCCACTAGAAGTGAGAACCATCATATAGAGTAGTTAAAAAGGAGTTGGACTGATTGGTAGCATTAAAATATTTTTGATATTCTATATCTTCTAATACTTCTACGTAGGATGAATCAAAATATCCTAATGGTGGCATCAACCATGATATAAATACCTCAGGGCACTCTTGAACAATTTGTGTAAAAACTAATTATTATTTAGCATTAATATATGATCCATAATTAGGTTATGGGATAAATTTATCCTATGATTCATAGGAAAAGGGGTGAATATCCTCATTTAATGGCACTGGAAACTAGTTTTCAGTAAAAGACTGGCCTTTTTCTTTACTTTTTCCTTGGTTGAAAAGTACCCTAAAGAGTTTTTAAATTTTATACCTCAATGTTTGATTTTATTTTTTATTTTATCTAGGGAAGTTCACTTTCTCTTTCAATTAGGTAGTATGATCCAATCTAATAGAAAATCCCTTCTTATGGTCTCTAAGGGGTATGCGACTCTTGAGTCCTAGAAAGTCGTATATGGCCTCATCATTTTCAAACTCATCTAATGATATTGTTGACTCTTGATGGTCCCAATATATTAATTAGGGATGGAAAAGTGTTAATTTCAAAGGGTGATAAATGAGGTTAATGATGAAGATGGTATGGGGCTAAAATAAGCTTATAGTGGTAAGGTCATTGTAGATGCTATAATCAAACCCTACATGATTATTGGCATCATCATATCTAGTTGTTGGTGTTGAAACATGAATTAGGTATGTGGTGTCATCCCCAATTAATTTAAATATGATACCATGAGTTTCATTGTGCTTGGTCATTGAGACTAGTTCGATGGTTCTTTGTTAATGTAACCCAAGGCCTCTACCTTCATAGGCTAGGTGACCCATAATCTGGTTTAGAACATGATACTTCATACTTTTATAATAATTAAATAACTCATCTATGTAGATCCATAAATCATCTTCTTCTAAGGGGTCTTAATCTAGGATAGAAGCTAGTTTGAAGATAATAAGCTTGTTTAACTTAGATTTTCCTTTAGTGTCCCACACCATACTAGTAGTTTTGGCCTTAGGTCTCCCATAAGCTTTAAGTTTTATGCAAAATTTGGATATATAGAATCCATCACAGGTTATATATTATATAATACCTTTTTCAATGACATAGAAATGATTGGAAATATTTGGTGAAGACATGGTTGAGGTAGATGTTAAGCTTTTTGGGTCAATATAATTGGCTTATGGGCCTGATTTAATAGGTTTTTATTTTTTAGCTTTGTCACTTTTTGACTTAGTCATAGAATTCATGCCAAACTATTAGTTGTAGAGTTTATACTTAGCCGTAATGTTTTTACAATACTGATACAATTGAATATTGGAAGGTATAGTCACTTCCATTCCTAAATTTGGAAACTTTATACACTAATGTAATGTAGAAGGTATGGACCTAATTTCATCGATCTAGGTTCAACCCAATAATAGATTTTAAGAGAGCTTCAACTCTAAAACATGGGAAAAATTATCATCGATCAATGGCCCAATAACTATAGCTAGGCTATGGTACCTTAAAATTTCCATTCTTTTTTATTAGATGCCTTGATAATGATGGTATTTGGTTGTAATTCAGTTGTTATATATTTGAGTTGCTTGACCAACTTTAAAGACATAGTGTTGAGATTCAAACCATTGTCTACATTGACACATTTAACTCTATAGTTCACTATACCAACTTTAATGTATAATGGGTTATTATAAAGAGGGCCTAGAGAAGATATAACACTTTGGTCAAAGGTGATATGTTGGTCAAGATCCAAGTATATTACCATAATTTGGAATTTTTCTGGAGTGATATCATTTGGTACAAGGGCCTGGTTCAAAAACTCATTCAAGATGTATTTATGGAATGTATATGTTCATAATAAATACATGATGGAGATGTTTGAAGGCATATTATTGAGTTATTTAATAATATCATAGGCTTTCCCCTTAGTTTTTTTAGTTTTTTATTTATAATAGGCATAGAAGGTTGATTAGGCTCATTGGTAGTATTTGGTTGTGGTCTTATGATAGTGACTCTAGCACGTCAAATTATGATTATGTAATCTCAATCTATAACTTGGATTTGATAGTTGGATGGGTAGGTAGGAAGGTTTTTAAGGATGATTCATGGGTGGTATGGTGCTTGATTATCAAGATAGCCTATATAAGAATTAGTGGCATTCGGAAGGTGGTATGTATTATTTGACAAATGGGAATTTTTGTGTGAAGGTCCAATCCTATTGGTAATTAATATAGGGTTAATAGTGATGGTGGCAACATGACTACCTATAACATGTCTTATAAAAAATTTATAGGTATATGTAATGGAATGATTACCTCCTTAGTCAGTTTGATCATTTTGTCCTTAGTTTTGACCATCCTATTATTGTTGTTGTGGTCAACATTATTTTTTTATTATGTGATGGAGCTATCTACCATTATTGTTTTTGTTGGTTCTATTATTGGTTTTTATGTTGTGTAAATGGATTTTGGTATATACCCAAGTTATGATTTGTCATATTAGTATGGGTATCTCTTTTTATCTCCCTTTGTTCTAGCACAATCTCAATCAGGTGTTTGAGTTGGATACATTGTCTGATAAAATGCCCCTTAACATGATGAAACTCATAAAATTAATTTTATTTGTACCAATGAGGAAAAGGAGTATCTTCAATAAATGTATTTAGTATAGGCTAACTAATCATATTATCTTAAACTAGTCTTCAGAACACAAACTCAATGGGCTCACCAAGGTCAATGAGTTGGTAGGCAATGGGTGGTCTTCTCCTTGGAGGAGGGGTTTGTAATTGGTTTTGATTTAGTGATGGTTGGTTGTGTGGAGGTCTTGGTGGAATGTATGGAGGAAGTTATTTTTGAGTGGGTGGAGGTATATGAATAGTTAGTTTTTTCACCATCTGAATGTGGCATGACTCAGTAACTCCATTGTTGACAAAATTCTTATTATGGTTTTAAGGTTTATGTCTTTCATTATTGTTGGCTTGAGGTGGCATAGAAGTTGGTATTTGAGTTTGGTTCTAATTATAGTTATGCCTTTGATTTTTGTTTTGGTTTTGATTGGAAGAGAATAGCTTGATTATTCCTTTGTTGACAAGGGATTTCTCAATCTATATTCCTTTTGAGATAACCTCTTTGAATGTGTGAGCTCGAGATAGTAATAGTTATTATTGTGTAAGCTCCTTGTAAATATTGTATCTAACTATTTGTTTGATAGATTATGAGTAAACCAACTAGCTAGGGCTTTCTAACATTATAAGTATGTATCAAAGCTCTCACTAGTATTTTGTTTAGCTTGGCCTAGATCCACAATAGTGATATCATGCTTAAGATTGTATAAAAAGTGTTGTAAAAAATTATTTGGGAGATATTCAAAGTTAGGTACATATTTATTCAATAATTTCAATAGCCATTCCAAGGCTTGTCCATCTAGACTCTTTGGAAAGATGAAAAACAAATATACATCACTATAAGCCACTAGTTAGAAAGTGATAAAGAACTCAGTTAGATATGCCTTAGGCTCTCATTTGTCTTTTTATTTTTTGAATTTAGGTGCCTCATAACCTGGTGGAAATTGTATTTACAAATATTTCATATTGAATGGATAAGAGCATATCTCCTCTAGTTTAAATTTATTCATTTGTTTTCCAGCCTATATCACTTGAATTGCATCCTTCATATTTTGTAACTCTTTAGATAAGAAATCAGTAAGATTGGCCTATTGTTGAGGTTTCATGTTCAAATGAGGATTAATTTAACTAGGGTATGTATATTATGGGATGATAGTTGAATTAATTGGATGACCTGGTATGTGTATCTATGTATTAGGGTTTTATTATGGGTATAAAATATGTTGATGTTGAAGCACATTTTGGTTTGGGTTGGTGGTTGGATACATAAACCTAGATGGAAATTTATGGCTATAACAATGGTACTTGGCTCTATAGAATGTGTTGGTATTATTCAGCTAGGGAGGGAACTTGTTGTCTACTTGTTAAACCCTAATGAATATATGGAACATGTTGTTCACTAGATCCCTATTTTTAAAGGTGTTGGTATTTGGATCCATATTGCACATGTGATACTCATTGGGTGAAAGGTAATTATTTTAAAGCACCTAATACCTACTATGTATAAGAACCTTGTTATTGTCTAAACACCTATTATTTAATTGGTACTTGTTGAAATGACACTTGTTGGTATGGAAACTACTGGGGGTTAAGTATCTCTTGATTTAGAAATTGGTGGAATGACACTTAATGGTTTAGAAACTACTAGGGGTTTGGTATTTGTTGATTTAGAATTTTTTGGTGTTGACCAAATGACACATTATGGTCAATATGAATACATTGTTGGTTTGGAAACATTTTTTATTAAGAAGGTACATTAATCTATGCCTATTGTGGTAGAAAATTCATTATCACTATGGAGGTGGTGTAGTTTTATTCACTTGTTATGGTGGTAAGTTGCTCTGTTGTTGACTTATTTCCCCCTTTTGTAAATTATAAGGAGTAGTTGGTTGGATAGTGGAGGTTGCTTGTTGATTTTTATAAATAGGCATACCTATTCCCTATTGTTTCAATCCACTCATGACATTATTTGGAAGAACCTACTAGGTATTACCTAGTGGTAAATTAGACCCACTTTGGTTTATATTGGACTACACTTGTGTGCTATTTATAAAATTTCAGGTTGTATCTTCTATTTGATAAATATTATATTCCATTAAAATATGAACATTATATATATCACCAACCAACATGATTTGGCTAAATGGGTCTACATTTTGATTTGCATAACCTGAGGCATCTATTTGTAACCCTATTGATACAGCTATCTCAATGAAAAACATGTTAAAAATAGCCCTTAAATTGAGGTTACAAGCTATGTTGAAACAATTTTGGTATGCTTATTGTGCATGTTCTATTTTGCATCCATAATACCCTTTCCTTTTGAAAGAACATTTTGGTCTTATTGTGCAATTTGGACTAAATATTGGTTATAACTAGTAGTTGTCTATTCAAATGGTTGAATTTGTAGAGTATTACTAAAAGTCCTGATCAAACTAATCAAAATTTCTTATTGGAAGTTTGACATAAATTTGGAACCTACTTCAACAATTCTAACTAATAATTCATCTTTGTGTTCCAAAAAATGACATTCAAATAATTGTGGATCATATTTTGTTTTTTTGGGTCTTGTAACATAATAGGGTTCTTATTATTGGTTTTGTTCAAGATTAGGCAACATTTGAGCAAGGTATTGTTGTATTTGCTCTTTCTCTTGGCCTGGATAAGAAGGTACAATTACCAAATATTGTGATAAAGGGTAATGCCTTTGTTCAACATATGGAATGTTATAATATGGATAAGGATCCATCTCATAAGTGAAATCATCATATGAATCTTGAATAAAAGGGTCACTAGTCACAAAGTTCCCATAGCCAAGATTATACATGGCCCCACTACATGTGTAACAAGGCAAGTTTAGATCCATGGGTAGGTTACATGACAAAAAAAGGGTCTAAAGGTAACAAACCACTGAGATCTAAAAAGGGCTTTTGGCTTTGTAAAAGAGACACAAAGGAAAAAATAACTAAACTAGGCAAGGGTAGGACAAATAAAAAGTGAAACTAGTCTAACAAAATGATACTAATTTTCCCAAAGGCATTTATAATTAGCACCAAAATTAACACAAAGGTTGAAACTTGTTTATGACTAGATTATTTATTTTCCCATAGTTATAATTAGTCACAAGAGTGAATAAACAAAGTAGAACAATTTCAAACTAGGGTCAATAGATAGCAACAATTTTCCCCAAGGTGGTTATAATCATAATAAAACAAATCTAGACTTATAAACACAAAAATTGAACAAGAACTAAAAATGAAACTAAATTAAATTAATTGGGTCAAACGACACTTAATAATTATCTCAGTTTAAGACCTAGAGTTTGACTCATGAAAACTATTGGAAAAAAGGGACTAAGACACTCAAAATATTGGCACAAAAAATTTATACATGGAACATGGCAATAACATGGATCAAAAGGATGCTCTAAACAAGGAACAAAAAAATTAACAAGTACTAGGTCTAGGCAAGGGTTATTTAGATCAAATATGAAACCAACCTAAGTAATATAATCCAAACACAAAAGGTAAAAAACCTAAGCCAAAATTAGATGAGGCTTTGGTGTGAACCTAATTAGTTTAGGATTTGTACTTTGAATGTTTGAGATTTAGATTTAATGTATAAAATACTCAAATGTTCTAAGGCAAAGGCTAGACCAAAATGAGAAGCATAAATATGCATATGCTACAAGAGATGTTTAAAAAAGGTTCAAAAATTGGTTTTAAAATTGACATGAGATGAGATAAATCTAATAGTGTAATGATTTTTGAATAAGAGAAACATAAATGGTTTTTGAACAAACTTCCAAGGCACAAAGTGCAACACAAATGGATAAAGTAACACCTCTTAGGCCAAAGGGGTGTACATGACAATGTGAATGTTTTTAGACTCATTTTGATGTGTTTTTGACAAAAAAAATAGTTTTGACTCAAAATAGTGCAAGTAAAAATGAAAAGACTAAAAAATACCTAAGTGTATCATCATAATCCTAAAATGTGACAAGGTATCTTCATACTATCAAATTCCATCTATATACTCCTTGGGAGGAAATAATTGTTAATCCAAAAACTTAAATGTGCATGAAAATTAATGTTTTTAGGCCCCTTCTTTTCTCAATAATTTGACAATGACATGGAACTTTGGGAAACTTGCTTTACATTGATAGTATATCCATGACAAGTGGGGTTGTCAAAAAACTATCAAGTTTCATACATTCTAAATGGTCCTATATGTGTGGTCGACACTAGGGAACAACATGACATTTATATACGTTTTAATTAGCTTGTTGTGAAAAGTCCTTTTCCTTTTCAAAACCACTACATCTGTCAATTACTTAGTGTAGTGTGATGTTCATGTTAAAATTACATTCTAAAGTAGTCTCTTACTAATAGAGCTTGTTTAACCACTAAAAAAAGTGTCCTCATAATTAAACCTCAATTTATATACCATTACCATAGAGTGGGGTTGAAATGATGCTAGGAGATGAATTCCCAGGTCAATGCTTCCATAGATAACCCATGGGGAGGCTATGAACTATAGTGCACAAGCCAAGATACAAGAAATTAAAAAATGTAGAATGAGTTTTGGGTCATTTTAGGGATCAACCAAATCACTTGGATTTTGGGGAGTGGCTTACCAAATTTCCTTCCATGATTTATAAAAAGTGACAAAATTAATAAGTGAAGTATTTTTGATCACCCAAGTTCTCTAAAAGGAATGGGGGGAGAGTATACATGCTACACTTGTTTTGTGAAACAAACACATGATAATAATCATCAAAAATCAAAATCTCTTATGAGCACTTAACTAGATTTTAAGTTCATTTTTAGAGCACCAAATGAAATATGATATGAATTTTATCCCCTTGGCATTGTTTGAGTTGTGATCTTTGTAAAATGAAATAAAGCAAGTAAATAATTTTTAAATACCAAATGTAAATGTGATTTGAATTTTTTGAAGTGTTAAAAACATATTTCCTCAGCCTTTAGGTCTTGTAAAATTGTTATTGGGTTTTTTATTATAATACAAAAGATTAATGATCAAATAACATTTGAAATTTAGCCCTTGGGTTTGTCTTTGTTTTTCACATAGTGCACTACCACAAATACATAGAGAAAAACTACCACTTTCCTACAAAATTGTAACTACTTAAAAAATAAATTTTTAGTGTAAAACCACAACCATTAAGTGTAATAACAAAATTAATAAGATAATAACACAACTGGAAACACAAAACTACATTTGGGAACACAAAACTATAACTAGGACTTGCAAAAATGCAACTGATAATGTAAAAATCCAACTAGACTTGCAAAAATGTAATTGGATATGCAAAAATACAATTAGAAATGCAAAAATAAAATTGGGCATGCAAAAATGAACTAGGAATGATAAAACACAAGTGACATGAAAAATTCACACAAGCATGAAAAATGTACCTAGGCATTTGAAAACACAACTAAACATTCAAAAACACAACTACTGGTTATAATAAGGAAATTCAGCATGCAAAAATGCAACTAGGGGTTGAAATAACATGATTAGGAGTTGAAATAAAGAAATTACATAGAGTAAAAGTGATATTTCCTATGTAACATCTCTGATCTTTAAATTTTCACTTTTTGGTTAGTAAGTTAAGATTTTGACAAAAAAAAATGTTAGAAATAGGTCCTAATATGCCATGGTAAGAACTTTGTGGGGTGTGGGTCCTATTGGTCATTCTAGTAATGTGAATAATGAATACATAAAGGGGAGATTAGTATATTATAATGTACCATTTATGAAGCTTAGGATTTTTAAGAGGAAACAAACATGTAGATTAGTCTCTTTTTAGTTTAAAATAAAAAAACATAAGAATAACAATGCACTAAGACTAAAATCTCTTGCATAAACACTAAGGGGGAACACAAAAAACAATCAAAAGTACAAAAAGAGATGAAGACAATACAAATTATTACCTCCTTTGTCACACATGATGCTTACTTGTTGGCTTAAGAATGTTCATGCTCAACTTATGATGATTGTAGTCTCTTAGAAATGCTCATCTATGGAGGTAACATCTCTCCAATGTCACTTGTGGCTTGGTGTTGAATTTTAGCACAATTTTGGCTTAATAACTTTACTCTTAAAGGATTCAAGAAAGTATTCTTGAAGAAAAACATTAGACACAAAATCTTATGGATCAATGTTGTGGGCACTTGTATTTATAGCTTAGAAATGTAACTCTAACTATGGGTAGGTTAGATTATATTCTAACTTAGGTTGATTCAAAATTAATCTTGGTTAGTTTAGTCTAACTCCAGGAGGGTTAAATGCACTCATGAAATCTTGACACGTCTATTTTTGATATTTGTGAGATATGACAACTCACTTTAGATATTTGTGAGATGTGAGTCATATTTTTTGAATATTTGTGATATAATAATCACTTTATTAGCCCATTTGACTCTTTGACTTAATTTTTGGAAAAAATTCCTTTCTATTAAATGAAATTCACTAATTTGATTTGGATTTTGTGCATACGAAAGTTAATTAGGATTTGTAATATAATTAGTCTTGCTTAGTGTTTTTTAGCTTTTGGAAATTGATATGAATGTCATGAATTAATAAATTAACATGCCAAAAGTACCAAATTATGAGGTTATAATTTGTCCAGGGTTAGAATCAAATCAATTTAGTAATGTATAAAAGGTAATATAGCTTTTAAGATATCTTCATTATGTTTTGGGGAAATTAAATCCCTTAAAAAGACAAATTTGCACAATTCAAGTGATTTCTAAGTTTTAAATATGTTGTTTGCTAGAAATTAAATTGAATGCCAATTTAAGCATGGAGGTGGCCAAAATTAGGTGTCTAAAATAGGTAATGTGTATTTCTTGGTATCTTACAAGGCTCAAGTATCAAGTTTAAGTCATTTTGTTTTATCATCAGATGGTCAATATATGTAGTCCCTTCATGTATTTATCTTTGTTTAAGGTAAGTTTGGAAAACTTAAGTTAATTATCTATTTTGTATTGTGTTTGTTATAAATTTTCCATATCATGTTAAAGTTTGTTCAAATAGGGTTAAATGTAAAATATGTCTTTTTAGTTAATGTGGTACATGTCAAAATCATCTTACACTTATTTTGGTCCATACAAATAGTCATAAAGATATCAATCTTCTTCTTCTAGCATTATAAACCATTTGAATTGTTTTCTTGCTCATTTTATAATGTTTAAAGAAGAATATTATGTAATAAATAGTATGAAATGACATGAATATATCTTTTCATGTTTATCCATGTTTGTAGAGGTAATGAGAGACTCCCTGAATACTTATTCTTCATCTCTAACAAATTTTTAGGCAAAATATGGTTATTTTCATTACTAAAAAGGGGTATATTGAGGAATTATTGTAGTTTTTCCAAGTTAATATGGTATAAAATAACCTAAATTTATTAATTCATCCTTTTAGGTCATGTCCATGCCCATAAGTGTGTATCAGATCCAAAAAAACCTAACCATTCATCCATCGAGCTCCTAGTAAGCTCAAGAAGGTAGTTTTCAAACATTTGGTTCATGAACAAGAAAATGAGTTGGATAAAATTATCTTATGGGTATATAGGGGCCCATATGACCTCAATATTCCATTAATTATTTTTAAGTTACAAGGGCTTAAATTTATGAACATTGTCAACAAAAAAGTGATTTAAAACTCTCTTAAACCCTCACTATCTCAGTTTCAGGATATTTAATGGCATTTTCAAGACTCATGGATTATAATGAATGACTATTTTAGGTCTTGAAAGGTCATATTAGTCTTCCAACATCATATCCAACATTTATTTGGCATGTGTGAGAATTTTAATAGTGAGAAAAAGGCTATATTGGTTGATGTGTGAAGATGACATGTAGGGTTTTGGTGTTTTTACATGATTCTTACTTGAAGTGGATTATAAAAAAATTATACCATCCTCTAATTTCTCCTTTAAATATACCCATATGGTAAAAATAAAGCATCAATGAAATTATAGGAAACTTCAGTTTGGTGTTCTTCAATAGGCCTGCCTACAACACTACCTTCAAATGTAATTTGTGTGAACATTTGATTTAAGGGTAGTTTGAGGTGTGAGATGTCCTGGTAAATAATATTAATTTATTTAAAGATAAAAATAGGTTATTTATACAAATTTTCACTTCTTCTTCATTTTTTAGGCAAACCATCCACAATTAGAATGTTAGGAGATAGTGTGTAGATGGACTATGTTAAAATTATGAGGTAACCCTAAAAAAATTTGACTTATTTCTACATTGAAAATATATGTATATAATTTTAAAAAATTAAAAATGTAATTTATAATATGATGAATGGTTATAATCTCTTTAGATATTTTTAAATCCATCTCAATAATGGCTTGAGAATAATGGAAGGATATTAAATATAGACCTACAAGTTTGCATCTAAGAGACAGTTTGAGCAATTATTTTTGTGAGTATAGGTTTTACCTAGAATAAATAAAAAATTATAAAACCATGAAATATATCCAAATAGTGTTTTTATTGGAAAGGAATGAGATGGCCCCATTATAAATGCATCCCCAAAGATTGATAGTTGTTAAACCTAAACACAAACCTACATGTCTATCTATAAAGACATGAAATCACACACTTCTAGCATTGGTATATAATTATAAGGTTCATGTATGGAAATGAGTACTTTATATGAGGTTTTTATGGTGATTTTAACCATGGAAAGACTTAGAGAACATCAAATAGTGATGACTAGGGTCAAAACAAGATGAATGGCTTAAAACCCTAAGCCTGAGTATAGTAGGTTATAAAGCTAAGTGGTGTTAAATAAATATAAGAATACTAATTATGGAAATGGGTAAGGATGTTAAATAATAATTAAACCTATTATAATAAAATTAAAGAATCATAAATAATTTTTTCTAAAAAAACTCAGACTAGGTCCAAAATTGTAGGTGTGTAAGCTTGAAGAGACCAATATTTTGCTCATCCCATACATGAGAAGGTGCATGGTTTGGAATGGTGTTTATGGATGTTAAAGTGGTATTTTAATCCAAACTTGTGGAATTAATATTTTTTTTAGAGTCATGTGCTCTATTAATAATGGTTAATAAGATTAACACATCTGAGGCTACATAGAGAGACTAAAAAGACTCAATGAATGTTTTGGTTCTCCAAATGACTATAAATGCACATAAATTAGAATAAAAAATTTAATGGACTATTTATGTATCTTAAATACCTATTGGATAAATATTTTTTCATGTTTTTATTATAAAAATGAATAGAATGGCCTAATTTTGTAGGTTACAGGCCTAAAATAGGGTATAGAGACTCAATCATAATCATGTTGAAGCTTATATGCATGTTAAGGTCACATTCAAACCATATGGTTCTAGTATAGGGTTATTTTGAAAATTTTAAAATAAATTATGGATGTTATAAAGTTTTTTTATCTATAATTATGTCTTACATATGCACATATAGGCCTACTCGAGAAGGCAAGTTTACACTCAATAATCGAAGAGAGTATGTAGGATTGGTTTTGGGTTTAGATTTTGTATGAACAAGAGAGGTGTGGGTAAGTCATGAGAAAATATATATACATAAATATTATTTCATAGTAAGTTGATTTATCATTAATAATAAAAGAGGAATATTCATCCTTAATATGCAGTCTAGAGATCTAATGCACACCTATAGCCAAAAGGAGTTTAGTATAAACATAAGAATAAATATGTAAGGTTTGGATTAGGAATTAAGTATTGATGTGTGTAGGATTCATGATAATAATTGAAGATTTTTGTTTTTTTATATATATTTATCAAAAATACAAAGTAAATTTATAGCTTATTGCATAGTCCTAGAAATGCATGCAAAACCTTACAACTTGGTAATTTGGAGAGTTTGAAGGATTGACCAATGGAAAATAACTATTTAAGAGGGTTATTAATGTTTTTTTAAACCTAAAAAATTTATTTGAACACTTTTAAATACTTTTAAACTCTATCTAACCTTTTTTTATCTTCTCTTGGCCTCCTCAGGGCTATGTGTAGGCCAAACCAGGGCTAGAAAACTTGTTTTTGGCATAGATTAGGTTCTACCTCTTGAAATGGCATGAAAATTTTCAGATTGACCCTATTTAATGATAAATATATTTATTTATTATTTTTATATAATTAATATAATTTTTTTTATGATATGTAGTATTGTGTGCTTTTTTAAGGCCTAATTAGACCTAATTAGGAATGATGGGGGTTGAGAAAATAGGTTTGATTTGAGATTTGAACCATGAAATTTTGGGTGAATATAAAAAGGTATAAAGGGTAATAAAATATTCCATTTTTTTCCTATAAGTGTTGTATATTTTCCAAACTAATGATATTTGTGTAAAAACAAGGTTACAAGGAATAAGCCTTTCTAGAGAGAAAAAGTGAGAATTGTGAAGAAAATTATAGAATGAAGGTGTATAAATAATTGAATAGTGGCCTTAAATATATTTAAAATGTAATTAAATTATTTATTTTCAAATAATATGACTTTTCACTTCATAATGACTCATAATAGGTAGTTTTAAGGAAGATGTATGGGTCACCAAGGAAATGAAGTAATTCCTATGCCACCTTGAGAGGAATATCATCAAACTGAGTGCACACGTTGGATGGTGTGTAACCTAATATTATTATAATTCCTAGTTATAGATATGTGGGGTAATTCCCCATATTAGGATCACCATGGGGGTTCATGGGGGGCAGTGACCATACTTGGAGGCCCCTTGGTGGGGGTTTAGGGCAGCACCCCTGAAACAAAATTTTGTTAAAAATGCATTGTAAAATATTGTAATTTCATAATAAATTTTAACCATTCACTATTAGGTCACATATATAATGATATAAATTATGATTGTGCATTTTTCCCCTAATATGTAACCCTCCTTTGATATGAAGGCATTATAATCATGGTGGCATATTGTGTGTTAGTGAAGAGGATATTGCAATGGATGTACTACAAGTTTTTCCCTTCATTTTTTGGACTAAATAATAAGGAGTAGATGTTTTTATGTGGATGTATCCCATATTGGGTGAACCACATTAAATCTATGTCTCTATTGTGTTGTGTTTTTTGCATTTTAATTTCATATTTAATTCTTTATTATTACTTTGTGTTCTATATTCCTAACAACACACATGTTAAAGAGGGATATCATGACTATTTATTAACATACCTTCTTGTTTTTAACTTTTTCCTTCATGAAGTGACATTTGTCATGGGATTATCCAATACCTCACCTCTCTCTCTCTTTCTCATTCTCTTCTATATATATGCCTAATTTTGGCATTGTTATGTATCCTCTACTTGAGTATGAATAATCCTTTCTCATTTTGTATACCATTGAAGCAATAAACAATCTAGTTTTACCTTCTATTATGATTTTATTTTAGTGTTTAGGCATGAATGATTGATATTATCTAGTGTTTATTTAGTTATCCTTGACATGTTTTCACATTCTCTCACCTATATGTAGTCTAAACTCACTTTTGAAGTCATATGAAGTGTTTAAGTAGTCTTATGGAGGTTAAACAAGGAAATATTACATTAGTGTCTTTTAGACCTCTTTAAAATTAGCCTTCCTTACATAATCATCATCTAACACCTTCATATTAAAATATTGATGTAATAGGGTTAAATTAGGAGTAGTGTATGAATATTTCATCTTCATGTTCAATGTGAACCTTAAAATGTGTGGTAGTGGTCAACAAATTCGGTACATCACTTCCCTAGTTTAGTTTGATTTTATTTCTCTCTCACTTTTCCCTTATAAGTAGTACCTTATTTTATATCTATTAAGTGATGCATCAAGGGATATATCCATATATAGAGGTTATCTTCAACTATAAGGTCACCCAAAACCTTTGAAGAGTTCCCATGATATTACTTAAGTGAAGAGGCTTGAACAGCCTCCTCAAGGGTGAAACTTTTATTGATAACAATGCCACTACAACCTTGGTTATGTTTTGAAACCATTTTATAAATGGGGACTTGACTTTTTGGGTCCCATATATCCCAAATCCAATAATAATAATTTTATAATGGCTTACTCACTAAATGGGCTAAGGTGAAGGTCTTAACCCATGCAAGAGATGAGAAGGTGGTAAAATTTTTATATGAGGAAATTTTCACTCACTACGAGGTACCAAGAGAAATTATTAAAGACCAAGGACCTCAAGTTACATAGGATATCATAGCTACACTTGTCAAGGAATATGAAATCAAGCATAAGAAATATACCCCCTACCATCCTTAATCTATTGGATAGGTAGATCCCACAAACATAGAGTTGGAGAACATCCTCACCAAAATAGTCAATTTGCATCACAAATACTTAGAATCTCATCTTCATGAATCAATTTTGGCATACTGAATCATTTGGAAAACCACAACTAGACTCATTCCATATGAATTTGTCTATGGAAATAATCATGTGTTGCCCATTGAATTTGAACATAAGACCTTGAGGAAAACATTAAAAATTGGCCTATATTTATCATAATCATAGAGGGATAGAGTCCTATAGTTGAATTCCTTCGATTAAATCTAAAATAATCCCTACATCATACTGCATTATTTAGCAACAAAGGATCCATTAGCATGATAAGTATATAAAGACAAGAGAGTTTCATCTAGGAGATTGGGCCCTACTTTTTGATTCTAAATACAAAGATCATAAGGGAAAACTAAGAACTAGATGGCTTGGTCCCTATAAAATAGAGTAATTATTTGATAATGGATCTATCAAATTACTTACCATTTATCTTGTATGCTTCTTCCTACTAGTCAATGGCCATATGCTCAATTTATTCAAAAATCCCCTTTCTAAGGAGAGCTCTACTCAGTAGCCTATGAATAAATTCACTTCATATTCCTCTTAGATTTTTAAAAATATTATTTTTACCTTAAAAAGGTATAACATTTTACCTTTGTTATACATTTTCAAAGAATAACCACTTTATATTAACCATTCTAGTCATGTATTTTGGCTAGTTAATGGCAGAATAAAAAATCTAGTTAATCAGCTAACCAATTATCAACATAGTTAGAAAATTTTAAGAAAAAAAGCCAATGAAAAACCTTAAGAATTTTTGATAGGTTTTGGTTAGAAAACTAATCTTTGGATGATTAATATCTATATAAAACTAACACTTACATGAAAAATGTTCTTATTGACCATCTAATGGGAGAAAAAAGAAGAGAAATATCATTAAAAGTAATAAAACATGTAATTTTTAGATCCTTTTACATCATCATCCTTCCCTATAAATGTGGACACCTATCTTTAACTTCTAAAGATAGATTTTTTATGCTATAAAATCCATATTCTATACTACAGGATGTAAATTTTATTTTATAAGATCTAAATTTGGTGCTACATGATACATGTTCTATACTATAACTTGCAATTTTGGGTTATAGACTATGTATTCCATTATTATAGGTTCATTCATAGGTTGCTATGAAATTACATTTTGTATCTTTGAAAGGATGATTTTTTAGGAAAGCAACTAACATTTTCATTATCAATTTGTTGACACTTATTGAGAAAAAGGTGCATCTCTAGACTCCATGAATAATTTGTCTTTATCTATGGTTAGTAACAATATATATCTCCTTCAGTCTCGAGGACACCACCATCTACCACAATAGTAACCACCTCATATAATTCCATTAATGACACATATGTTATCCTCCACATCATGTCCACATGCCTCTATCATTATATCAACATCATGCTCCATGTCATCCCACTACACTTCATTAGCTAAACATTTACACACATTCATATGATGAGTTAAGCCATCTAAGAAGGGTAATTATTCACTTCTTTTTGAGGCACAATATTAATTAATTATTTTTTATTATGGATAATACAATCATCATGTTGGCCTATTTTTTCCATTAAATCTATGGGTATAGCCCATGGAAGTTGTCTAATTATTACATAAATGCCCTTTTCCCATCCTGCCACTAATTCCATGTCCCTGTTAGCTTATTCCTGACCTTTCCATGCATACCATTGAATTTTACTCCACTCAAGGCTAACTAACATGATATTTGGGGGGGGGGGGGGTTCTATTAATGTCATGCTAGCTACATGCCTTAATATGCTACATGATAATAATTATTACAATATTTAAAAGTCAATAACAATTATCAGCAGTTAATAAAGCTAAAACCATTCCTATTCTAGTAAAGTGACAACCAAAATCTACTAATTATTCTAATAGCTAAGCCAAACCACCATGGGAGGAGATTACGTTAGAGGGGAGTGTAATAAATTGACACCATTATTATAGTATCAATAAATCACCATCCTTTTCAAGGATTTAGGATTGTTGGCTTATTTTGAAAAACTAATAGGGTTTGACCTAGAAATAGTGAAATAATTTGTTAGTTCATTTGACAATGACAAATACACTGTTAGGGGATTTCCAATAAAGGAGACTAAAATATATCTAAGAACAATTACTATCCTACCTAGACTAGGCTATTTATGGAATAATTTTTTTGACACCATTCAAAAAGGGAAACCTTTAGCATATCTTGCAAGCAACTAATATTATCCATAAAAGGTATCAAATGTCTATCTTTGCCATAGGTATGGGCAAGATTTGTTATGTTTATTATAAAATATTTCACTTATGAGGGAAGATATTATATGTTATATGGTGTATATTTTTAGTTTATCAATCACCTATGGTATAACATTAGGATAAATGTGCCAATTTTATTATTGAATTTGTTGAGGGAAATGGCAAGGGAATACAATAAAGGTAAACCTAGATCTATTTCTAACCATTTATTGATAAAACTCATCATTCAAGAGAAGATAATTATAAAAAAATCTATTATATCTTTGGAGGAATTCTTGTAGTTACCATTTACCATGAAACAAGATGAGGAAGAAAATGTTAAAGTGGATATAGAAGCAAGTGATGAATAAGAAGCAAGTGATGAAGAATTAGATGAAGAAGAGGAAGTAGAGAAATAAGATGAGGAAGTTGATGAATGAGGAGATGAAGAAAAGGAAGTTAAAGAATAACTATAATCCAAAGAAGAATTTATAGAAAATGAATAAGATGAACCTCTTATAGTGAATACACCTCCTCTAGTAGATAAGCTTACAGATGAGGTAAAAAGAGAAAGGAGGGAAACAACGAGGAGAATACTGATTCTTTACTATGTTTCATATAAATAATAATAAGAATCCCCTCTAAGCCTTAAACTAGCTAAGAGGCCCAAATTCCTCAATTTTATAGGAGGAGGTCACACAAACTAAGGGGGAAACCACAAAAAAGGCTTATATGATATTTTCCTAATATACTCCATATTAATGAGAACTCATCTAAAAATAAAATTAAATAAACTATTGTTTCTATGGATAGTAGCACTAATGAGGAAGACTCTTTTTCCTTTAATTTTGAGGCTTCACAATCAACTAAAGGAATCATGAAATAACAATCAATTGAAGGAAGTGAGAAAGATTAGTTGGTTGAGAAGGATAAAGAAATGCATGAAGATAAGGGAGAGGAAATTCTTGTAGCATACTTATGAGTATAATTTCAGACCCTAGAGCAAGATCTTGGGGAAATTTAATTAATAAGAGGGAAAGTGTAGATGCTTGAAGAAGGTGATAAATTAGATACACTATTAAAACTTTCTTAAAATTTATAAGGCCTAGTTGTATCAAATGAGTTTCAATTTTGTGCCACACTATAACCATAAATCCAAGAACATCTTGCTCTTCCTATTTTTCACAAATATTTTGAAATTACTTCCACACAAGCAAAAAAACTTGACTCAACATTTTTTTTTGAAATGTATCTATAAGGGGATGATTATTTTAAAAATTCATAGTTCAGTTAGTTTACACACTATGGTTAGTTGAAGAAAGAAAATATGGAATTGAAAAATAAATCTTAAAAATATGTACATAGACTCATGAAATTAGATTCAAAATTTGAAGAGTTGGCTTAGTTGATATATCTATTATTGAGATGTATCCCACCTTCCTCGATTTACTCTATTTACCTTGAATATAAGTGATTAAAATTTAATTTTATGAGAGTATATTGTGACCTTTCATGATTGGTAATAGACCCTCAGTATTTCTTTGCTATGTATAGTAATGAAATGATTGAATAATAGGCTCAATTATGTGAATTATAACTACATAATTATGTCATACCTCATAATTTAAAATGGAACCCCAATTTATATGTATGGGATGACTTAAGTATTTATCATCATATTTAATACATTAGAATAATAAAGGATAATAATTAGTAGATTATAAAGAGAAATAAAAATATTGTGATTTGATGATAAGAAGGTAGGCCACTATAGTACATGAATGGGTTTATTTGATGAAAAGAAAGGAAGTACATTCTTGGTTTATAAGGAATCAAGTAGAAGCTCAAAATTATTACCTATGATTGTTTAATACTATAGGATAATATCTCTTCAGTGTTTGTGGGCATAGATGGGATGAGCTTACTCTTGAGTTGAGGAGAAAAGAACCGTTCTCTCCACATAATCTCAAAGATTCCTTTGATAAATTTCATATTTATATTGAAATTTCAAGAAGGAAGGGGCCAAATTTACTGGTTATCACCTTTTAACTATTTCCATTTTAGAGACTAGATAGGGGAAGTGCCAATCGATAAAACAAAACAATATAGGAGATGAAAAAATTTAAAGGCTCAACATGGTTTTTATGGAAATAAGATCACAAATTCATTATAACCAATATAATTTAAGCTTATATGTGTCATTCAGATGCATAAGTTAGTTGCTTGAGGATGAGAAATGCATTTAGTAGGGGGTTGTAGTGAGCCATATAAGTTGAATAATTTGAACCCTACTTATCTACCTTGCTATCTTATAATTCCCAATGTTTCCTAGATGCCTTATATATGTTATCTTTTATTATGATGCTTCTACTTCTTATATTGTGTGTTTATCAACTTGAGTAACATGACATATATGTAAAAACTAGATGGTTATGTCCTGAAGCAATGGGATGAAGTTTGTAAATGCCTAGTCACAACACCATATTGCCTACAAGGTATTTATGTCCCATAGCCTATAGTTTCCCAACCTGCATCCACCATGAAATATAGTAACAAACATGTACTACCTACAACTCGCTTAAGAATGTAAAAATTTTAGTGACCAACCTTTTTGTTTATTTTATTTCAATGGCAAAGATTAAAAGATAAACATGCATGGATAAATTTAGGCATGCATGATGAGAAGTTATAACATCAAGAATTCCTATTAGACCATATTTCTCTCCTTCTAACTTCCCATAAACATAATCCATGTTTCTATCCTATAGACATTTATGGCTGCATTTTCCATAATATGAATATTACTAAAGTTGTAATTTATTATTAAGAAATAATCATAACCTCCTTTGTAAATATATTAAATCAGATATTTAGGCTAGGCTAGTAGAGAAGATAGAAAGAGGATAGATAATATAAGTGTGACTAAGTAATATGAGTTCCAGCTATTATAATCTTATTATAGATATCTTTAATTATCAAATGATATGAATAAATTAAATATTTTATAGTAAATTTATTTTCATTTCAAGGGAAGGATTAGATATCAAGACCAAATGAGGAGGCCCCCCTCAAAAGGACTTGTAGGGAATATACCGACTCATTAGAGTAGCTAAGTAGATTTTATTTCCAATTATTCATTTTTAGTCCTTAATTTTGTATATGTTGTTAAGTATTATATAAGATTTTAGTATTGTGAATGCATGTTAATTTATTAAGGAAGATTCCACATTATTTTATTTTATTCAATTTTGTTGTTTCATTTATGAAAAGCATGCTTTCATTTCAATTACTTTAAATTGTTTCAACTTCCCATTTATGCAAGTATGCCTATATCTAGTCAACATATTCAATAAGTGAGTGAACTTTGCACATATAGAGATGTCACCTTATCAAGATAAAAATCCCATGGGTTAAAAATTGATGAGTAGTAATTTTATGCATCAAGTGGCTACTTCATTCTATAAGCATAGGTGAAGTTGTATAAGGTTGGCATGTTTAATTGGTGGTAAAATTATGGTCATCACCATCCACTAATTTATCCTCCCATTTAAATTTTGGGCCCCTAACTCATTAATTAAAGGATTCAGACTAACACAACATCCACCCAGGCATGAAGGAATAATTTTGTGTAGCAGTTCACATTGTGGCATCTTAGCACCAGCCAGAGGGTGAGGTGCATATCTTGTGCTAGCTAGTAGGTGGATAATTATCTCACATATCTTTAGGGTATCTTCTAGGATTGGAAAGACATGGTGACTATAATGCAAAGTTCATAAAGTTATGGATCTAGCATGTATGATCACCAATTTTCATCTTGACACTCAATGTGCAGCTTTCTCCCTAGTAAAGATGCTCTTGAATGTTATTTAAGGAGATAAAATAAGTAGAGGCAAGGAGATGAAGAATTATAGCATAGCTCTAGTGAAATTAATCCTTTTTAGACATTTATTTGGTAGCCATTAGGCTTAGGAATTGTATGGAAGCCATGAAGACTCCATTTATAAGTACCCAAGCTTGTTTGTGAGCCTCTGAGTCATTAATTATTATGAATTAAACATATATTTAGATATGAAATATATACTCTATTTTTAACTTTGATTAATGGTGAAGGCCATTATGTACTCTATTTAGTTTACTTGTTTTTATTGAAGTGCCAAGGAAATGCATATGTAGGTAGTGTCTTACTTTTAATAGAAATATGTTAATTAATAGTAATGAAATTTATTTGGTTCACTTCATTAATGGAGTCTTTATAATAAATGGTGATGTCATCATAACTCTATATAGAGAATGAGTATAGATTATATGCCAAGTGTTCCTACCCTTGTTATGAGTACATGTCTAGCATGAGTAGTTTGAGTAAAATCAGCCTTTTGACCCTTCAAGCACCTATATGACACTAGGATTAGTCCATGAAAAGATTTAACTTATGGATCTACCTAAATATTTCATTGAATTGATCAAATCCCCTAATTTAAGTCTCATGCCATGGCACAATTATCCCAACATGAGCCTTAATTCCTTCTCAGTTGCACTTTGGGTAAGCATACAAGTCTTTTGCCTTATTTGGCTTGATGCCTATGCAAATAAGTATTCAAATGTTGAGCATAAAGGGAGTATCCCATACTTGTATCTAGTTTTAATAGGTTGAGAATTGATTAGAGATAATACAGTCTTTTCTAAAACATTTTGGTTTTGTTGTCAAGACCCATGTTGAATTTTGTTGTTGCAATGGTACAATAGAATGATGTACCAAATTTCACTTGAAAACATCAAGAGATGGCTAAAATAGGTGGAAAATAGCCTTGCACTGAAGCATCAACCCTTCCAAGGATAAAATCCAATAAAATGGGTTCAAACTAACCTATATGATGCTTTATACAAGGCCTTTTTCTATGAGTTACTTGAACATGTGTATAGGTGGTTGGCTATATATTCAACCCATAGAAGAAAAATCTATAGACAACAATATGAGTGGATGAAGGAGTGCATAGAGAGGTTTGATACCTTGAATGCTACTTGGACTAGAGTATTAGATAAATGGTGGAAAGGATATTTTAATAGATACATACAAGACTTCACAGTCTCTACATATTCATGCCTTGAGGAAGTGGAGTACTAGTTTTTATGCAACCCTAGAGGCATGTTAGTGAACAAATTTGGCATAGAGCTCATAAAGATAATGGTGGATTATAGTTTTAAAACTTTGCGTATGGAAGGATAAAGTCCTATATATGATCAATGAAGAAGTCGGATAAGTGAATGTGTAGGTAAGGTGTAATGGAAGGGGATGAGAAAATTGAGACCTGAGAGCTAGAAGATAGACTTATAATAAGAGAAGGTGCTAATTGATAGAATATCTAGAAACTAAAAGTGTTGATAGAACCTATAGTGAGAAAGAAGGTAATAGGGAAATATCTTAAAATACATTAGTATGAGGATGAGATATATAATGAAATGTTGGATCGAGCTCAATAGTTGATAGGTGTGAAATTCACTAGGTTCTTATAGAATTTGGTGACTATAGATACACATGATGTTCCTACCCCCTTTGAACCTATGGTGCATGTTCACATGCTAGATCCCCCACTTGAATAAATTACATAAGTAATAATTTAATCTACTAAAAACTTAGATTTTATATGTTTTGTAGACTTGGATTCTAACTTTGTGATTGAATAGATTATTCCATATAAGGAGGAGAGTGCAACTACCTCTAGACCATTGGGTGATAGCTCACCATAATAGAACTTGAATGCAAGCATACCAACTCAATCGATGTTAACAACACAAGGTGGGAAACAACCCATAGTAAGTCATATCATACCATAAGTATCATATAACCAATGACATCAACTACATCAGTAATAATGATAGGACCAATACATAACCTAATGACTAGAGGTTTTGGAGGACTGCTGCTAGGATAAGGATAAGCACTCAAATAATAGTTTCCCCCCCATAAAAAATATATTATAAAATGGATATCCACTTACCATAGTATCATAGCATGGAAAATTCTATAGAACATGTGTTGAAGTGTGAACTATAGTGGCATACATAGAACATAACCTAATCAAAGTGTAAGGCTACCTAGTTGTCAACCACATTAATTGATTAAACCCATATGTGGTATATAAAATTTTATCCTAACCAAGCCATGGTTGACTATGATACCCTGAATGATGTATTCCTTATGGAAATTGACATTCTAGAGTTTGAACAATAGAGCATCACCATATTAAAAGAGAATACCCAAGGACTCTTAGAGAGTGTGCACCTATACAATGAAAGGTTAAAAAATATCCTGTCAAATATCCCATATGATATTCACCCTTCCCATCATGCACAATGGTTAATTGGAAGGTTTCTCATGCCATTATGAAGAGTAATTTCCATGAAGACTTTTATAGACCCTTAAGAAATACTTGAAGCCATGCTCAAATCTAAGGTAGTAAAAAGTGTAGATATTAGGTTCATCCCATTTATGGAGGCATAGATTGCATTTACGGACTCTTAGATCTAAAATCTTACCTCTATCTCTTTTCATGATGCTTAAAGTGGACTATGTTCCATCGACTACAAATTAGAGGTCCATAATAAGAATAACTACCCATATAGGAATCTGTTCACCCTAATTCTAAGCTATGAAGTTTGTTAAGAGGCACTTGATGTCGACAACTACCCTTTGTTGTAATGCACCAACCAAGCCAATACAACCTGTTGACCCAATTTTGCCCCTCAGGCAAAATCCCGATCACCTCCTACACCTGCTTTGCATGGTCAATCATTTCAAGTTGCAAGGTCCACCTTCAGGTCTCGACAGTGCCGTTGCAGAGCATTGGTTATGAAAGGTAGCAAAAGGGAGAGTCTTCAAACGTCTACGAGAGAAGAGAAGAAAATAGAGCGTTCAACACTTAGGCAAAAAGAGGGCAGAAAAAAATGCAAAGAGTGGCAAAATCACCGCCAACTACAAGGGCGGGTAAAATGAGCCCACCTACAGACATGCAGAGGGCGGCAAATTCGCCACCCACAACATGAAAAAGCCATGGACATCGGCCGACGTCGGCAATACTACCGTCGTCGGCACCTTACAAAGACCGACGTTGGTAGAACCGCCACCATCAGCAGCACAATAGAAGACGCAATGGAAAAGCCACCTAGGGTGGCAAAATGGAAAAGCCCGCCTAGGGCAGCGAAACAGAAAACCCCACCCTAAGGCGGTGAAATGGAAAACCCCGCCCCATGGTGGGGAAATTGAAAGGGCCGCCCACAGTACAATACTGCCGACATCGGTAGGTTATAGAAACTGACGTCGGCAGGACTGCCGCCATTGGTAGCTTATCGGCCGACGTCGACATAAATCCTACATGAAATCCATGTAAAGGGCGGTAAAATCGCTGCCCACTACAAGGGTGGCAAAATTCCCCTGTAGTGCACAAGAAAAAACCCGCCCAGCTATCAGAGGAGAAGACTAGCACACAAAACGAGGCAAAAAGCATGGTCTTGGCAAACTTATGATGTCATCAATAGTGTTTTTCATGCTTTTCGATGAAACTTCTCTTGGCTCTTCTGCTATAAATACAAGGACTTAGTCATTTTTTAGGGGGATCTCTCTCACACTTTTGTAAAGAGCATTGCTCTCCAAATTTCCCACCTGAATCAATAAAAGATAGTTTTTACCTCTATTTGGATGGATCTTTCAGTGTATGCATTGAATGTTAATCTATGTCCAGTCATTGTCTCTTGATGCTCTCACAAGTTCAACACCAGCAAACCTGTGATCTACAAAGTGCCACTATCTACGGCTATCAGGAGTAGAGTTCTGTTTTGGAGGTATAGAACAGGTGAGGTCACTTACAGTGTGTGTTTCTCAGCACCTTGGTGAGTCCCTTTTCTTGTGCTTTCCATAAGGACCTCCCTGTCATCCCAGAGACCTGGTCTTTTTTCCAGATCTGAGTGTGGATGTGGGAAAGGTCACTCCTATTTTTTGGTGTATCACCTCTTTTAGAGTAGGCTGTTTGTTTTCATGCTTTTCTCTCTCTCTTTTCATCCCCCCCAGTATATACCTATATACCTATATTTTGTGTTACCTAAAACAAATAAGATACATCAGAGGGAACTAGCCCATATCTAGAGACTCTCCTCTCCTGCTTCGCTGTCCCATAGGTGAGAGAGGGGTTTCCATGTTGCGGGGAGAGGGCAGGAACCCGTGTTCCTGCCGTTGGGTACACTTTCTAGCGTCAACAGTTTTGGCACGCCTGGTGGGACCACAAGTTTTTATAACGTAGTAAGGTTTCAAGATTGATGCTGGTCCTATTATAACAAGTCAATTTTCTTCAGCATCTGGCGACTCTAAAGTAAATCTACTGGTTAAGCAGCCTGGTGCCACCAAAAAATTATCTATTTCTTGTATGTATTCTTCTTTTGCACAAAATCATGGATTTTGTTCTCCTTCATATAATATCGATCAGACTCAAAATATTTATGGAATCCCCTCAAGTAGCTCTCCTAGTTTCCCTACAACTATAAGAGAGGTGGCGTTGGAATTTGAGAAGCAGACAAAAGAAATCGACAGATTGGAAGAGCAGTACAAATATCAACAAGAGCTGATGTATAAAGAGGAGCGCTTGTTTAGGCAAGCACAAGCTTTGTAGTCCATGAAGGAGGAAGTAACAAAATGGAGAAATCCATCTATTCAAGGCAACTAGCCTTGCGTACCCCCTCCTAACCTAAAGAAAACCCCCTCTTTTGCACCAAATCCATTTTACCAAATTGCACTTGCTCACTCCAGCTCATCAAATACAGCTGATCCCAATCCCGTACGCCTGGCCTTCCAACACCAAAGGGCATCAGAGCAACCTCCCAGGGAGATCAATCTTTTCAACTCCTTAGATCAGGAATCTTCCATTGAGAAAAATACCACTAGCCAGTGCGTCCCTCTTCTAGAGGCTCCTCCAACGCACCAACAGTGTTTTCCTTGCATTCCTCAGCCTCCCCAAGTTTTCCATCATGATGTGCAAATTCCAAGTTGGAGGAAGGAATGCCAGGACCCAGCTCAGATCTTTGAAGAGGATCATGCTAGCCACCTTCAAGAAAGACTCTTCCAGGTAAACCTAGCCAGACAAATTGAAGACTTAGAGGCTAGGATGAAGCTACTCCTTGAAAGGGAGTTAATTTTTTTAGACCTTGCAGAAGAGCTTCAGGTCCTTGTGGAAGACAAAGTTGCTGCCTGTTCATAGGAGCAAGATTCAAATTCAAGGGTCCTGAATTGGGGAAAGACAGTGGAATCATGGGGCAGCAAAGAAGAAGAAAAGCAAGGTTTTTCTCAAAACCTTGAAGAAGTTGAAGCTGTGCCTACCTATGATGATGCTGGCAGCCTCCAAAAAAATATTTTTCAAGAAAATATGAGTAGGAGAATTGTAGAGTTGGAGTCTAAAGAGAATTCCCTCAGCCAATATGTGGTGGATAGTTCAGACCAAACAGTGTATTCCATGCCTGAACACACCCCACTTACACATTTCCAAGAGAGTTATCAGGCCGTTCCTGATATTGATGAAGTGCTGATCAAGTGGAGGGAGGAGAATCATTCGATTCTAGCTCAAGGGCTGCCCCCTCTCTCACATGTTTTCTCCAGTTCGTCCCTTCTCGAAGAAGAACCTGTTTTGCAAGAGGCAAGTGAGGAACAAAAGATCTAATCTGCAGTCCTTCAGGAGGTTGTCATGAGCGACAACGAAGAATAAATCATCATTGATGCTCCTTGTGAAGACCTTATTAGTAGTGGAGAAGATGCCGGCCTTGCGTATATGCAGATGTTTCAGCAATTCAAAGAGAAAAAAATGCATGGTAAGCTCTCTTCCCCTCTATTTGATGAACTTCCTTGCTGTTTTGATGAGGATGACTACATTGAAGAGCCTGAGAAAGAAGAAGATCAGGGGAATGATGTTGAAAATCTAGAAAACCTGATCAGCAAAGAGGAAAAGGAAAAGTCCGTCTTTTTGGAGGAATGCCTTGAAGAACTAAGCTTTAAACAAGAAAGTGAAGTCTTGTGGAATGAGCAATAATTTTGTGAACCCCTTTTAGACATCACCACATTTGCCCTTCTTCAGGAAGGCCAAGAGGAAACAGATGACGAGTCTGACAAAGTTTTTGGTGAAGTAGAGGGAAACAAATCAGACCATGATACATTGAAGAAGAATTGTGCAAATTAGGAGGCTTATGGTGATAAACTGGCAGTAATTGATTTATTGGTGAGAGGCACCAATTTGAAGGACCAGCATCCAACAGGCCTCCTAAAATAATCAGAATACATATATATCGAAGGCATGTTTGAATATCCTCTCGGTTTCCAGCCAACTCAGGTGACAGGCAAGAAGAGTAAATCACCAAATCTCATTTTCTTTCAGCTACTTGCCTGTCACAATAAGTCTCTTCACCAGGAAGGGGACTTGAGAAATTTTCCTTTCGATCCAGGAGGGATGCGAGCATTCCTGGCTAGTTGTATATAATAGTTTGCTTTCAGTTATTTTCCTATTTTCCCTAAGTGCAGTTTGCACAATTAGTTGTTTTTAGTCTTGTGTGTTTCCCTTTGCAGTGGGGGTAAATTTTGTATTTTTTTTTATTGCAGAATCTTTTGAGCTGTTTTGAACTATCTTCAAAGTTACCATCTGACTCCGCACCCAATGGATATGTAAGGCAACTGGGTTCTAAGCATAGCAGGCACGCTTCCCCCGTGAGTCACCAATTTGTTGACCCAATTTTGCCCCTCAAGAAAAATCCCAGTCACCTCTTACACCTACTTCGCATGGTCAGTCATTTCAAGTTGTGAGGTCCACCTTCAGGTCTCGACAGTGCTGTTGCAGAGCATTGGTTATGAAAGGCAGCAAAAGGGAAAGTCTTCAAACGTCCACGAGAGAAGAGAAGAAAATAGAGCGTTCAACACTTAGGCAAAAAGAGGGCAGAAAAAAATGCAAAGGGTAGCAAAAACACCGCCCACTACAAGGGCAGGTAAAATGAGCCCACCTACAGACATGCAGAGGGCAGAAAATTCACTGCCCACAACACGAAAAAGCCGTGGACATCGGCTGATGTCGGTAGAACCACCGCCGTCGGCAGCACAACAGAAGACGCAATGGAAAAGCCCACCTAGGGCAGCAAAATGGAAAAGCCCACCTAGGGCGGAGAAACAAAAAACACTGCCCTAAGGTGGTGAAATGGAAAACCCCACCCCATGGTGGGGAAATTGAAAGGGCTACCCACAGTACAATACTACCGACATCGGTAGGTTACAAAAACTGACATCGGTAGGACTGCCACCGTCAGCAGCTTATCGATCGACGTCGGCACAAATCCTACATGAAATCCATGCAAAGGGTGGCAAAATCGCCGCCCACTACAAGGGTGGCAAAATTCCCCTGCAGTGCATAAGAAAAAACCTGCCTAGCCACCAGAGGAGAAGACCAACACGCAAAACGAGGCAACAAGCATGGTCTTGGCAGACTTGTGATGTCATCAATAGTGTTTTTCACGCTTTTCGATGAAACTTCTCTTGGCTCTTCTACTATAAATACAAGGACTTAGTCATTTTTTAGGGGGATCTCTCTCACACTTTTGTAAAGAGCATTGCTCTCCAAATTTCCCACCTGAATCAATAAAAGACAATTTTTACCTCTATTTGGATGGATCTTTCAGTGTATGCATTGAATATTAATCTGTGTCCAGTCATTGTCTCTTGATGCTCTCACAGGTTCAACACCAGCAAACTTGTGATCTACAAAGTGCCACTGTCTGCGGCTGCCAGGAGTAGAGTTCTGTTTTGGAGGTATAGAACAGGTGAGGTCACTTACAGTGTGTGTTTCTCAGCACCTTGGTGAGTCCCTTTTCTTGTGCTTTCCATAAGGACCTCCCTGTCATCCCAGAGACCTGGTCTTTTTTGCCAGATCTGAGTGTATGTATGTTTTGTTTGGTCCTGAGTGTGGATGTGGGAAAGGTCACTCCTATTTTTTGGTGTATCACCTCTTTTAGAGTAGGCCGTTTGTTTTCATGCTTTTCTCTCTCTCTTTTCATCCCCCCCCAGTATATACCTATATACCTATATTTTGCGTTACCTAAAACAAACAAGATACATCAGAGGGAACTAGCCCATATCTAGAGACTCTCCTCTCCTGCTTCGCCATCCCACAGGCGAGAGAGAGGTTTCCATGTTACGGGGAGAGGGCAGGAACCCGTGTTCCTGCCATTGGGTGCACTTTCCAGCGTCAACACAACCATCTATTGTTAGTTGTGCAATGTCTATACCTATACCATTGTTGATTATTAGGTGATTGATGAAATGTATGAAAACATGGAAAGAGGCATAGGATAGGCCACCACAATAGTCATAGGGTAGGATAAATAAGGTAATGAGGGATATAAATAACATAACATAGGATTTTGGATGTAATAAGGTGTCAAATGGTGAGGTTGAGGATGTAGTGTTAGAAGGTTCCCATCATGCTCATGTTATAAGTGTGGCGCAACAAATTATTATTAGTATGACTACCCTACACATCCCTTATGTGGGTATTCTTGAGGGTCATATAAGGTTGATGAATACCCTAACCTATACAAATATTTGATGCAAGGTAAGACTGACTTAGAAAAAGGCACAAGAATGATCAAACATGAGAAGAAAACCAAAAAATGAACCTTGAAGGCATAACCTACATGCATAGAGATAGTAAAGTTATAAACAACTATATGAAGTGCATTCACCACTCATCCATTAGTTGTACCAATACCTGATTTATGCATAGAACATAGGGATAAGGGTCTCAATGAGCACATAACATGGATTGAACCAAAATCTGCATCATACCCAAACCCAACACACTAAAAATATGTTTTACAATAAGATATGAGTGTGGTCCAAAACCTACAAGGGGAAATCCAATTAGCACAAGATATAGAAAAATAGGTTGACACTTCTCATAAGAAGAAAGATAGGCAAGAGGTTGAAGTATAGGAATTAACTATAATCATATGTCTATTGCAAATAGAAATAATATTTCACCTATTGAAGAACTTTCTCCTAGAGCATGTAGGTCAAAATTAAGTTGAGGTCACCATGACACACATGGAGAGGGAATGAGCAGTTTGGCATACACAAAACATGGAATATGACCAATAACTCTTGGTGGATGACACTATTGATGGATGGTATATTTTTGAGGTTCTTATAGATATGGGCATTGAGGTCAACATCTTAACCAAGAATGCTTGGGATAAAATATGTAGGCTAAACTTGAGACCTTCCCCTCATGTACTCTTTATGGAAAATAAGACATAGGTGTAACCTATCAAAATTATAAAGAGTGAAATTGTAGATATCATGGGTGCTAAATTTTTCACTGTCTTTGAAGTGATCAAATTAGCAAAATAGGACAACTATCTAGCACTACTAGGAATTACATGATGTTATGAAAACAATGCAGACATGCACTTCAAAAGACACTACATGAAATTTGAGAATGGAAAGGGTAGTTATACCCCTCTCAAATTACCAAGGACCCCCTATGTCAAAATCATCGATATTGAGGATGAGATCAACCACATCTATAACATCACAACATAAGGCACTAAGTTTTAGACCCAAATAATCAAGGAATCCTATCTTGGGAAGATATAGAATTAGCTATAAACACCACCAATGTTGTTTTCGGTCAATGGGTTGAGGAATCATATGAGACCACTAGTTGATGATGCCAATTGGTGCATGTAAAGGTGCCAAAACCAATAAAGACATGCTGGTTACAAATCAAGTAGACCTATAAAATATGGATCCCTTACACCAAGAAAAGGGTAAAAAGAGTGTTTCATCTTAATAATGGAAAATTTAAAGCACTCCCAAGATATTAAGGGAGTAATCCAATGGAATAATACATATGTGACCTTCAGTCATGCATCCCAAAAGAGGTAGATAGAATGGGCACACTAGTATATACACATTAAAGAACACTATCACTCATTGGTGGGCAGTGTAAAATATTATATTTCAAAATTGGTATGATGTAAATGGAATTGTTTATAATAGGTTTAGAAAGAGAAATGAGGCCCTAAATATTATATCCTACTCTAGTGACTTTGACACTATCACACATGTATGTTTTTTTGAATAAATTGGACTGTTTATGGTGAAAATTCCCCAATAAATATATGGGTGCATTCCTTCCATAGGATCTTGAAGACTTGGGCATATGCATGGTACATACTCAATGAGATGAAACATAAGACAACTAATTAGGATGACCTTAAGTATTGGTTTGTTCACACCTCCTTTTATTCATAAAACCTTGCATTGATTGAGCCACTATAGGTAGTTCAAAGGTTATTATTTGAAGATATTAAAATATTGGATAAATGTATAAAAGACATGCTCAGTGAAAAAGGGTTAGTACTCCCAACCTTATTCAAATATAAAACCCTCAATAGTGACTCTAGTGATGAAGATGATGACACATGAAAGGTGCACAACTAGAAGAAATTAATAGGAAAAAGGAAGTTAGTACACCAAGTTGAGGATATCACTCTAGAAGAAGACCCTACTCACCTTCAGATGGCAATAAATGAGTTTAGTAGATAAGTCAAGGATTCATACTTAGAGAATAATTAACCCTATCAAGCACCATTAATAACTACCAAGGTAGATATTAGTTTAGAGGGGAAGCCAAAATTTGTCACTCTGAGTGCCTATTATTATAACACAAAACTAGCATGCATTATAGATCTCCTAAAGGAATTCTAAGAATTATTCCCTCATAACTATATAGATATGAAAGGCACACACCCATTCCTCAAGAATATGAGCATAAAACTATTCGATGGCATAAGACCCATTAAGAAGTGACCTTATAAGATGAACCCAAATCTTCATGTTAATGTCAAGATAAAGATCGATGGCATGCTAGTTATAAGAATCATCTACCTCATGTAAGAATCTAAATGGGTTATCCCCATGGTCATAAACATAAAAAAGGATAGGTGAATCTATATTTGTGTTGATTATATACTTTTGAACATCACCTATGTGACTAACCCCTTTCTAACTTCATTCATCAATGAAGTATTGGATGACATTATAGGTTGTGATATATACACCTTTACTAATGGGTTCTTAGGATAGCATCAAGTCAAGATTGGTGATAAAGAAAAGACCAAAACCACCTTTATGATTAAATTGGGTTGTTTCACTTACAACATGATTCCCTTTGGGCTAAATAATGTACCAACCATGTTATTTTGAGTGATGATCATTAGATTCAAAGACTTCATTTAGAAGTTCCTCCAAGTATTCTTAGATGATTAGATAGTATATGGATTACATAAGGATCAATATGAAAACTTTCCCATTATGTATGAAAGGTGTAGGTAATTTAAAATCTCATTTAACCTTAATAAGTATGTTTTTGTCATGCCATTTGGCACTTTTCTTGGGTACATCATCTACAAGGATAGTCTATTCATTGATCCAACAAAGATTGCAATCATCCTTCAACTCCAAACCCCATCAATGCAGAAAGACATTCATGCCTTATTTGTAAATTATGGGTATTATAGGAAGTTAATAACAAACTATGCCAAGATTTTGGTGCCACTAAAATAGCTCTTACGAAAGGATGGCCCATTCTATTAGGGTGTAGTGTAGGAAGATGCTTTTGAGACCATGAATATCAAGCTAGTAAGTACATCGATATTATAATTTATAGAGTGGGAAACTCCCTTCCATAACCATGTAAATTCCTCTATTACTATGATTGATTCCATTCTCACACAATTGAGTGAGGGAAAATTAGATCACCCTATTTCCTTTGTAAGCAAAAAACTAACCATGGTAGAACAAAACTACACCACAATTGAGCATGAGGCACTTACCATAGTCTATGCCCTATAGAATTTTTGATAATATTTTATAGTAACCCCCTTCATCTTATTCACTAATCATGAGGCAATTATGTACCTGGTAAACAATCCCATTCTACATGGGTGTATTTGTCCATGGATTGTTTTATTTCAATATTTCTAGTTCTCTATTGTAGTAAAGCCTAGAAAACAAAACTTGAGCCTAGATAGTAAATCCCACATCAAATATATCAATGCAGTAGTGCCTATTAAATATTATATGATTGACACACAAATTTATAGGGTCTAACACATACTTTAATACTTGATAGAGATGATCACATTTTTTACCTCTAAAACTATGCCCTAGACCATGACGACTAAGGAGAAAAAGTAATTCATAATTTGGGCTACTCCTTTTCAACTCATTGGTATGTAAATATATAAGTTGATCCAAAAAAAAATTATGCATCGATGTGTCTTAGATCACAAATAGGGACTCATTATTTCAAGAGGTGTATGAGGAGATCCGTTGAGGTCATTTTGCTAGAGATGTGAAAGTGTGAAAAGTACTATAATCAAGATTATGGTGGCCAACTCTATTTCATGACAAAAAATAATACACTATATCTTGTGATGTCTACCAACACATGGTAAAACCAAAACACTAGAATGATATTCCTATCATCCCCATCCTTGCCTAGGCACCAATAAAAAAATGGGCCATTAACATTATTGGGCCTATTACTCCCACTATGAAGTGTATAGGTGCATGATAAATTATGGCTACCATAAATTATTTCACCAAGTGGGATTAAGTAATACTGACCAAATATTTTAAAAATTTTACCATAACAATATTTATCTAGGAGAATATCATCAATCACTATGGATGCCCACTTAGCTTGACTACAGACTATGGTACAAACTTCATCAATGAAACTATTTAAATTATGTTATATGAATATATGGTGGTGCACCATAAAATAACACCCTATCATCCCAAAGAGAATGGAACCATAGAGGAATTCAATAAAATATTAGGAATTTTCCTCAAATAAATATGTGATGTTGGTCACAAGGATTATGATGACCATGTGTTAGCAATTTTATGGGCCTATTGCACTATGTACAAGTGTCTAAATAAGGCTATACCATTGTAACTATAATTTGGTATAGAGGCTATCTTACCTATGGAATTATTAGTGCCTTCATTGTGAATCACATCTATTGGTCAATTAGATGACCACCAATCCTGAAACTCATGCACAAAAGACTTGGAGTGCCTTGATGAGACACGCACCCAAGCATGGTGGATCTAGTAGATAGAAAAGGCATGATAAAAGCTATGACATGATAAGCACATCAAGTGAAAGGTATTTACATAAGGTGCATTAGTCTTGATATATGAATCTAAGTACCTAAAGCACCTAAGCAAGCTACAAATTAGGTGGATAGGACTTTATGTCATCCACAATATATTGGAGACTAGAACATGCAAGATACACACATTGATAGTTGAAATGCTCCCTAGACATTTAAATGGAAAAAAATTGAAGCTATATAGTCATTAGTATGGCATTTATACCATCTAAATACTTACTTCCCAGTCATAAGTTAATTTGATTTGTTTTTTTACTATAATAAAATTTGGTGTAAGTTAAAACTTTCCTTATGTTTTTTCTTTTGTGTTGAGTGAAAAACTAGGGAAATTTCAAGCCCATAGGAAAAATCTCTTGGCACTTACACATATAAATCTAGTCAGGTGATTCAAGAAAAATAACTTTCAAAGTACCTAAGGCTAGATACCTATGTTTTTGGGTGTGTATAAAGTTAGCCAAGTTTAGAAAGTTGTAATTACAAATTGATGAAGGGAGGCATACAATATTTTTATGTGTAATAAATCAAGAAGATATAATGAGTCATTAGAGGACCAGTGCAAGGATTTATATGGGGTAGGGAAGGCTAAAGAAAGAGACATGAAATTTATAGAAATTGACCCAAAAAGAGAGGTATGATTGTAAGTTAGCACAACATTGAGAAGATATGGAATCGAGGAGGATGAATTACATGCATGTGAAGTGCTACACCTTAATTTCCATAATAATGGTGAAGTTTGTGATAAGTTGAACAAAGCAAAAGATAATGACCATCTAGATAGCTTGCACCTATGCAATGTTCAATAAGAAGTGACTATTTAAATCACTTATCACTTCATCGAATAAAATATTAGCAAAATTAATTATACAATGGTGGAAGAATAAAGATCCACAATAAATGAGTAATTAATAGCATATTTTATTAGATTTCATAGGATAGCATATTTCAATAAATCCATATACCACCATCCATCAATGTGGTATCTAAAAACATAGTATGAAGGAGTATATAGCTGAGGTAGTATGCTTACCATTATTTTCAAGACTTTTAAGTAGAGTAAGGAGCTAAAGCCATTAAACGTAAAAATTGATAACAAAGAGAAAACTATTCATCCATAACCCCCAAGAAATAAAAAGTGAATAATGAGAAGATTGTATTCCACTCTGAGTTGAAAAGGAGGTGAATGGAGATAAATTGATAGAGAAACATGGAATAAAAAGTTTTGTAGAAAAACCAAGCCACCACTAATGTCATAGGAAGCTTGAGAGATAAATGCATAGTCACAATTCCCATGACTATGAAGAATCACCAAACACAATTTTAGGATTTGATAAGATTGACTAACCATAATTTAATAATAGAACATTTAGGATGGGTAAGAAAAGGCTAAGTATAGGTCCACCATAGGTGTAGAAGGATGCAAAAAAAGCACATATGATAAAATAGGTAGCCACTATGAAATTAGAGGCATAGATGGTGGAAGACATAAGCATCATGGAAGTAGATATAGAAGTGATCACAAAGATTGACTATAGATAAATGTGATTCCCCTTGGAGGTTGTGATGGGGGATAAGTGAGTGTTATTTGTGCACATATGAAAGCTCAAGGATTAGAACCATATAACAGGGAGTAATACATAAGAATTAAACCAAGACTAAATGGTAAACATGGGGAAGAAGACAAAGGCAGGCATTATACTCTTCTATGACTCCATTAGAGATAAATTGGTAACCATGGGCATCGTATAACTATTTGAGCTACCAAGCTTTGAGAAGTTAGAAGAATTGGTACAATTCCTCCTTTTAAAAGTATATGGTGACTAGTATTACTTCATAGGATGGTGCATGAGGATCTCATTGAGCATCATTAGTAAAATCATAGGACTACATAGCATAGAGGTAGACATCCATGAAATTATGGAGGATGAAGTGGAGGTTGAAATGATCATAAAGCTCTTGGGCTACTACAATTCAAGGTTTGCATTCCTCATCAAGTACATCTAAGACCCCTGCACAAGGGTATCAACTCACTTAGTTAGATCCAATTTATGCCTTAGTGGCTTATGGTTTGACATTAGCAAAAAAAAATTATTTCCCACCACATGGTTAAAGTTGTGAAATTCAAAAACTTCAAGTTCATTATTGAGGAGATTGTCAAGAATATGCAAGAGTGCCATCAAGCATGCAAAACCTTCTGATGGGGGTATATGTTGATTCTAATAGTGATGGAGGAGATATGCACGATGGATATATGTGATGATAATCACCTATGGGTGTTCCTACCCAACCATGAGTACCCTATGATGAAGTACCAAGAATTGATTTTCCCACCAAACTTCTTGTATAAGTACAATACTAGGGTGCAAGGGTGGTGTGATAGGTACATATAATCCTTTTGGAAGGAGTGGTGCAGCCCTTAGGAACTTCCCTAATAATTGGTGGGAATTGAAACCTTTGTCATGGTGTAACACTTTTACATGGTATGCCTAACACTCATAGATGGGAGCCTATCAGGGTGGCTCTAGTTTCCTTATACATTATCAACAATGTATTTCATGGTAGTGCTAAGGATAACCCCAAATATGCAATAACTTGAGATCTCGATCAAGACCATGGATAAGATATAAGTAAGATTAGGTGAAAATTTGTGTAACCCAAATCCAAGGCTACCAAAGATGAGGAAGATGACACTAATAGGATGGATATCCATCCCCTCCATAGAATGATAATAATTGGGAGGATATTCAACCTCTACTATCAAATGAAGATGCATAATAAGGGTAACAATCTTGGAAAGGATGATGATCACCCCCTCTTAGTCAGTGATGAAGGGAGGGCTATGTCAAATCTATAGGAGAAAACACTCCAAATAAAATAGGGTGATAAGCTTAAAGAGATCATAGAGTGCATTTAGTTAAATATTGCCTCTAGAAAACCAATTGTGCCCCCAATTCCAAAGAAGCATGCAAACTTCATGTAATAAAGTGTTTTCTCCATAAAGAATCACAAGAAAATGACCACAGGACATAATGCATTCCTTATTATAAATATTATATAGATGGAGAAAGAGATGACCCTCACACCCATAATAGAGGAGGAAACTAAAGAATACCGAGCATGGACCTATATCCTACATATAGAAGAAGGAGAAGAGGAGCCAAGTGCCAAGGATGTAAAGGAAGCCCTAAAAATGACATGACCATCATGCTTGAGGAAATAAAGGAACTGACAAGCCCTTCATCCTATAAAAATTCTCCACACTACCTCCAAAAATAGTCAAGGAGAAAAGAGTGGCTTGGAAAAAAAATGGGATTAATTGATGAGGACATCAATATTGTGTTGGCATTTGAAGACAATCAGAGACTTGCATAGGAAAAATAATTGGCCAAGATAGATAAAAGGGCCCTAAAGGTTCTTGGAAGCATAGGACTAGTAGTTAAAATGGTTAAGCAAGTGATAAATGACCCCATGAATAAGGTAAAAGAAGCTACATAAGAGTCATGCCCAAGTAGTGAAGGAGTTCTTGAAGAAAAAGAAATCAATATTGGTGCCTTGGAATAATAAACAAAGATAGTAGAATAACCCTAGTAGTAATAAGGTGACACTGGCATCAAAGGAATTTCCCTAAAGGTAAGTATTTACAAATCCTAGGATGAAGAAGAGGACAAGTGGGATAAGTTATATGAAGAAACCCCTAAGGATCAAATAAGTGAGTCCTCTAAGTAGATAATTCAAGAGAGTGGTGGTACCTAGTGAAGAGGATGAAGTATAGACAAAAAAGGCCATCATCAAAGACAATAAAAAGCTAAATATAAGGGAGACAACATAAAAGGTATGGGTGGAGGAATAACTCTGTATATATGACACTATGCCCCCTAAGCCACCATGATTAGGATGCATAAATAACTCTCATTTTCACTACATGTATAGTCCCCAATTTGAGGTACCTAGGGTAACTACTTCAAGCTTGGAAGAACCTAATGAGGTGAAAAACTCTCTCCTTATTAAACCTCATGTTATGAACCCAATCCAATTTTGGAATCCACTGATCATAACAGCCATATAATTTACTTGTGAAAACATCATCAATGATGGCAAGGTGATGAAATGGGAAAAGCTCCTTAAAGAAGCCAAGGATGAGGCACAGGTCAACAAATTCAAGATATAACAACTCTGTGAGTGCATGAAAGTGGCCAAACTATATCTTATGGTTGGAATAGATACTTAAGACCTTTCATAGGTCAAAAAAATTTATGTGTTGGTAGATCATATGTTCCCAAGTTTAAAACCTGAGTCAACACAAGAATAAGAATAAGATCTTAGTAATGAATTATAAAAAGAGCTAGCTAGTAAGCTCTAAGAGGTAGAAGACCTCTTCATTAAATTATAGGAGGGCACAAAGGTATAAAATTCCATTTTATTAATCTTCTCCAAACAATCCTTAGTTATAGACATGAACCTAAAGTAGGCAAAAGAAGATAAGGAGAAGTTGATGGAAAAAGTGTACTCGACAAGCAGGTCAAAGTGGGTGTAGATGCAACATGAACATGCTTAGTAACTAGATCAAGGATCAAGATAAAAACTTCAAATAAATTTTATATGGTATACATGTTAAGGCTTGTGAGTAAGGAGTGATCATATATGGGAGTGTGAAAAAGTAGAAATCTAATGTCAAGGCCTTCCAAAAGGAACTAGAGAAAATGATTGTGCTTTCACTCACTGCTTCATCCTACAAGATAGATAGTGCTACCAAATAAATCAACCTATTTATTAAGGGATTTGAATACTTTAACACTAAACTTAAGGAGGATGCACTAGAGTTATATGTTCCCAAGAGTTTGATATCCTAGTCTAAGGATGGACTAAAGTATTTTTATGGGGTAATGTTGGGCCCCTAACTTGTTAAGTAAAGGATTCATGCCAAAACAACATCAACCTAGGTGTGAAGGAATATTTTTGTGTAGTGTTTCACCTTATGGTATTTTGGCACTAGATGGAGGGTAAAACACATATCTCATGCCATATATTAGGTGGTTAATTATCTCCTAAATTTTTAGGGCATCTTTTAGGATTGGTGAGACTTAGAAACTTTAGTGCAAAGTTTTTAAGGTTATGGAATTGGTGGGTGTGATCACCAATCTCTAGCTCAGCATTTGGCATGCACATTATACCCTGATGAAGATAATCTTGAAGGATAATTAAGGATCTTGATCAAGTAGAGGTAAGGAAACAAAGAATTGTAGTGGAGATCTAGAAAAATGAATCCTCTATAGACATTGTTTTGGTAGCCATTAGGCTTAAGAATAGTATGTAAGCCATGAAGGATTTATTTTTAAGTACCCAAGCTCATCTATGATCCTTTGGGTCATTAAGTAATATGAAATGAACATATATTATTCTATAAACTCTATACTCTATTTTTAACTTTGATTAAATGGTCAAGATTGTTATGTAATCTATCTGGTTTACTTTTTTTTGCTTGAAGTACTAAGTAAATGCATATGTAGGTAATGTTTTACTTTAAATATAAATATGTTAATTAGAAATCATGAAATTTCTTTGGTTTACCTCATGAATAGAGTCCCTATAAAAAATGGTGATGTCATCATAAATCTATATAGAGATTGAGTATAGATTATGTGCCAAGTGTTCTTACCCTTGTTATGAGCACACATCTATCATGAGTATTTTTATTTAAAGTAGCCTTTTGACCCTTCAAGCACCTATATGACACCAGGCTTAGTCCATGAAAGGCTTATGCCTATGGATCTACCTAAATATTTTTTTAATTGATCAAGTCCCTTAATTGAAGTCTCGTGCCATGGCACAACTATCCCAATGTGGGCCCTAGTTCCTTCTCAATTATGCTTTAGGTGAGTGCATAAGGCTTATGCCTTATATGGATTGATTTCAGCATAGCTGAGTGTTCAAATATTAAGCACAAAGGGAGTATCCCATACTTGTGCCTGGTTGTAATAAATCAAGAATTTAATAGAGATAACACACTCTTTTCTACAACACTAAGGTCACTTCCATCCCTATTTATAGAATAAATTTTCCCTTTGTTAGTATCCCTTGTATATATATTTAGAAATCCCTAAAAATTCAAAAAATCAAAAAACTACCCAAAATAATACGAACATCAATAATCTAAAAATTAGTTGTCATGTCCTTTGCCCAATTATAAATCCTTGATTAGTCCTATAATAGATCATTTCCACTTCATCTGGATATATTTTTCAAAATAAAACCCCCTCGTGTATATAATTTTTAGGGCATATTGTATTGCTAACTTGATTTAGGATAAATCATCTTATTTGTTATTTATTTTTGGAAAACTTATGTGTGTTTTGTTTGCATTTATTGTTGGTTTGTTTTAATTTTTTGTGTCCAATTTAGTGGTAAGACATCCTAAAATAAAGTCATCATGGTTTTTATATATCATCGTGCATACTAAGGTGTGATATATTAAAATACGCTTTCTCAAACATTGAAAATTATACGTAAACCTACTGACATGTCCCCTATTTTACATCATCTATCTATCTATCTATCTATCCATATCAAATGACTAATTATGAAAACATGAATATCAAAAGAAAGAGAAGATGTCCTAACATCACATCATAATCATCTATCATATAACATCTAACATATATATCTAATCACATAACATTAATAATATGATAGCCATAACCTCAAATAACATGTACATGTACATCCATAATAATCATATAATAATAAAGCAATTCATGATACATGTGAAGTAGCTCAAATATAAATCATTATATATATCATTCAAATATATATATAGTGATATATTATATATATAATAAATATCATGTATGTATCATCAATATACATCATGTATCCATATATCCACCTATTAAAATATGTAGAAACTATGGTCTACTCTCATTATGGCCTTCCATTTAAGGACTCATCGATGGTGATATCTGAGTTGAACTCCTATGAAGTGTACTTTATGGAGGACCCATATCACCCACTACAAGATGTGTAGGTTATTATACTTATCATTATGATGTTTTCATCCTAGATTACATCACTATCCATGATGTTATTATTATCTACCCATAATACTCTAGTTACAATGACACATACTAATCCACTGGTACAACCCTTCATATAAGCTTTGATAACATGTTTCCTTCCTAAAATAATTCAATATGATTAAAAAGGCCTTTACTAGGTCATAGGTAGGAAATATTTATATCCCACTTGTGAATAAGGAGTACATATAGGGGAAGTTAGTATATTATTAGTCTAATAAAACAAAATCAAAATAACACACTAAACACTTAACACCTCCAGCCTAAAAACTAGGGAGAGCATAGGTAACAAACGTATAAGTGAAAACATAATTATAACATGAAATAAATAATTCTTTTACCTTCTTTATATCTCAAAATGGCTTATTGAAGTGGCTTTTTTGGTTAGTGCATTAATAAATCTTCATCAATGGATCTTCATTTGCTTCACCTTTCCTTGGCACCTTGGCTTGGTTAATTGGCTTATGAATTTGGAAGAGTAATACCACTTGAAACTTATTTGCATTTATTTGACCATTATAATATTACACCAAGATATCTTGTTGAACAATAGGTATGACCTTGTATTTATAGCCTCTAAAAGTTAACCCTCAGACATAGTGAGTTAAGGTTGAGTTTAAACATAGAATGGGTTCAAACTAAACCCAAGTGAGTTGAGGCTAACTCCAATTGAGTTAAAATTTGTCATGTAAGTCCTATTTTCAATTACTAGGCATGGATCTCAAATTAGATATTTTGAAATATTTTGAAAGATCTTGACAACTCATAACGGCAGTGATAAAAAGGCTTGATATTTTAATCTATGGATAGTTTAGCTAAGAATTTAATATTATTAAATTAGATGATTCATTTTGATTAGCATTATATATCTTTCAATATTTGTGTAATTGCCCACCTTAATGGATCCATAGGCTAAACTATCAGTTGTTAGGTGGTAAGGTGACTGGAAATGAATCCGTGAGAGAAGTTATTGTTTCGTATGGGATAGTAATCCAAATAGGGATGCCTAAACATGATTTTGAGCATTGATGAATGATGAATGAAAAAAATTGGGATGTTTAATTATTCTTAGGATTAATTTTCAATGTTTGGTAGGAATCAGTTTGAAGTCCAGTCAAAATCCAGTTATGGCTTGAATGGGGTGTATACACCAATCAAAACAAAGTATTTGAGCCTATATCACACTCTATATCTCTTTCCCCTTGTATCATTTGTATCTCAACATATATAAATTTCATGTTACCATTAAAATATATAACACTAATGTCATATGAGTCACCTACACTCTAACCTATGTTAGATTGGCATCCCTCATTGTAATCTATGATTAATACCTCACCACTTTACTTGAAAGTCTAGATATCTAAGTCTCCCTACTCTCAATGGAGGATATCAATCAAGGTTACATCCCCAAGTTTTTTTTGGTGAATACAATGTCCTTACCCCATTGCCTCTTGTAAACATGAATACTTAAATTATTACTATTATGTTTACACCTATTTTCATATGACCTAAAGACATAGTTATTGATGTGATCACTACCTATATAACTATAAAACTAACTATTAGAATAATAATTTTCACAAGATAATATATAACCAATATGGCGGATCCTCCTCACTATCCATCACCTCCTTCTACATATACATCACCACCTTCACCTTGACTTGGATTAACAATCCATATTTTTCTTTGATGTTTCCTCCATTAGATGAAATACCCTAACAATGTCCCTAATCCTATACTAAAATTTCCTTGGACTTTGATGAGGTATAATTAATATCTTGGACCTCAATTGTGTCCACCACACATCATACATGTCCATAAATCTAAAATTTTCCACATCCCTTCAATCATCCCATAATATACCTAATATAATCAACCAATCAACTCCATATACTATGAAATCCATGTTGTTCCCCCATTTTGGTACCTCCCTAACCACTCTAGAAAACACATGCAACCCTGATAGAATACCATGTTTTATTTGAAAATATCATAAAAACATATTAGGTATGTATCACTCTATGATTTAATCTATTTATATGATAATATAACACTCACTCCTCAAGAATATAAATTATCCACCCAACTAAATAAAATAAACTTGTACAGACTCAAGATAATATATGATACCTATAACTCATAATAAGCCCATCTGTAAAAATAAAAGTCTTCTAGGTGACCACACTATCCACCAATGAATATCACCCACCCATATGTCATCAACTCATCCCTATCCCTTCATATCCATTTCCCCACTAGTTGTCCCATGGCTATATGTTCCTTCACATACACCTATAATAATATGGTAGCCTTGATGCTCTTCTCCCATATATATACTACTAGATGTAGATCTTTGTAAATCTAGGCTAATAAACATGACCTCCATACAAACATTTTAACACTCTCAATCATATATTCAATCACATTCACTAATCCTATCTAAAAAAATGGGTCATTCTTGTTAGGCAATAAAATGACACTGATAATGGCCATAAGAACTAGGGGAAACCAATCCATCCAACCTCAACTAAGAATGTATCTATGTTTAGACCCTATTTATGTAATAGGATATTATTTTATTTTACCAACCTCTCTAATGATATATATGGCTATGTATCACTCCATTACACTACATGTCCATAAATTGGGATCTATAGAATCTTCCACATTTTCTCAATTGTAATTGTCATCTCACCTATCATCAAGTGAAATGTACTAGTATCAGTGTCATCGCTTAGGTAATGCTATCACCATCACCTTATCTACCCTAGTCTCAGGGATCCTTACTACATAATAGAGTCCTAAAACCTATAAAATACCATACATATCCTCATCCAAGAATCTGACTAGTGTTAACATTGTTTACTACTAATCTCATGATATAATTATTGGCAAAAGCTCCTAAAAACATCAAAAAACTTGGATACTTAGTCATATTGACAATTTCATCTCAAATTTAAAAAACTTCATGTAAATATCATTTTGTACATAAATTTTGTGATTTTTTCACAAATGTCATGATGTTTTCATAAACATCATGATGATTATGTAAACACTAATCATGTAGTTGGCATGAATTCTAAGATAACATGCATAACATGTAAATACAACAATGTTTACGTAGATTCTATAAACATGGAAACACTATCTATAAGCACATAAGAAAAAACATGATAAAATTAGGTACACATATAAAATAAGGAAAATTGTATTCATAACATCTACTTAATTATCCATAAGCACATAAATTATACACATAAGAATAAACACGATAAAATTAGGTATGTAGATACCATGATGAAAATTTTCCTCATAGCATATACTTCTCATACATTTTTTTGGATTTTATTTATGATAAAAAATATTTTAAAAAATATAAAATAAGAGTAAATTATTGGTGGCCATGATCATATATACATTGATTATCCCTAACTTATTCACTCTAGCTCCTTTCTAAGGGTATACAATCCATTTTAGCAATAAATATAATTCAAAATCTAATCAAAAATCTCAAGAAGGATATAATGAAAGTGCATAGTTTTTTTTTAAAAAAGATCTTATTATATTGGATAATAAAAATAAAATACTAATCACCAAAAATGTAGGTAGTATGAGAGAATGCCACAAATTTGAAAAACTATACAACACCTAGGTTAAAAAAATAAGAGACTAGACTAAGCCTTACATAAATTTATGACATAGAAAAATATTAGACTAAACATATATTCCCACTCTCCATCATCAGTCAAGGGAAGAATGGAGGCATCAAGGAGGTCCTTAAAATTGGATGTGAGGAAAATAATGAGACCAACTATGCCCATGCACGCCTCATGGAGTGCCATGATCACCTCTTGGTAGAGCCTTCCCAGGAGGGGAAGGCATGATACATTCCATAGTGCTCAGTTCATCACTCTAATGATGCATCAATATCAAAATATTTTTTATCTCCATAGCAATCTTGTTAGTCTAAACTTGAATCTATAAGAGCACATGAGATTATTATAAATAGAGAAATCGTAATCAAGAACATAATTAAAAAATAAATCTCATTTGCATTATTTCCATATTTAAAACAAAATTTCCATTTTGAAATTATGATAAAATTGGGTGTAGTTCAACAAAATTCAAGGATGTCACCAAGGAAGATATGATTCCAACTAAAAGGCTTTGGATTAAATGTCCTATAAAAGTAGTGAATCCAACTCCATACATTTTTAGCCTTATGGAAAAACTAAAAAAGATAAAAAGTAATCTCTATATGCCAAATAAGGGGAAGATTGGTGGACCAACCCAAATTACATCAGTCATTTCTTAAGTAGTAACCATGGGTGGAGAAAAGACCAAGAAAAGTGTGCTAGTATAGGTTCAACCAAAGATTTTTGTACAGTTTGAAAATGTCTTCTTGAATAAGATAGGAAATAATGAATGATAAAATGGGCATTGAGCTTGTAAAACATCAAAAGATGAGGTGAAAACCATTCATAAACCTTACTAGTGGTATAATTCTAGAAAGGGGTCTGAACATACCATTTCAGGTTCTTCCAATAAGGGAGAAAAGAGGTGACATACAATTTGTGAAGAATATATGTGGAGATGGTAGAAATGATCTCCTAGTAATATTATTTTTAATAAAATGAATATTTTTCACCACCAATTCACTATTTATTCACCCAACCCATCCCCCCTACCAATTTTTTAAAAAATCAACCATATTGGCCCTCATTTCTCCATTTTCACCCATTTACTTCTATTTATTTTCCATTATTATCATTTTTAGATCCCATACATGTTTTTCACCCTTGTATGCAATCTTGAGGAGGAATCACATCTTATAATTTTTCATCACACATCACTTGGGTCATCCTTGGCTAACCATTTTTTAGCTTAATAATTATTTTAAAGGTCATTACTTCATCCAATTCATCCATTTATAATTGCCTTTTAAATATGGAAAAAACTTAGACACCTCATTTACACCACCATAGTGTCGTAACTATACATAACATTTATCATTCACTAATCCAATATATCACACTATCACAACCCTAATTCCACTATCTCATGCATATTTTATCCTAATTCATCATATAATCCTAATAAAACCCATAATTTTATTATTAATCAATTAATATTATCATTAATATCTGTAGTCTAAACTGTTGCTATTCATAACACTAGCCCCCAATAAATTAATCTATCAATCCAATTTCATAATTTTGAACCTTGACAATCACACCAAATTCTAAATCTATACTAATTAAATAATTAATAATATTAGTTACTTAATTGGTCTTCATCAAAAACATTCATGGAATTTCAAATTCCATAATATCAAAAATCAATAGATCAATTTTGTCAAAACAATTTGTTTCAAATAAATAACAACATACGTCAACTTGGAATATCTCATCACATCCCAAGGAAAGGGACAAAAGTGAAATCAATCCACTCTTCATAAATATAAATCCTTACACATCCAACTCCCAAAATTTAGTCCTCAACTTACCTCATTCAAAGAGGAAGTTGGCTCATTTATATCCATTTAAGTTGAATAAGATCCAATGGTCCACATAATTTTAATAAATCTATAAATTAGATTTCATCCCTGACTTTGAAACAAGCCAAGATAACATACTTATATTCTTCCAATATTAGATTAAAAGTCATTAATGAAACATTCCTACATCAAGAATATCATGAAAAAATTCACATCAAGAGAGGCTTATTAATTTGGATAAGTGAAGGTTCTTTAATATCTCTCTTAAGATTGATCTAAGGTGTTTTTTATTTTTTAGAATATAAATTTTACATTATGTTTGATTTATAACTACATTATAACACTTGTAATGTGTATAAAAACTATAGTGGAGTATGTCCAACATTGATTGTGTGTAGGAAAAAATGATTGTTTAATTATAAATTCCAATCTAAAAATAGTTTTGATCTATTGAATAAGAATAATGTTATAAAGAAACATGTGTTTACCTTAACTAATTTTTATATATGGTTCCAATTTGATCATTATGTGTGTTGAATAAAATTCAGTGCATTATTGATTCAAGAGGGAGGGATGATTTCATATTTTAGTTAGAATTTGAAAGATTAAAAAAAATATATAATCAAGAATTATATAATATATTTCAAGGATTGAAAAAGTAGAGGCACTATTTTATTTCTAAGGATCTTATGTTTTATAAAAGCAATCAAGCTATCATATCCCCTTCAAGATAATATTTTAATTGTGTTATTTAAGTATGGGTTCATGTTTATGTATTTTTCATGGTTTACATTGTGAAAATTATTATATATCTATTGATTTATGGATCATTGATATTTAAATGGTATATTCATTTATTATTTTATGAGTTTATATAGTCTAATTTAGATACAAGATATGAAATACTTGTTTTAATTTTATTATAATCATTTAATCTAATTATATTATCTTTATTTGTATATTATGATTCACCATTAAGAAGATGCCATTAATTTTGGTTGTGTATGTGTGTAGGTAGAATAATATTATGAGTCATGGGAGTATATTTAGTATTTATAATACTATCTAGGTGACTGGTGTAGTCAAAAACTTGGAGGACATCTAAACTTTGTATTTTTTACCTTTGAGTATTTCACTATTACATGATTCATAGTTAGTGTTGTGCAGTTATTGTTCTAACATCATGGTTTTCACTCTTTTGGTTTTAATTTTCCCTTTATTTTGATTGATAATTTTAAAGATATAGAATTAATGCTTTTATCTATGTTTTTTTATCATCTACCTATTTTTTACTTATCTTTTACTAAATATATTTTATTGGCTTAAGTGTTGACATTATTCAACTTGATATTGAATTGTGTATTACATTTGTATTTATCATTTACTTGACATAAGATTGGTTTCCATATATGATTTATATTACTTTAAATGATGTGTGACTTGCTTAACTAGTTTGGAAGCATTTATAGTTGACTTTGACTCTTGAATTATTTTGGAGTACAATTATTTTAATTACAAAATTTTCAACATTGGTTCGAATTACCTTGAAAGCATTTTACATTGATATATTATGTATTTTCATTTTTGTTTTGGAAAGGGAATAATATTTAATTTTTTTTTTATAAATCCTTATAAGTAATTCAAATTATTTTGAATGTCTTTTATTTATTTTGATTGTCATGTTATTATAGTTGAGAATAAAAATTTAGTTACAAAGATAAGGGAACATGATAAATTATGAAGAATATATGTATTATTTTCTTTTAAATTACTTAATATTAGTCTATAACATCTCACCATTCATATTAATCAAGATGAAATTCTCATTAAAAAAACATAAGGGTCAATGTGTGTGTGTGTGTCAATAACATAGTTTTAAAGATAAAAATACATGATCAATTCTAAAGAATAAATGTATTTGTTTTTTAAATGAAATAGTCTTAGTATATATCATCTCACCATTCATATTAAGTTGAAATTCTAATAAAAATACACAAGGATGTATGCATGTATGTATGTATGTATGTATGTATGCATGCATGCATGTATATGTGTGTGTGTGTGGTGGGGGGGGGGGGTATATTGTGTGTGTTTTTATTTAAATTTAAAACATAATAAAAACCATTGGGTGTCATGGAAAAATTTATACAATGGTTTAAAGGGTTTTGAAATATTTTTTAGTGGTGATTTAGACCACAACTTAAGATTCAATATTATTGTTGAAACCTAAATAGTTATAATTAGGGAAAGGGATTAAATTAGTATTATTTGTATTTTTTTATTTAACCTTGAAAAATGGTGTGAGTGGATAAACTTGTAAATAAATATGTGAAAATATTCTCAAATATTCCACCCATGCATTTCAATATGATTAAAACATGGTAAAGTTGAAACCTTTAGTGGTTGAGTCAAGTAAATAACATGGTTATGGTTTTATGTCTTTGGAGTCATTATTAGAAGATGAGGTAGATTGAATTGGGTGAATTATTCATAAATTTGAGTCAATAGATGGAATATTTTTTTTGGAATGACATACATGAAATTATTATGTGGAAATCATATTTCTTATAGTATATTCCTTACTAGGAATCTTATATGGAGAAGTTATGTGGAAAACTGAGTTTAGTTCATTATGACATTGGAATAGAAGTCTAAGTTATATTTTAATAGCTTGAGTTTTAAATACTATTTCTAATATAAAAATATTTTTATGGCCACCATTGTTTTAATTTTGAGTTAAAAAACATAGGATAATGGAAATAAAATGGTGTAGGTATAAGGGTTTGAAAGGGATGCAAATTTGGAGGAAAAATAAAATTATATATAATGAAATGTTACTCTACCATTGTATTTTATTTAAAACATTCATGGTTGTATTTGATTTTTAATCCCTAGTTCTTTTTAGATAAAGTGAAAAGGAAAATAATGTTGTCATATATCGATTATTTTCTCTTTGTATAAATGAGATTTATTTTTAAATTTTCAAATAAATTAGTTCACTATATATTTTTTAAATAAGTGATATAATATTTATATGTATATAAATAAGACACACACATGTGCACATTCACACACATGTATGTGTTCATGCATGCATGCACGTACAGACCCATGTACCCACCAACACCCCCCCCTCCCCCACAACCACACCCACACTCACACCCACACACACACACCCACCCAAACACACACCCACACCTCCCCCTCCCCCCCCCCCCCCCCCACACACACACACATGTGAAAACACACACACACACACACACAAACAAACACACACATAGTATTATATTTTTGTCATTGATTGTCTGTTTTTATGCCATAATGTTTTTATGTGGATTCATGAGTATTGATTTAGTTTTTTTCCCTTAAATAAACCCTAATTTGGAAATTATAATAGTAATTTGATACAAACTATTGTGAAAAATATTATTTTTTTCCATTTTAATAAGTTTGGGCTATGTTAAGAAAAGAGAAAATATTTAGATAGAATGAGATACAAAGTTTTATTGTCTTTTATTAAAAAATTATGATTTGTATAAAAACAAGGATAACACGTGAATAATATAAAGAATAAGTGCAAGATATTTGATATATTACTTTATTATTCTATTTTTTGACTATGCCATTTCTGCTTACTAAGAGAAGATGGTTGGAATATTTTGGTTATTTCTTTATATTTTAAAACTAATGCTTTGACTTTGAATTAATTCAGGGAACCTTATTAGTGGTGAATTTAGTATTAAAGCTTTTTTTATATAATAGGTAAAATAGGGTATTTGAATGTGCGCATACCCTTTTACATAGTGAAAGATATAAAAAGACATTAAGATCAAAATAGATGAAACATGTAGAAAGATAGGGAAAATGGATGCTCGATAAGGAAAAATAGTGTAGATAAATAGTAAACTTGCATCCCAATAAACATGGACAATAAAATGACAACACATTACAAGAATTTTTTAGATTAATGTTACTAATAATATTAGATACTTTCCATTCTTCCTCAAAGAATTTGATATGTTCCTTAGTAATTTACATTTTCTGATCCTTGATATCATTCACTTTAATTTTGATTTGAACTATGTCCATATTTCTAATTGATTTATCCTCCTCTTTTCCTATTATTACATCCTTAATCATTGTAATACTTACTACACAATTATTTATTGTAATTTTACTTAGATTAGTACTATGATGGATCCTTCTTTAACCAAATTCTAAATAGATTCTATTTAGTTTAAATTATTACTGAGTTGCTTCATATAATTCTACAACATGTTGACCTTTATTTTCATTGACCACATATCTTTGTTGAATATAATTATATCATAAGACTAGGTAGTTTTATCATTCACCTAAAACTAAGGCTATTCAATTTTATTACAAAATCTCTCATTCTCCACCATGTACCATGACTATAAAAATCAATTCTTAAATTAAAATTGAAATAGTCCATTCACTATGTAAAACCTTAAAAAAATTTATCTAAAGGGGCATTCACTTGGTTTATTGATAATTATAATTCATTAGATTGTCAACATGGGGTTTGTATACTTTGTTAAGGTATTGACACTATACATGCACACTAGATCTTTAGGAGGTTAAGATATTAATGGTTGCATATAGGAAACACTCTTTGAAGAATCATAATTGACAAAATAACTAATTGAACATACATAATAGAAATTAATTATAATGAAATTAATTATGAAAATTAAGATAACTAAACATGTACAGTAAGAATTTAAAAACACAACTAAAATAAGAGAGATGTAATTAAAAAATGGGATTGTCAAAAAAATGCCTCATAGATGGGCTATAATTGACTATATTTGTGATTATGATCCCTTGATTAAAAATAATTCATCTCAAAACACCTTACTTGCATTGATTAAAGTCTATATCAATATAATGATTCTTGTCAAAAAGTATAAAAGATTACAATAAATCTCTTACTCAATATTTTCCTATGCTTATGTTATCCTAAACTATAGACATAATCACCTATAATTCTTCTACTATAGAGAATGGAGGTCCTTATTATCTGAGTAAATACATAATAGTTACAACCATAATATTATGTATATTTATAGAGAAAATAAGAATAAAATGAGGTGTTGTGATGGTTAAAACCATATGGTAGTATGATACATAAATCAAATCATGGTCTGATGGCTTTCCCATATAGTTACAATAACTTCTCATCATCTTTAATGTTTGTTAGATATTGTTGAGTGAGCTAGAAGATGGTTAGAAATGAAAACTAGAAATTTTGTTATCATATATAGGAATTTTCACCCATAATAATTGTTGGAGGTGTACTCAAATAGATATTGTAGGTTCATTTAGCCAGCTATTATGGGTGCTTCCTAGTTGTTGAGGGTTCCCAACATTTCCAACAATAATTCCATGAATGGATATAGGTATGTATACAAAAATGGTTGTAGGATACTTGAACATAATAAACAAACATCCTTTCCCATTATAATTAGTCATGAAAATACTAAACCATTATGAACCCAATTAATTATATTAGAAAAATTTAAAATAACATATCTTAAGATTTAATTTTCATGCATGCATGTGCGTGCACACACACACACACACATGAGTATATTTATGAGTCTTTTGGAATGGGAAATATAAAAAATGAAGAATAAAGTAAGAAAAGTTTTAACATCAGATGAGGTTATTTCTGGGGCTCATCACACCCACAACTTTAAGTGCTACATGTCTCTTATTTAACCAAAATTTAAATCATGAGAGACAATAATAAGTAGTAGACATGAATTGGGAACACATTTTTCTAAAATCATAAGGTTTTTCATAACCTATTGTCTTTTTTGGGAGGTATCCTCTTTTTTTCTACACTAATTCCCATTTTTTAGATTCCTCCTACCCATTGATTTGTTTTATTCAGGTCTAGTATTGGATATAAGACAAAAGGATTGGAATTCTAAACTTAATTCCTAGACATTCAACCAAATTATATTTTCAAAAATTTATAAGTTTGATAAGTTCCATTTGTAGCTATAAAATTATGAATAAAGAATGGTTCTCTTTACTAAAAATATGGTGTTAGTTCTCCCCATCTCACTCTATAGGTAGAAAGGTATCATGTCAAAATATTGGTAGAAAGATAAATGAGATGGTCAATGACTTCTCTCTTGTAAAACTAAAAAAAAAATTAAAAATAGGGTTTTAAATAAGACTATCCCATTTTTTTATGATTTTGTTAGGAAAAATTGATCTAAGATTCAGTGGGATAGAGGTCTTTGTTGTAGAATATCTCTTCATTTCTTGTCCTTTTCTTTACTCATTTTTAAGTTAATAATAATAGGACCTAATATTTACATCTCCCACCAAGGCATTGGGGTTCCATTATTTTTTTAATGGTCACCACTAACTCATGCTAGTAGAATTTATGCAATAAGTCCTTGTGTTATTTTGTACCATTGACATATTCATTACAAAAATCAAAATACAATCATATAGAATATCCTTACTATGAAATTAGTATACCAATATAAAATTGAATCCATTTTTCTTAAATGTATATATCATATACACTAGGGGAGGTTTAAATTACAACATTCTCATAGACATCTCACAAACCCTAGGAAATAAGGATTCAAAACCATCAATTATTATCTCTTTTTTCTAAGTTATTCATATTTTTATACTACATATATTTATTCATATTATTTTTTTATTGTGTCAACAAATGGATTATCTTTTATTGCCTTTTATAAGTTTTGAACCAACTAAACCTAAAGGCTTAAAAAATTTCTTGATACCATTATATTATAATAAAATTTATATGATAATATTTAGGTTATAAAATCATACTTATCTATGTAGTAGAGGATACATGTTCAATGATGATGGATACAAGTAGCTCAGGTGTATTGGCTACATGTTCTTTAGGAGTAATTACATTAGAGGTAGTCATTTCAAGCTATTATGTGACTAATGTAGGTTATTATGTATTTTTTATAGGTTATTATGTTTTAAATCCACCCTATTACTCCTCAAATACCACTTAAACTAGTATATCAAATATAAATTTTATTTCCTCTGACCCCAAATTATGGTCTTTAGAATCTCTATTTATTGATATGTAAACAAGAGATTATCATGGTCACTTAGTTATAGGATATGAAGAGCAAGGGTGTTTTACCTTTATTCTATTAATTTAAAATCCTATTTCTCTTCCTTTTGAAATTTGTAATTGAAAATAGTCTCTTATTCTATTTATTATTCTTTAGAATTAAAACTTCCACTAGTGGAATTTTCATTGCTATCTTACCATGTTTATTCTTCACTCAAACTTGATGAATTTCTTCAAAAATGTCCTCTTCTAAGGAAATATGCATCTCTTAGGACTACTAAATGAGGATTCAGAGATCTTCTATTTTTATTAGGTGGAGTATATGTTTTAGGTGGGGTTGTTATTGGTTCTCTAGGTTGATAAATAAGTTGAGTTGTAAGATGAGTCATTTCTATAAAGTCTTCTTAACTAATATCATGCCTAGTGGAGGATAAAATATTTTCATAATTAGTGTGATTAATAAATAATGGGAAAGTTCTTTAGATTTCCATTTTTGATACTATTTTTCCATTATTCTCAAGAAGTGTAAAAAATAATTGGGAATGTTTATAATATGACCATGTCTTAGGTGACTCAAAATATGAAAATGAAGGGCACATAAAAAAGATAACATATCTTACCTTGTGAAGTATTTGGTGATAAATATATCCACATGGTGATATGAAGTATGGAGACATAACCTATGTTTTCCTTAAGAATCAAATTATAGTTGATCTCCTAAATTGATGAACCATGCCCTAGCATCAATATAGACATGTATTTATATCCATTCTTCTCCTACACAAGGTAAAACAATTACCTCATATATCAATTCATTTTTTAGGACTACCTCTAGTCCTTTGGAATTTTTTTATCATATTTTAGGGTTTGGGAAAATTATTTCACTATGTTAAAATCATATCTTGTAAGTTTTTCCATGAATACCATCCACCCTATGTTATAAAAAGGGATAATAACACTAGGTTATTTCATAGTATTATGTGATCAATTGATTCCATTTATTATATATCACCTCTAATTTTTCATGTATTATTCACTTGGTTACTTCTTATCACTCTCATAACTTATTTTGAGTTCAAAAATAGAAAATTACTTCTTTAATAAGGAAAATATTATTTTGGGAGAGATGATCATGATTTGATAACATATTTTCAGTCTTATGATGGAAAAATTATGTCATGTGGATCATGTGTCCTTATTTGGTTAATGTGTTGCATATCTAATGTGCTCTTAAAGATTACATGTTCTAAATGTATTTTAGCATCCCTCCAACCATGTTAAAGACTTAAATTATGTTCAACATTAGTTGATGGTAGAATAGGGTACACATAGCCAATGAGGTGAGAGGAAAATGAGTTTGAATCCAAAGTGATGATGGGGTAATGATGTTGTAATGTGAAAATACAATGTAGTGTGATGAAATGGGAGAAGATATGATAGATTTGGAAAACCTAAACTAGGGAGTACTCATAAATAGTCTTATCATAGTAATAATCAATAGACACAATAAATCAAATTATAATAAGAATATAAATTATTCTAAATTCCTAACATAATTATCTATGTAAACACATTGATTTGACCAATAATATATTTACCATGGATGGATGATGGTACTCACTTGAGACTCTCTATCAAAATCCATAAATTGGATGAAATACAAAAATGTAGGATAGTTGAGAGCTCATCACATGAATTTAATTAATGAATATGTGATTGAATTGACGAAGAGAGGGTATGTTATTTCACAAATGTTTTGATATTTTTTTATGGTAATGTTCAGTTTGAAATTGAATTTTTAGCCCTATAACTAATGGATCCCCTATATTCTGGTGAAATCATGAAATGATGGAATGACCCTAAGGATAATAAACAAACTTGTGGTAAAAAATAAAGAACTATTGGTGAAAGTTTATAGGTCATTATTGGAGATAATTTTTTTATAAGGAGATAAGTAGTAGTGGCTATAGGTGAATTTTACGGACCTATAACACCTATGAATATACAAACCTACTTAGAAAAATAGTAACAAAAATGAAACCACTTTACTTTTTGAGATAATCTAATATGATAATTGTTAGATCTAATATGGACAGAAGAATACAACCTGATAATAGACTCTAGTGGATGTTGCAAGTCTATATAGAGTTTCCTAAAATAAGGTGAAAGTAGACTCTATATAGTATTTAAGGTTCTAGGTGTACATGTTATATGTTTGAATTTTACTTGTAACAACTAAAAGTGGACTTGTGGCATCTATGAGTTAGCATTTACTTATATTTGATGGCTTTTATTGATATTTTTTCTTCTTAGTTGATCAACAAGCTATTTTTCCACCTTGGTCTTTTTTTTCTTTTTACTTTTACTCATGAGTGGTTAAAATGTTGGTTTTCCACTTAGGTCCATTTTATTTAGTTTTGGATAGCCAACAAGATAATTTTTTGGCCAAAACTACCCTATGTGATATACTTACCCTAGATAATTGGGGCTGAAATGTCTTGTATAGACTTCAACAAGTTTTGATGATGGACCAAAGGTTGTTTAGATTTTTTATCTAGTATACAGTTGATTCACATGTCTATACAAGGCTATTATTTAGTCATACTATTTTGGATGAACTCATATTTGGTGAGAGGTTTCTTGTACAACTTGAGTTGGTGTCCATTAAACATTAAATATAATATGACTAGATCAATTATGCATAACTTGACTAATCCATTATCAAACACATTTTCTATCTCATATGGGCCAAACCATCTAGTCTAAGTTTTCCTTTTCCATCCTTGTATTTGGAGTCAAAAATTAATTCCTAATGACCTAGATGAAACTTTCCTATTTTGATGTAATTTTCATGTAATTTGATCCTTTTTTACTTCATTATTTATGTATGATGTATATATTTTCTTCTCATCTCACCAAGAGAGTTGAGTTGCATGACCCTTTATTTATTTTCTTCTATCAAATCAATTCTAGGTTTTAAGGCATTCCTCAAAATCTTGAGTTCATACTTTATAGGAAGAATAACCTTATTTACATAGACAAACTCATAGGGTATGAATTCCATGTTTATCTTCCATGTGATCCTATAATCCCATACATCCTTAAAAATATGTTATATCAATAAATGAAAGTGTATAACTAATATTTTGGTAAGGATGTTCTCTAAATCCCTATTAGTGACCTCTCCTTGGACATTGGATTTTGGATTATATGAAGTGGACTTATTATGCTTGAATTCATACTCTCGTACAAGATCTATAATTAAATCAGACATAAACTATGGACTTTAGAGACTATATTGCATGGAACTCCATATATTGTCAATATTTCCTCCTAAAGGAATTCTATTACATTTTCATCATGTGCATGAGTCAAATATTGAAATTATACCCATTTGGTGAGGTAGTCTATACAAACCAAAATCTAATCCTTGCCTTATGAAGGTGGGACTATTGGGAAAATGAAATAAAACCCCATATTTCAAAGGTTTCTAAGGCTAATTATGGTTGAAGTGGCATATCATTTGAATGTGTGGGTTTCCCCATACATTGGCATATATCACATTGGAGATAATATGAAATAACATATATATAAATATCAGGCCAATACTAACTGGTGATAAGGATTTTTTAAGTTATCATCTTTGCTAAAAATGAGCCCTATAGGGTTCATCAAGACATGATCAAAGAATATCAAATACTTCATCCTCTCATGATCAAATCATGTCTAGGGTGGAAAATTTATCCATAAATCCATGAATATTAGGTTCTTCTAGCCACCAAATTACATTTTTCCTTGCATTAAAAATATGTAGGAGTTTGAACTATAGCCAAATAGTTATAAATATATACAAAACAAATAATTTTAACATTTAAAAAATATATGTTCATCATGAAAATATTCATATGCTAGGGGACTATGTGTTGGTTCCTATTTGTACACCTCTTATGCTTGGCCTTGCACACTTCCAAGGTAAACTATAGAAAGGTATTTATAACCTAGATCTATACTCAAAATGACAACTAGTAATGAACACAAACCCAAATATCCAATAAACAAAACTTGTAAAACATATTACTACACTTCATCAATAGGAAATAACAAAGAACCAAAAGCATTTTCATTAACTTGAAAAATAAATATTACATACATCAGTTTTCAAAATGTTGCCAAGGGAACAAGCATGGTGAGTTTGGTATTTTAAGAAGGGAGACATAAACATGATCTCAAACATTGATAATGGCTATACAATTGTAACCACCTTATCAAGAGAGACAAATCACACACAACAGTGATCCTAATTTTTTTGAAGAGCCTAGACTTGGAGAGAGAAAAAACCAAAAACAACACAATGACTAACCTAATGCCCAAAAAACTCTTGATTATAGGAGAAGCCCTCTATTTATACAATTTTTACCTATTTCAAATCCATGAATGAGGGCTTCAACTTGTAATTTCCAAAGTCCCACCAAGATGCTCTTAGCTAGAACAAAACCTTTGCCACACCTAGAATCTTCATGTAATTTCAAGGAAAATCATGGTTACAACTACCTCTAAAAGAAATGATGAAGAACTAAAGAAAATATTTTGATTTATTGGCTAGAACAGCCTTTCACATGATCTAAAAGGATAATATTCATGATATAAAAGCCAAAAAAACATCTTGTCTTCATGTGTAACTACCTAAGGATCCCATTAATCACTTGCTTGGACAATTAGAACCTTTTTGATAACTTCCCTCCCCATCATGCACTCCATGGAATAACTTTCTCTTATAATGATGGCTTGGGAATATTTTGGATCCATAACCACTAAAATTATCTTTCTTGGAATGTCCCACCTTGATCTTGTAAATCTACCATATCTCTCCCATTGGAGGAACTTGGATGAGAAAAACATGATAAAACATAGTACCCAGGTTTGTTTGACCCTTTTACCCTTTTGGCTCCAGCTTGTCTTCTCACATTTTGCATTTTGCACCTTTACAAATTTTTAAACATTCCAATTTTCATATATTTTCCTTTTTAGGATTTCCTTAACATTATAACCTTTTTAATGCATAAATGTAATATTTTCAACCTTTGATGTATTTGGGTAAATCTTAGCCCTTCTCACAAATATGCAATCTACAAATTGCTAAGTTGTTATCAGTCATGAAAGCTTCATTAACTACCTTGCATAGGGTCTTATAAAATGATGTGTGTGCCTATGTGGCATCAACATGTCATGTTTCTCATAAATATCTTTATTCAAACTAACCTCAACATTACCTATATCCATATGTATTTGATATTCTTATTCATCATCATTCTTACTTATTTTTTGATGTACTTTCTTAAAGGGTTCATAGGTTGCCACATTTACCTTGAACATCCATTACAATTTCCACCTTACTATGTGGTAATGCCAAATACTTGTATGCATGATAAATATGAGCATGCCACTTGGTAGATCTATGTACTCTCAACATCCCCTTAACATTAGCTTTTATTGTGAGCCCTAAGATCATGCCACCTAAGGAATTAATGGGTTTTTTGTACTATAAATAGTTAGTCTCAACCTATACTAGCATCATTTCACCATGTGGTAGCTTCTTATTTATCCTATGTTCTTTGATAAGTCAGCTGTCATTCACACCATTGATCTTGATTTCCATGATCAAACATAGACCATCGATTTGCTAGACTATTTGGATCTAAATGGATAGCTTTAATTTAACATCTACACGCTCATAATTTGATGTCTTCATGACAATCATTAACATTTGTATGACCACCAAATTTTATCCCCCAATGGATATTTTTTGTGGATTAAATTTTACATCTGTACACCTGTCATTTGATTTCTATGGAGATATCTTTCACATTCGTGTGACCATCAAATGTAAGCCCTAATAGATAATTACCTTATCTTAAATTTGACATATATATGCCCTTCATTTAATGTCTGCATAAACATCTTTGAAATTTATGTGACCATCAAATTTAAACCCCATATAGTTAATCACTAAGCTTTACTTTGATGTCCATGTGACCATCAAAACAACCATCACACGGGTTTGTTCAAATTCAAGAACTTTCATTTTGAGATAGAAAAAGCATGAAGGCACTAAATTTTTAGGAGATGCTCATGGCATCGATAATATTGATTCTATGTGATCCTTTGACCATGAGATGATTTCTAGGAAAATTTATAAAAAGCATAAGTACATTGACTAGTCTATTTTTGCATTGGCTTTGAGCTTTATTGAAAAGTCCATTCTTATCTTATGCCATTGATCATATTTTCATAGATAAAAATTTAACCTTTGATCTCAATCCATAAGTATCAATATTTTATTCCATATTTTGTTGGATTACTTTTATCCATGTCGATGTGCACTATTCAATCATGATCTACTAGCTTAGCCATGACTAGATCATAATAAACAATTAAGTCATAACTCAGGACATAAAGATATTAGGAAAAAGGACTTAGCCTAATATTTTGAGGCATTTATAAATATGAAGGAAGCCCTAGGAATTTTATTCTAAGCATATAATAAAGGGACCAATAATTATTTGGACCATGCTAATAGGTAAAATGAGACAAAGGGACACGAGAAATAAAAGGGACCAAACATGAAATTTTTGACTAAGATTTGGTCATGTTAATAAACATGACCAAACCTTAGTATAAAATTTAAAATAATTCCATATCATATTAAAAATGTTCCCACTTAAAATTTTTCCCAACAAATTTAATTTTTAAATCAAAGGGCTTAAGCTAGGGAAATTGGAACAAGGGTTTCAAAGTGCATAGACATGAATTCAACTTTAACTCTGACAGACCAATGAACACTTGAAAAATGGAATTGGGATAAAAACATAGGCATTCATACTTGATAAGGGCTCAATTACTTTAGTGCAATTTTTTTCACTAACACTGGTTCTCACCTAGGGATGTACACCCCTTACAAGTGTGCAAAGAAACCCAAAACATAAGACTAGGTGTCAATCCATTGGGTCACAAAGTCAAGACTTAGCCAATTTATTAGTAACACTCATGAAGGCTCAAAAAAATAAGGAAGCTCAAAAAATATATATTATGAGGATGTATAAACAAACACATAACCGAAAAAATGAAAGGAGACTATACAAATAAGGCCCAAAGTAGAGGGGTGACAAAGTAATAAAGTAATAAGAATACAATAAAATTGTGTACATAGTTTCAGATGGACTCAATCTAGGAAATATTTTATATTTTTTCCATTTAATTTCAGCTCTAATATTTTTCCATCTAAGTCTCTCAATAATAAAGTATGTTCTCCAATCTAATAATCAATGGAGTAATGACCCATCCACAAGGCATAATTTTCCATGCATGCCTTTATCACCATGATTTGTGTCCCAAAGTAAAACTAAATCACCTACTTAGAATGTTCTTAGAGTGACCTTCCTATAAAATATAATTTTTATCTTTTCCTTGAAATCGAGGTGTCTTTCATGAGCTTGTATTCTAATTTTATCAAGCTTAATAATTTGGTTCATCCTGCTCTCATAGTGGTTGATTTTCTCATCATCTTCTAGTTGTTACATGAGATGATAATTTGAAAACTATGATTTCATATGAAAAACTACTTGAGTTCCATAGATAAACTCAAAATTTCTTTTGACTATATATCTCTTAGTCATGATCCTATCAGCCCACAAATCAAACTTCAATTGTTCACCCCACTTCTTATTTTCTTCCAATGTTTGCCTAATGATTTTGAGCAAGTTCTTATTACTATATTTTTGTTTTGCACTACCTTAAGGGTTGTAATTAGAATCATATGTCAATTTAATCCCATACTCTTTACACAATTCCACTAAATGTTTATCTTTGAAACTCATGACATTATCAACAATAACTTTGACAAGCACATCAAATCTATAAATAATCTAATTTAGCAAAAAATACATAACCACCTAGTGTATAGCCTTCTTTGTAGGGACTTATTCAACCCATTTAGTGAAGTAATATATTACAACTAGTATCCATCTATGTCTAGTGCTTGACAAATCAATAATTTATCCAATGAAACCCATTCCCCATTATCTAAATGGGCCTTCAATCGTCATAGGCTACAAGGGAAGAGAACCTGAATCTTTCATCTTCCCAGTAAAGAAATAATTTTTGTTGAATTTTTTGACTTTTTGGGAAACATATTTGAGAAATGATGGCCACCAATAACTATCTCTCATAATTTTATGAGTTATAACTTTAGATGCAAAATTTCCACCACATAATTAATTATGGAAGTCTTTCATTAGGTTAACATTTTGCTCTTTTAGTATGCATCTCAAGATAACCCCATATAGATTCTTCTATACAAGTCCATTTTTAATCAAGAGGTATTTTTGAGAAACAAACTTAAGATTCCTTTTATTCTTGTCCAAGTTATGGGAATAATTCAATTTTTTTAAGTAATAGAAAATATCCTTATATCATGGACACATATGAAATTGACTCAAGGAATCATCAACATTGAAAACATTAGTGTTTACCTCAATGGATTGCAAATTGGTCTTAACCATGAGCTTGGCTAGACCCATCCCTCACACTAACTTGGTCATCTAAATGTCCATGTCATACTCTTACAACTTATTGACTCACCTACACCTCTTGTTGGATACTTCAATTTGAGTCAAGATGTCTTTCTCCATGGTATGTGGGACATAAAAAATAATAGTTAAAATTATAATATAAGGTCTGAATACTTTAATATCCTTCAAGAGAGTGAAGGCTTTCTTTTTCATGATGGTTTAATTTAGTTCAACACCTTGAATATATTTTTTAAATAAAACTATTGGTTGCTCATGATTGTCTTCATCCTTTTGCAAAAGAATAATAGAAATAGCATTATATGATGCAAAAGATGATATCTAAAATGGATTAGTGTAATTAGAGTTGGCCAAAATAAGGAAAAACTTTAAAGATCCATTTATTTCATTGAATTATTACATGGCCTTCTCCTCCCACTTGATGTTCTATTCCTTCAACATGGAAGTAATAGGAAGATTAATCTCTACAAAATTAGACACAACCCTCTATATGAAGTTAATTTATCCAAAAAAGGAATGGATTACCTTATTTGACTATGGGTTAGTCACTTTATCAAGGGCTTATACCCTCTTAATATGAATCATGACACCATCCTTGGATATTATATGTCCCAATAACTTGGCCTCTAGTACTCCAAAGTGGCACTTCTTAGGATTAAGCAAAATGCCAAACTCCCTGCATCTAATAAGCATTTTCTTTATATGCTCCAAATGTTCTTCTATAGTCTTGGAGTACATAGTAATGTCATCCTACTATATAGCTATAAACTTATTAATCACCCCTGTAAAAGTAACATCCATAACTCATTGAAATGTTGCACCAACATTCATTAACCTGAAAGGCATACTCATATATACATATGTGCCCTAAGGTATAGTGAATACAGTCTTGGGTCTCTTAGATTCCTTCACCACAACCTGGTTATATCCTAAGAAACCATCTAATGTGGATAACATCTCTGATCTTATAACACTCTATAGCAGGTTATCCATATTAGGTAGGGGATAATTATCTTTTAAAGAATCTTTATTCAAATTTTGGAAATCCACACACAAGTGGATATCACCATTTTTCTTTCTCATATGGACTAAATTTTTAACTCATGATGAATACCTAATGGGATGAATGATACCACCATCCCTTAGCTTATTTAACTCATCTCGCATCTTGGTGTCAAAGATGGGGTTAATAGGTCTTTGTTTCTACTTGAAAAGCTTGTTATCAGGTTGTAATGAGATGACATATTAGAATAGGTCTTCCATTTATGCTTTCAACTCAGAATAAGACCATGCTAAACAATCATATTACTTTCTTAGAAGCTTCATGTAAGCTTGCTTTTCAGTTGCACTTAGGTGAGTACCTAGCCAAACCTTCCTTGGATTGTCATGAGAACCCAGTTTATACTCAGTCACATCCTTTAAAATAAATGAGTCTCAAGTCTTGATTCTATCCACTCCATTAAAAAAATATTATAAGCTTACCAATCCTCTAGGGAGCATATTTGTCTTTAGCTAGATAACATCCTTCCCAAACAAGGTTTCCTTTCCACCACAAACCTAAACCATGGATTCCAAGTATATGAGTTGATCATGGAACTTAGCCTCATAATTTAGAAACCTTCTAATCTAATCATCATCATCAAACACCTACCAATGATGAAAATTATCTAGGATTGAAGGCCTAACAAGCACCTTCACTTGATATTAACAATAAGGGCTCATATTTTTAATGTCAAATTGATCACCTAACCCTATAAGTCTATCAGCTTCTTCATTAAAGCTTCTATCATGATAAAAAATGTTTAATGCATCAAATAATTCAAGTAATTCCCTAACAACAATTTGATATTATTTTAACCTTTTATTTTTGATGGCATAATCATTGCATACTTGCTTAACCACTAGCTTATAATCACCCTTGACAATCAAGATTTTAAATTCCATGTTCACTAAACATTCATAGACCAAGCAAGAGTGCCTCAAACTCAACAATATTATTAGTGCACCCAAAGGAAACCTAAAAATAAAATTTAAAATATTTACCAGTAAGGGCATGGAAGACAACCCAAACTCTATTTATAATATTAGAGTAAGCCCCATTAAACCACATCTTCCAAACTACTCCTTCACTATCAGGTTCAACATCAGGAGTAGTAGGTTATTCACTAGTGTCAACATTCCCTGTAAAGCTACCAAAATCAACATCTATGTACAACACTTCATTTAGAGCATGCTTTGGATCTTCAATGACATACAACATCTTTAGATATCTATAAATTTTGATCATATTACCCTCTAGTGGAATAATTAGTTAAGACAAGTCCATTTGTACACCTCTACCCATGCTAATATCCCATTTTCATGACAACAACATCCATTTCTTAGGTGGGTAGTTCACAACTACCATATTCATATTCAAATACTTACCTAGATGCACTGCTAGCTACACTACCAATCCCTTGACTTGTACAACAACTAGAATTTATCATGAGTCCATGGTATAACACTTACCAAAGGCTAATGTAATCTTCACTTTGCTCTCATTTAGGATACCTAAGGGCATCACATTATAGTAAGCACTAGAATCAAACATAGTTATGGACATTCAAACCATTGATCAAGAGAGTTGTATAAAATAGGTCCATGTTCAATCGATTTTCTACCAAGGTGGTCCCAAATACACTTTTGGATATGGTTCAACAATCTCTTCTGATTCTTCATCTCTTTCTAGGGAGTTTGGGGTAAATCAATTTCATTTATAGCTAACTTCTCACTAAATTCCAAGTATTCAAATGTCCTCTTCCTATGCTTAAGTATTCGTAATAATTAAACAAGTGGCATAGTGACTTTTATTTGGCTCAACACTTGTGCCATATCACATATGTTATACTAAGGAAGAGGGGTATCTGGTGGAAGGGTAAAAACACCTTCAACTAGAATGCCATCACTTAAGGTTTGAAATGGAGAAGGTTGCGGTGTATTTTCATACTTAGTAGCAACCTTCAAAGGAGGATTTTGTTTAGCATCATTCACACCCTTAGTAATTCTAGATAACAAAATTACTTTATTTTAGTGGGAACACATTTATACTTAGCAACTTGGGAAATTGGTATAGGTTTGGAAGCATTAGATACTGTTTTAGTTTTCTTAGCTTCTTTAAGTGCATCCTTTGCCCTTGGATTTGCATGGGTAATGAGTTAAGGGGAAACATCTAGTTGCCTACTTCTCAAGTAGTATTATTTATCTTGGGTAACTAATAAATTAATTAATAGCTACCTATCCTAAAATAATTAAATTCCCTCATCATACTTCTTAATCATCATTGATCATAAAAACACAAAATCATGAATCGGCAATTCATACACTTATGCTATATTAGCATCATAAGAAAATTCATAAATTAGGATGCTTATATTTTTTACTACATTCCAAAACTAATAAATAGTGGTACCACTCATTAATTTTGTGTATGCAAACATCTTGCTTCAAGGACTCTGACAATTGAACATCACAATCTCATCATCAGATGACATAGACTCAAGTTCATCCACATCTTCTTCAATCAGTTCAGTTGTATTACATTGAATACATGGAAGGAAGAAATTTTCACACCAATAAATATAAATTTCACAACCTACCACATTCACCTTGGAATTTAATGGATCAAGAACTTCTTTCATAATCCCTATATTCTAATTTATTTATGTTTTCATCTCATGCAGGCCTCTTCCCTCTATCATTATCTCGATAGTGGAAAGTAGGCCTTCCTTGTGATCTACATAGATTTGGAGCCCTTTATTGACTGGTAGACACATGAGGGATCCCCTTTTTATCTATATCTAACTTGTATGACATCTCTTTGATAGCAAAGGCCAAAGTTTTAATAGTCTCCTCAAGGTTAATTGTCTTTGCAGAATGTTCACCAATTTTACATTAGCCCACTTATTCATGGGATTCCCCATAGCCTTTATGTTATTTTAAATTTGGATATACATATTTAATGACAACCATAGGTTTGTGGTAACCTTATCCCTTAATTAGTATGAAACCTTCTTGTCAAAAGCATCATAATACTTTATCAAGCACACTGCATCACTAGTCTTGATGTTTTTGATCAATCACATCATAGTTTTATTGAACCATGTACTGAAGTATTAAACACACTCATTTGATTTATTCTTAATGTTTTAAAATTTATCCAAAATAAATCTTGGGTCAATTATATCACCATATTGAATTTTGAAAATAGTCCTCATTTCCTCCAATGAATCAATGAATCCATTAGGAATAGAATTGAACCATTGATGATAATATTCCTCTAACATGTGCACAATCAAATCAATATACTTATCCTCATGCTCAACCTCATAATATTTAATAGTATTATGAAAATCTCTCAAAAGCTGATCACCACTCACTGCATTATTCCTTTGGAATTTTGGAAGGCATTTCCTTACTTCATTCGAGACTTCATTAGGATAACCTTCCATGTCATCAAAAATTATAAGCCTAAATCTAGGAGCATGGAATGTAGGACATTCATTCTCATCTGGGTCCCTATGCCTCATGATTGTTTCAATTGGAGGTTCAAGAATAACTAGTAAAGGGATGTGAGGGGGTGAATAAGGTGAGCTTATGGTTCACACCTGGGAGGGGATTTAGTTGGTTGAAAAAGAGCTAGATAATAAATTGGGCTATAAGTTTTAGGTTTTCTACAAGAGATATGATAGTCATCAATAATGGGGATCTCAATAAAACATTCAAGATTATCAAGATCTTGATAGTCCAAGCAATCTTTTGCAACTACATTATGCTCTTTAATGAGCCTCCAAACTTATCTCCTTCATTTTTGATGCAAACTTAGGGGTGGGAGAAGTTTCTTGGACAAGTCACCTTTGAATGATGATCTTAGTCCTTCCATATTTTTAAGAAAGAAAAAAATCAAAGATGAAAATCAATATATTCAGAATAGGCACTAATCTTCTTTGAAACTTGAAAATAAAGTCAGTCCCCACTAGAATCAATATTCTAGAATATAATAATTAATAAACTGTTGTGATACATTTTGAGCTTAAAATTTATAAAGCTTAATGAGATAGAAAGAAAAGACACTGAAATATTTATAATATGTTCAAAAGGGGAGAAAACACCTTTCAACATGTAATTTTAATATCTTTTTGTAATAAACTCAACATAAGTCAAATTGTCAAATATCTCAATTCCTGGCATGTACCCAATGGAACTCTATGATGTTGATGGCCTATTGTCACCAAATATTACACCCTAAAATAGGGTGTTAAATCCTCTTCTAGATTTGGGAAACATGGGAACACTTCTAGATATGTGGGTGTACAAGTAATGAAAGTGAGCCCCTAAATTTAAGGGCTAGCTCCTTGAATGTATCTTTCAAAGATTGTCACATATCTAATTATTGATTATGGGGGAAAATGGTTAGAAATTGAATGAAATAAACCTATTATAAAAGGGTGATGTACTAATATTTTTTCCATGAGACTATCATACTCTATCACAAAGAGACAAGGCATACAATGCTAGTCTAAGATTCCTAGAATGCACTAGCATTAGTGTTTCAATATGAAGGTGGCATACATGAATACTATCCAAGGTAAGTGAAACCATAGATTATTTTCATATAATAAGTCTCATTTTATCTTAATAATGTATCCATACACTTAGCAACACTTTATATTACTTGCTAGGCTAGAATCACTTGCATTAAACATAGAAGGATTGAGAGAAAGCAAAGATAGATGAATATCTATTAACCATTCACTATACATATATTCACACACTTGAAAAGATAATATATAAAATCAAAGTAGACTTAATTTATTATTCTAAGGAAAATTACAATTTTAAAACTGGTAGGGCTTTGCCATACATGGTGTGGTTTATCTACAATGGTCAAAATGGTAGCTACTTATAGAACTTCACAGAGAGAAAAAATAAAGAAGTTCAAGAGTCACTAGAACACAAGTCCAATAATAAGAACTAGTTAAATTATAGGGGACTAGAGTATGAAATAGACCATTAATACGTCTTAAGACAAATGTCCATATAAACCATGAAAAATTCTCTAAAATAGTGTAGATATTATTCTGCTAGCTTTTATGAAATTAAATTCATCATAAATCATCTCTCAAGAATTTGAAATTAAATTAGGAGAGTTAACACATATGTTATGATAGTCACAAAAAAATTTGTAGATACTATATTTTAGACACCTATATTTATCATATATAGTCATTAATTACATTCTTAGACTTCATTTTTCACATTTAGTAGTCATTGTTCCTCTTGGGTCCTTGACTAGGATTTAATGGTGGCAAAAGAGTCTAAAAATCTTGATCCACTACATAATCCTTGATCCTAAATAGTTATCCATGTGGAATTTATCTACCACATTAGTCATTCCATTTTAAATTATGTCTACAATACCTACTTGCTCTAGTCAAAAATGGCTCTTTGGTTTGACTTTTTCCATGAAAAGCTGACTCAGACCAACCAAATTACTCCATCCTATTATTATTATTATTATTATTATTATTATTATTATTAGTCTCATATATCCCTACTATCAGATCCTAACTTTTTGAACTCTTTCATGTCATAGGATCAAGATGTACAAAGGAACACTGGCCTTTGATTTTTTACCATGAAGATCATTTGACATGTTGACTTTCAATTGCATTGTTGGATCAAGATGTATGAGCAAACACTAGTCATAGATCTCATTAGTCCCACTTTCCTATCATTTCCTATGCATCATTAGATAATTGGTATGATTGAGTACTGATTTTTGATCTAGACTGGACCCACCCTCTTTTCATTCCACCTCACATCATTGGATCTATGCTCAGTGAACCCACACCATTAGATCTTGTCTAACCTATAGCGTTTTAAGGGATTTTAACCCAAGGACATTTTGACATGTTTGACCCAAATGTGAACTATTATATCTGAGTGTTAGTATGCAAGCTTCTGTGGACCATTAGATCTTGATCAACGTTAAACCCTTTAAGGACATTTTAAGTATAAATGACTACTTTATAGATCTTGAACTTGATGCTTACACAAATGTTCTACTCTGTAGGTCTATCTTTGAAGATCCATAACTTGAGATAGAGAATTTTCATGGGTATGAACTTTGTAGATAATGTTCTTGGCATGAAGATCTCCATGACACTAAAAATTTTTGGATCGTGAGGGTTTCTAAGTGAACTTATCAAATGCACAAGTGAGCTGGTATGTTCATTTCTAGATGATGTCCTGGTGATGGTCTAGTTCACTTAATCTTGTGATTGAACTACTACTTGATCTTTGAAATATCAAATGAAATTCTTCAAGCCTATGAAAATTCTTTACATGATCTTGACTATTTGGACACCATGAAAACCTACCACTTACATGTATGACTCTAAAATGACCCTTAAGATACCGAATGACATAAGGACTAAGCTAGAATATGACCAAAGCTAGAATGGCATATGATATGACATTAAATGAACTATAAAATACTCTATTACATTATAAAAATCCCCTATATGAAATCTTAACTATAGTGGATTGACCCATTTTAGCCTATGGTAAAAATGGTCAACATTCTTGGTGATTGCCTAATGGTGGTATGCTTGCTATGTTATGACCAGTTACATAATCTTCTCCATTGGATTATGAAGTCATAAGTATATAGGTTTAACACATAAATTTCCTTAACAACACATAAAAATAGGAAATAAAAAGGATAAAACACATATTAGAAACAAACATATGTTTAATTGGAACATTTAGGGAACACAACACACACAACAGAAACAAAACACACACCTAATCTACTATTTACAAAATTTAACTTTACCTCTCAATGAAAAGGTTTTAAATTTATCACATTCATAGTGATAAGAAGCTATTCTCCATTCATCCTTGTTAACTAGAAATAATTACTTTACTTGCACTTGAAGATGGCATATGGTCCACTCCATATGGTGTCAAATTTGGTATGTCTTCTTGGTTTTTATATATCTTCATCCCATTTTAATACTATTTCACCTTGTTGAAATGATATTGGATTTTTTTTCTTTTCAAAATACCTCTTCATTAGTACTTGGTGATGGTCCATAACTTTATGAGCTCTATCTCTAGTTTCTTATAACTCCATTAATTCGGTCAATCTCACCTCCATTAGAGTATTCTCAAGCAACTCTAGTTGATGTGCCAACTCTAAGGTAGGCATCTCTTTATATATGGACAACCTAGATTCCCTTCCATAGACAAGCACAAAATGAGATTCCTTTTTGATGTCTTCAGATTTATCCTATCATCCCACAAGGTTGTCTTTAGTTTGGTGTGTCAAGACCTTTAATTATGCTCTAAGGTTCTCTTGATAATATTGATTAGATTCTTGTTAGTTTACTCAGCCAACCCATCACCTTGAGGATAATAGTTGGATTAAGTCCTCGTATATATTACATTACTATTTTACCAATTAGATGTCTTAGCACCCATAAAAATAAGAGCATTATCTAAAATAATAGGAGTAATAAACCTTGTGATGATGATCTCATAGAACTCCATCATAGCATTCTCACTAGATTCCTTCAACATTACTTCCTCAACCCACATTTTAAATTAATTATTTGTTTTGAGTATCCATTTATGACCATCACTTGATGGGGAGATCATCATACCAATAAAATCAAGACCCCATTAAATGAATGGTTGGTCCACTTGAATAGGATTCAAAAGAAGGCACATTGTCCACACATTCTTACCCAAGCATGGTAATCCTTTAAGAGGCTAGTATAATAATAACCTACCCTCATTATCTTGGTAGTTGTGTTTTTTGGATATAAATTACCTCTTACTATCTGATTATTAAACTTCTCAAGCAACACCCCAGACTGATCATTATTAATGCATCTCCATAACACACCATTGATTCCCCTTATAAAAATCACACCATCCATAAGGAAAAGGGAATATATTCAAATATAAAATATATCCTTTTTTATCTATTCATACCATTAGGATACTTGCCACTTTGAAAAAATATGATCACATCTTGTGTCCAACTCTGTATGTGCAAGGAACCAGCTAGTTGGGAGCAATCATGATTGACTATAACCTCTTATTTTGAATCATTAATATATGAATCTAGGTTTTCAAACATGCCTTTAACCCTTATCAACTATGTTACTTTGATATCAATATCATATTCCATTACCTTAGTGATCTACCCTACTCTCTTCTCACTAAGGTCTCTGCTAAAAAAAACTCCTTGAAAATAGGATGAGAAACCATGACATGAATTTTATTATTTGAAACCATATGCCTAAACTTCTTTAATCCCATTACAATATCAAGGAATTGTTTCTAAACAAATGTGTACTTGACTTCATAATATTCTAAACCTTGACTAAAGAATGCAATAGGTTGCTCTACACCCTCATCCTTATTTTACATTAACATGGATGAGATAGTATCAAGGTTAGAAAATGAATATAGCATGAAGTATTTATCAAATTTACAATTCTAAAGAGTAGGATATTGTATAATTTATTTATTAATGGATTCAAAACTGCTCTCACCTTCTTTGGTCCAAGAAAAAACTTGATTCTTTCTGAGCATGGTTGTGATAAATTTCACCAAATATGCAAAACCAAGAATGAATATCCTTAAAAAACTTGTCTTACCTAGGAAATTTTGGAGACTCTTCTTATTTAAAGGATATTATAGGCCTAAAATATCCTCTATCCTTTTAGGATCAATAGCCAACCCATCTTTGGAAAAAATGTGTACCAAGAGCTTACCTTCATGGATAGTAAATATGCATTTTTTGGATTAAGAGATACTCCATACTACTTACATCTTTCAAACAATTGTATCAATTGTTTCATATGTTTATTATCATCTTTATATAACACTATTAAATCATCTAGATAAACCAATAAAATCTCATTAATCAAACCTTTGAAGGTCATGTTCATTTCTCTTTGAAAGGTAACACTAGCATTTCACAAACCAAATGGCATCTTCCTATAAAAAAATTCCCCCATTTAGTGGCAAATGGTGTCTTAAACTAATCATATTCATTGAGTCAAATCTGATTATAACTTGAGTATCCATCTAGAAGAGAAAAATGTGGAGAACCTGAAATAACCTATAAAATTTGCTCCATTGAGGGTAAAGGATAGTGAACTTTGAGTGATACCCTATTAGGATCCCTAAACCCCACACAAAGTCTTATCTCCCCATTATTTTTTATAATAAGTACAATATTAACTACCCATGTTGAATGATTTATGGGAAAGATTATCTTAGATTCAAAGAGTTTGGTGAGCTCTAACCTCATGAGTTACTCAATCTTAGGGTTAATGGGTTTTTAATTCTATCTGACCAATTTAACTCTAGGTTCCAACTTAATATTATTGTGTGCTAGGATAAGATCAAATCCTTTGATGTCCTTATACTGTCAATAAAATATGTCATGAAACCCTCTACACAAATCAATGAATGCTTGCTTCTCTAATGTGGAACATACCTTTCCTAGTTTAAGGAGTCTATTTAAGAAGATCAAGACTCTTTCATAATTCTATTATTTTATAGAAATGTTCAAATTTTCATTTTTATTTTTATCATTCTCATTTAAGATAATTTCTAAGGTTACCAGACCCTTAGGTATCTTATTTTTCCTTAGCTGTAAAATTTGGTCACCTAATTTTTCTTGGAGTCTCCTTTGATTCCTTGAGGAGAACTCAACTTTATTTTACAGGAAGCATGCAATGTGTTTGTCACTATCAAAAAATTTCCAAGACACTTAATTATTAGGTATAAAATGTATGATAATGATCTTAATATGAGATTGCTTCCCCTCTTCTTTTATGGTAAATGGAGTATTAAATTGAGTTCCAATAGCAACTAGTCTATTAGCATGATTATTTTTTCCCTTGGGACTGATTATATGTTGAATGCATTAAAGTCTTAAATAAAATCCCATAATTATGATTATATGACTTGATCAAATGGTTCTTGGCAACAACCACATTCCTAACCTAATGTAGAACCAATTCATTGTCTCCATATTTTTCAAGTTCTTGATTTCTTTTTTCCTTACCTATTGAAAGCCATGAATTAAACCTTCATAGTTAGCCACATTACAAGTACAAATTAAATTAAATATATATGAAACATACTACTATTTTTTATATGGGGAGATTAACATAACACTATCTTTTTCACCAACTTTACTTCTTGAACCATCAAAAAACATCTTCCACATCTCATCCTCTTCACCCTCTTCTTTGGCAAGTAAAGGTGAAGGTATTCCTTCTTCATATATATAATATATTCCTAGATCAATTTAATCCATGAGATAATAAGTATCATGATCATAAGTTTTAGTAACATATTCATCAAGAAAAAAATTTGCAATGCCCTCAAGCTTGGAATAAGTGTCATCATTTACAATAGAGTCCTTTTCTTCATGGACAACATAATTAAAATTTTAACTTCTCTTAATGTAAGGTTATATATGAAACCTCGAAAGAGGTTACATCCTAATTATTACCCTATCACCATATATTTCTATAAATTCCAATAAATACCAATCAGTTGAAAGGTATCCACCAATTTATCAGTGAAATCCCTTGAAAGGTAGATTCTAAAGTGAGATGGGAGGTCAACAATAACTATATCTTTCAAGATAGGAAAACTAGGACAATTATGCAAGAAAAACCCCAAGTTTTTTATTACTCCTATCATCTTGTTAGGTGTACCATATAATTAGATAACTATTTTACTATGAGGCTCATAATTCAGACTCAATTTATCAGCTACCACCTTGGGTATGACTAAAGTTGAATCTCCACTATCAACTATTTAGCTATGGAGCAGTTTGTCACCCACTATGAGAGTTAGATAGAATGGTGGAGGTTTATTAGCTATAGTGGATGGTTTAGCAATGGTATTAAGTAAAATTTCAAGGACAACATGAATTTAAATGAGGGACATTAGTACGGATAGAAAATAACTATTTTTTAGGAGTTCTTTTTGACCAGGCATATGCAAAACATCCCAAAGGGAAATGGATTTTTTATTACTCTTCAATAAATACAAAAAAAGTTTAAAGAATACATACATAATTTATCTTTAATTTTTGGATGTAATGAATTGATTAAAACTTGAGGAATTGGAGTGCCTTGAATATTCCTTCCAATGTTCTAGTTTGGAAGATGTGCAAAGTTATTTGAGGCTACTACACCTACAACCATACCTTGTTTCTTTATATGAGGATTGAATGAACCTATAGTCACATTAATATCACCACCTAAAGCCTTTTTTTGGCTCTAGTGTTTTCTAAAACCAAGGTTCCTTGGTTGATCACAAAAGTGTCCTCAACTAGGAAGTTGGTGAAGATATCTTCTTGAGGCTACTTACCTTTGTTTATCTACATCATCACTTCATATTTAGTTGATAAGAGGGTATTAACCTCTCATTGAACAATAAGATCCTACTCTCTACTTGAATTATCAAACATAAATTAGACTTTATGCTAATTCTCACTTTGTACCAAGTTGTTGTGCATAGGTATCATCTCCCTTGCATTAATAGTAGAGTTAGGATTGCATGTATTGGTAGGCCTATTGGGATTAGGCTACCATTGGATCCTTCATCTTCCAAATTGTTGACCATAATTTTGATGATAAGGGTAAGGATTTTGATAGGCACCTTATTGCATATTACCTTTTCTAAGTCTATCTTCTAACCATTGAATATATGCATCTTTATTTAAGGAATTATTTGCCTTCTCAAGAGTAATTTAAGGCTTGGTGTTATTATTAAGAGTTTGAGACAAATCTATAGTATTATCAAAATTATTAGATAATGGAGGCATAAAAACTTTAGGTGGAAATATTTTAGCTTGGATGAAGTTATTTTTAGCTTTGATATCAATCTCATATGCTTCAAGGAGGGTGGAACCACCGATGGATTAAAGCATGAAAACAATTTTAGTTCCAATATATCTCAAATAGGTTGGGAATGCAAAGTTGGGAGGTGTCTTCATAAGAGGAGGTAGTATATTCCAAGTCTTGTAGAACCTCTCATTAAAATCATGCATTATTTCTTTAGATCCTCTTTAAATATCATTAATGTTGGGGATCAACCAACAAACTTGATTACTTTTATGCAAGCAACTAAACACGGAATTAAACCAGAATAACAAGTAACTAGAATCAGAAATAGCAAAGAATAAGAGATACAAGAAACCACCCTGAAAACTTATATTAAACTCTTCAAAAAGGAAATACAATGAAAAAGATCACACTTTCTTCTCACACCTCTCAGATGTACAGATCTCTTTCCCTCAAGAGTTCTCTCAATCAATTCCAACAACCTGGTTTGATACACACATATACAATATGTCTTGTACTGTTCTTTCTTACACACACAAGCTATGAAGATCTATCCCTATTATATAAGATTATGGATCATGAGAAATGCATTCACAACCATCAGATACACCTCCTAATCAAAGGCTTAAAACAATCCTGCCAAAAATATAAATGCGAACTTACAACTAACAGCTAAACTTATCATGCAAACAATCTATTCATCCACAAAAATAGACTTTTTAGACGCACAGGTGACCGACGTTGGTCCCTATTTGCCTGCACATGACTGATGTTGGCTGATACATGACTGACATTAGTAGCTACTTGTCAACTCCTTACCATCATCGGTGACTGTGTAACTCCAGCAACTTCAGCATCCACTCATTTGGTGAAGATTTTAGCTCCACACCTCAACAATCTCCCACTTGGAGATAAACAACTGCACCAGTACCTGTACAGTAACATCTTCTAGCTTTTCCATCTTCAAACTCAATCTTGAAGACCAACAAAAGTTGAATGAAGATTCAACTTCTCCTTTGTTATTGGCTTTGTTAACATATCAGCAAGGTTCTTATCTATATGGATCTTCTCTAGCTTCAACTCACCATCCTCCAATACCTATCTTATGAAGTGGTACCTAAGCTATATATGTTTGGTTCTTGAATGAAAGGCTGAATTCTTAGCCAAATGAATTACACTCTGACTATCAATGTATAATCTGCAACTCTCTTGCTCCTTTTCCAACTCTTCCATGAACCGTGTCATCCATATCATCTCTTTGCTAGTGTCTGTGACTGCAATGTATTCTACATCTATAGTAGACAAGGCAACAACCTTCTGCAACTTTGAAATCCAACTAACTACCATTCCACCAACAGTGAACACATATCCTGTGGTGCTCCTCCTGCCATATAAGTCACTTGCCATATCCTCATCTACATATCCATGTAGAGAAGTGTTTGAACCTCCATAGCATAAATGCCTATTGTTGGTCCCTCTCAGATATCTGAGAATCCACTGAACTACTTTCCACTACTCCTTCCCTGGATTGCCCATAAACTTACTGAAAACTCCCACTGCTTGGGCAATATCAGGTCTAGTACATATCATTGCATACATTAAGCTCCCAACTGCAAAATCATATGGAACTCTACTCATGTACTCTACCTCATCATGTGAATTAGGACATTATTCTTTGCTCAACTTGAAGTGTCCATCCATAGGTGTACTTATTGGTTTTGCATCCTACATATTGAACCTCTCCAACACCTTGTTCACATAATCCTCTTGAGACAAAATCAACCTGTGATTTTTCTTGTCTCTCTTAATACTCATGCCAAGGATTTTATTTGTTGCTCCCAAATACTTCATGGCAAATGTGTGAGCTAATTTCACCTTAAGCTCAGAAATATCTTGCATGTGTGAACCTACAACCAACATATCATCTACATACAGCAACAGGATAATATATCTACCATTATCCAATCTCTTAAAATAAACACAATGATCAGATTGACATCTACTAAAACCATGCTCAGTCATAAACCTATCAAACCTCAAATACCATTGTCTAGGAGCTTACTTGAGACCATACAAGCTTTTCTTCAATCTGCACACAAGTTTCTCCTTACCTTTGACCTCAAATCCTTCCGACTGATCCATATATATTTCTTCATCCAAATCTCCATGAAGAAACATTGTCTTAACATCAAGCTACTCAAGATGCAAATCCTCAATAGCAACTAAAGACAATATAGTCCAAATAGAAGTCATTTTTACTATAGGAGAAAAAATTTCACCAAAATCAATACCTAGTTTCTGTGCAAATCCTTTCACTACCAACCTGGCCTTATATCTCATCTATCCATTCTCAGCTTCCTTTAACCTGTAGATCCATCTATTTTTTAGTGTTCTCTTTCCCACTGGCAACTCAACCAAATCCCATGTTTGGTTCTCTTTTAAGGAATCAATTTCCTCATTCATGCCAAGCTCCCACTGATTCCTAGATTCCACTTGTATTGCTTCATCAAAACTCTTTGGTTCTCCACCATCAGTAAGCAATAAATAGAATAATGAAGGGGAATATCAAATTGGAGGTTTACTTACCCTTTCTAACCTCTTGATGGGCATCTGAGACTCATTCTCAACACACTGTCCACCCAAATTCTCTGACAGTGACCGACCTCGGTCACCTATAGGCCTGTAACTGATCGATGGTAGTTCCACGTGACCGATGCCAGTTCCTTCTTGACCAACATCAGTCACTGTCTAACTGATGTCAGTTCCTATATTGCCAACGTCGGTTCCTACCTGACTGATGTCAGTCTCTATGTTTTCCTATATGTGATTATTCTTTCTTGCGAGCTCATTTTGGATCATCACCTCATCCAATTCAGCATTGCTCTGCTCATAATTGTTTAGCTTCTTGAGTTGATCACTATACATCACTTTTAAATTGAAAATAACATCATGGCTCTTAATTATTTTGTTAGTTCCTAGATTCAAAAACTGGAATTTGAAATCTCCAGAGCCATAACCAATAAATGTGCACCTCATAGACTTAGCATCCAGCTTCTTTCTATTTTCCTTATCAACGTGCAAAAAGATTCAAAACCAAAAACTTTGAGAAATGAAAGATCTACCTTTTTACCTATCCATGCCTCTTTTAGAATTCCACCATCCAGAGCTGTAGAGGGTCCTCTGTTAATCAGGTAAACTACAATATCTACAGCTTCTACCCAAAACTATAAGGGCAAACTAGCATGCAATCTCATACTCTGTGCACACTCCAATTTTGTTGAGTTGTCCTTGGAACTGTCTTTTGCCTATTTATTCCATTTATATAACAATACTAGTTGAACTTATAGCTACAAAACTCACCACCATTGTCAGATCTAAGGCACTTCAGTCTCTTTCCTGTTTCATTCTCAACTAAAGCTTTCCAAATCTTAAAAGTGTCAAAAACATCATATTTCTTCCTTATGCAATAAACCCATACCTTTCTTGTAGCATCATCAATGAAAGTAACATAATACTATGATCCTCCAATAGAAGCAACCTAAGTTGGTCCCCACACATCTGTGTGAACAAGCTCTAACTTGTGCTTCCTCTTTATTGACCCAGTTTTGATAAAACTTACTCTCTTTTTTTTTCCAAAAACACAATGCTCATAGAAATATAGATCTATGCTTTTCAAATCTGAAAGCTTACCTTTTGACTTAAGAATTTTCATTCCCTTCTCACTCATGTGGCCGAGCCTACAGTGCCACAACTTTGCATCCACATCTGAAGTAGATAATACAGAAGGAGAATAATTAGTAATACAATTACATAAATAGAGAGTACCTACTCTCTTACCTTTGACTAATACAAGTGCTCCCTTGGTAACCTTCCAAGATTCAGCTATGAGAGTTACTATACAACCCTCATCACCCAACTTTCCTACAAAAATCAGATTCTGCTTTAGGGTTGGGACATGCATGACATCCTTCAACACCCATGTGTTGCCATTCTACAATTTCAGTTGCACTTTTTCTTTGCCAACAATTTTAAAAGGCTCATCATCCCCTAAATAAACTTTTCCAAAATCTCCCTAGACATAATCATTGAAAAATTCTCTATTTGGGGTAGCATGTAAAGAGGCCCCAGAATCTAAAACCCAAGATTCTATTTTATTATGCAAAGAAAGTGAAAGAGCATCTTGTGCAACAATACCTGCAACTTTTGCTTCTTCATTACCTTCATACTGATTCTCTTCAGTAACCTTCAACCAGCAATCTTTCTTTGCATGTCCTCTCTTTCCACAATTCCAGTAGGTTATTTTTCTTTTTCCATTTTTGGATTTGGATCTATTGCTCATCTTTGACTTAGACCTTGATCTCCCTTGCTTGCTCTTCTCTCTTTGCCTTCCCCTACTTTCAATACTTAAAGCATTACCTGATGATTCCCCTATGCTATTCCTGCGAGTTTCTTCATTCAAGATTACACTAACAACATCATCTACTTTCAATATACTTGTAGAAGATGCATTATTACTAACTGCCATTACCAAATTATGCCAACTTTTAGGTAAAGAGCATAAAATTAAGAGAGCTTTAATTTCATCATCAAAAACTATTTTGACTGAATTTAATTGATTTACAATTTCATGGAAATCATTTAGATGATTAGATACAGATCCACCTTCCTACATTTGCAAATTAAATAACTACTTCATAAGATATACCTTATTTGAAGCTGAGGGTTTTTCATATAAATTTTCTAAAGTAGTCATTAACTCTACCGTTGTCTTTGCCTGTGACAAGATAGAAATTACAGTAGATGCCAGACTCAATCTTATAGATCCAAGAGCCTTTCTATCAAGAACTTCCCATTCTTCATCTTCCATATCTGTGGTCTTTCTATCAACCCCATCCAATGGTAAATATAGATCTTTTTGATACAGATAATCCTCTATCTACATTCTCTATAATTGGTAATTCTTGCCATTAAACTTCTCCATTCTTATTTTACTTTCTTCTACCATTGCTTCTCCCACTCAAACAAAAATCCTTGTGAGTGACCTGTAATCAACAAACACTAACTAGATCTAAATCACCTATTAGACAACCTGAGCTCTGATATCACTTGTTGGGGATCAACCAACAAACTTGATTACTTTAATGCAAGCAAATAAACATGGAATTAAACTAGAATAACAAGTAACTAGAATCAAAAATAACAAAGAATAAGAGATACAAGAAACCACCCTGAAAACTTGTATTAAACTCTTCCAGAAGGAAATACAATGAAGAAGATCACACTTTCTTTTCACACCTCTCAGATGTACAGATCTCTTTCCCTCAAGAGTTCTTTCAATCAATTCCAACAACCTAGATTGATACACACATATACAATATGTCTTGTACTATTCTTTCTTACACACACAAGCTATGAAGATCTATCCCTATTATATAAGATTAGGGATCATGAGCAATGCATTCACAACCATCAAATACACCTCCTAATCAAAGGCTTAAAATAGTCTTGCCAAAAATAGAAATGCAGACTTACAACTAATAGCTAAAGTTATCATGCAAATAATCTATTCATCCATGAAAATAGACTTTTTGGATGCATAGGTGACCGACGTCAGTCCCTGTTTGCCTGCACATGACCGATGTCGATTGATACATGACCAACATCGGCAGCTATTGGTCGACTCCTTGCCATCGTCGGTGACTGTGTAAATCTAGCAACTTCAGCAGCTGTTCATCTGGTGAAGCTTTTAGCTCCACACCTCAACAATTAAGTTGTTATATGAGAGAGGCATGGTCACTCCTATTTCTAAAATTTGAGGTAAAAAAAACTCCAAATTCATCCTATGTTGTGATACATCCACCTTATAGAGTCCTATACCAATCAAGAGCTTTCCCTCTAGGGGACATGGCAAGGAGTCTAATAGCAATGTTCTCTTGAGTGATATTGAGGAAGCTACAAAAACTAGAGACATATCTAATATGCTCACTTGGTGTAACATGACTCTTGCCATTGAATATAAGGACACCTTTTGTGGCATTAGGAGTAATGGCATCATATGCTTGAAGATGAATAATATTTTATGTATTGAAGGTAGTAAAAACATGAGTTATATCCATTTATTTTTCAATATATTCAATTTCTTCAACTTACTCACTCCCTTGACTTCCCTTGCTGGCAAAATACTCTTGATCTTCAAAGTGCAAATTAGAAGGAGGATATTGAACTCAAAGGGGAAGTTCATATTGAAAGAGTGGGTCAATGGTATTAAAAAGTCCTATAGATGATGACCTAGTGAGAAACATGAATTATGAGAGAAAGTTCATAACAAGACAATGGCCTTGAACTAGATTTACCTTGATGGAGTCATTAAATTCTAAGTAACACACCAACTTGTAGTTGATGTTGTCAAGACTATAATTAACCTTGATAAGTTGTCTTGAAGATAATAGTTCCATTATGAATTATGGAAATATTCTCACTAAATATTACACCCTATAATATGGTGTTCAATCCTCTCCTATATTTGGTAAACATGAGAACACTTCCAGGTATGTAGGTGTACCTATAATTAAAGTTAGCTTCTGGATTTAAGGGCTTGCTCCTTGAATGTATCTTTAAAAGATTATAAATTATATAATGCTTGATTATTGGGGGAGAAGGGTTAGAAATTGAATTAAATAAACCTATTCTAAAATGGTGATGCACTAAGATGTTTTCCATAAGACTATCATACTCTATCACAAAGAGATGAGGCATACAACACTAGTCTAAGAGTCCTACAATGCACTAGAATTAGTGTTTAAATATGAAAGTCACATATATGGAGACTATCAAAGGTAATTGAAACAATAGATCATTTGTAGATAATAAGGCTCATTCTACACTTAAGAACATATCCATACACTTAACAACACTTAATATGACCTGCTAGGCTATAATGATTTGCATCAAACATGGAATGATTGAGAGAAAGGAAGGATAGATGAATATCTCTTAACCATTAACTATAAATCTCTTCAAACACTTGACAAGCTGAGATATTAACTAAAAACATATTTAATTTATTTTTCCAAGGCAAAGCATAATGTCAAAACTAGTAGGGATTCACCATACATGGTGTGGTCTTCTACAAAGGCCAAAATGGTAGCTACTTAAAGAAATTCAAAGAGAGGAGAAAAAAAGAAGTACAAGAGTCAGTATAACACATGTCCAAGAATGAAAACTAGTTATTTTATAGGTAACTATAGTATGAAATACACCATGAATGTCTCTTAATGAAAATATCCATATAAACCATGAAAAACTCTCCAAAACAGTGCATAGATTTTTCCACTAACTTTTTTGAAACTGCCTTCATCATAGATTGTCTCTCAAGCATTTAAAACCAAATTAGGAGAGTCAAAAAATATGTTATGATAGTCACAAAAATTTTCTTATCTACTAGCTATCTTATAGACACCTATTTTCATCACTATATTCATTCATTGCTTTCCTAGACTTCATTTTTCACATCTAAAAATCATTATTCCTCTCATGTATTCAACTGGGATTTCATGGTGGTACATGAGTCTAAAGAGATTTATATGATATAGAATACTTGATCCTACATATTTATCCATGTGGAATTTCCCTACCATATTTCTCATTCTATTTTAAATTAGTCTATGATATGTACTATATCTAGTCTAAAATGGCTCTTTGGTTTGACTTTATTTGTTGAAAGCTGACTCGAACCAATCATATTGATCCATCCTATCATTATTCCTATTGGTATTGAAAATCCATACTATCAAATCCTAAATTTTTGACCTCCTACATGTTGTAGGATCAAGATGTATGAAGGAACATTGGCCTTCAATTTTATACCATGAATATCCTTTGACATGTTGACTTTTGCTCACACCATTGGATCAAGATGTACGAGTGAATGCTAGCCATAGATCTCATTTGGCACACTTTATTAGCATTTCATATGTACCATTGGATAATTGGTATAATTGAGTGTTTATAATTGATCTATATTAGACCCACCTTACTATTAGTCGAGCTTACAATATTGGATCTCTACTCAACAAACTTTCACCATTGGATCTTGTCAAACTTGTAGCTTTTTAAAGTATTTTAACCCAGGGAAATTTTGACATATTTTAACCAAGCATAAACCATTATATTTTAGTATCATTATGTAATATAATGTGTAACATTATATCTTGATTAACTTTAAACCCTTTAAGGAACTTTTGAATATAAATAGCTAATTTATGGATATTGAAATTGATGTTTGTATAAATGTTTTACTCTGTAGGTCTAACTTTGAAGCTCCATAACATGAGCTAAAGAAACCACATGGACATGAACTTTGTAGAGCATGTTCTTGGAATAAATATGTCCATGGCACTACAACCTTTTGGCTTATGGGGATTTCTAAGTGAACTTATCAAATACACAAGTGAGATGGTCCATTCATTTTTGGATGATGTCTTGGTGATGTTTTGGTTCACTTAGGTTTGTGCTTGAACTACTACTTGATCTTTGAAATCTCAAATAAACTTCTCAAGGCTTGAAAAAACTCTTTCCATGATCCTAACTATTTGAACACCATGAAAAACTACCACTTGCATATGTGACACTAAAATGACCCCTAAGATGCCAAATGACACAAGGACTAAGCTATACTATGACCAGAGCTATAATGGCATATAATATGACATAAAATGAACTACAACATACCATATAGCATTATAAAAATCCCCCATATGAGATCTTGACTATAGGGTTTGACCCATTTTGGCCTATTGTAAAAATGGTCAACATGGCCAAGATAGTCTAAATGTAGCAAATAAGTAGAGAACTTGATAACAAATGAAAGCACTTATAGCTCTAGCTCTCTACAAGAATCCCTATCAACACAAGTACCACATGTATATTTTTTTCCCATAATAATTGTGCTAGATTCATGTTGGTTCCTAGCTGTACACATTTTATTATTATCCATGCACACTTGAGGAAAATGGCAAGCAAAGATGAAAACCCTTTAGTATTTCATTATAGATAGGGAGGGTTTGGCATCTAAAATAAACAAAATAGAGAAAATGACTGAGAGGCACCTACAAAGGGTATGTTCATCTCTCTACTACTTATGCTCTACCTAAACTAAGGTGAGATTACCTAAGGGGTATCTTGCTCACATGGATAGATTCTATAATTCAACCTCCATGGGGATTCTTGGCACAAAATAACCATAAATATGACCAGGGCACAACCAAACTTGCACACTCCACCTAGGAAGGGTTGTCACAAGGAATGCACAAATTCACCAAGTCACATATCAGCTATTGAATATGTGTGTGTGTGTGTGTGTGTGTGTGTGTGTGTGTGTGTGTGTGTGTGTGTGTGTGTGTGTGTGTGTGTGTGTGTGTGTGTGTGTGTGTGTGTGTGTGTGTGTGTGTGTGTGTGTGTGTGTGCGTGCGTGTGTGTATATATATATATATATATATATATATATAATTTCTTAAGACCTTCATCCTAAATAATTATCAATATCAAGGTTGAAAGAAAGATTGCAATTCTAAGATTTAAAAAACACATGGTGAAAATACATGCTATATAATCAATATCTTATGCATTTTTAGGCAAATAACATTTATTATATACAATAATATTTGTATTATTTATAGGTTAAGATAGTTTGTCAATTATAAAGAGGAAGGGCATGGTGGTGTGTTGGATATTTTTTCAAACAACAAGGTATCTTGTAATATTCATGACATTATCCTTTGAAAAGATGTAGAAAAGCCTCAACTGCAAGCTAATGGGAATTACCAAATGATTCCTAAAACCCTAGAGCATACACTATAAATAAAATTGTAGAACACTTTTCCTTTTCAAATCCATAAACCTAGGGTACCCTAAAAGATCATTCAACAACATACTTTCAAGGTAAACTATTGAAAGGGTTTATAACCTAGATCCATGCTTAAAATGACTACCAATAATGAACACAAACCCAAATATCCAATCAAAATAACTTGTAAAACATATTACTACACTTTATCAATAGGAAATAGCAAAGAACCATAAGCATTTCATTAACTTGAAAAATAAATCTTACATACATCAGTTTTCAAAATGTTATCAAGGGGATAAGCATGGTGAGTTTTCTATTTTGAAAAGGGAGACATAAACATGCTCTTAAATCTTTCTAATGGTTATACAAGTATAACCACCTTAACAAGAGACACAAATCACACATAGTAGTGATCCCAAATTTTTTGAAGATCCTAGACTTGGAGAGAAACAAAGACCAATAACAACCAACACAATGACCAAACTAATGGCCAACCAACCTCTTGAATAGAGGAGAATCCCTCTATTTATACATTTTTTACCCATTTTAAATTTGAGAGTGAGGGTTATAACTTGTAATTTCCAAATTCTTGCTAAGATGCTCCTAGCTAGAACAAATCCTTTGCCACACCTAGAATCTTCATGTAACTATAAATAAAATCATGGTTACAACTACCTCTACAAGAAATGATGAAGACCTAAAGCAAATATTTTGATTTCTTGGCTAGAAATGCCTTTCAAATGAGCTAGAAGGATAATATTTGTGATCTATAAACCAAAAAAACTTATTATCTTCATGTGTAACTACCTGAGGATTCCGTTGATCACTTGGTTGGACAATTATAAACTTTTAGATAGCTTTCCTACCCCTCATGCATGCCATGGAACAACTTGCTCTTGCAATGATAGGTTGGGAATATTTTGGATCCATAGCCATTTAAATGATCTTTCTTGGAGTGGCCCACTTTGATATTTCAAACCTAAAATATCTCTCCCATTAGAGGGTCTTGGATGAGAAAAAAATGAGAAAATGTAGTACCTAGGTTTATTTGACCCTTTTACCCTTTTGTCTCCAACTTACCTTTTCACATTTTGTATTTTTAACCTTTTTAAATTTGTAAACTTTGTAATTTTCACATATTTCATTTTTATGATTTCATTTGCATTATCTCCTTTTTAATGCATAAATTTATTATTTCAACCTTTGACTTATTTGGGTAAATCCTGACCCTTCTCACAAATTTATAATCTACAAATTGCCAAGTTGTTGTTAGTGGTGAAAGCTTCATTAACTACCTTACACAGGGTCCTTGAATATTATATGTGTGCCTATGTGGGATCACCATGTCATGTTTTTCATCAATATCTTTATTCAAACTAACCTAAACATTATTTTTTCCATATGTGGTTGAGCTTCTTGTTCATCATCATTCTTACTTATTTTTTCTATACTTCCTTAGAGGGTTCATATGCAGCCAAATTTTCCTTGAGAATATATTGAAATGTCCACCCTCCTATGTGGCAATGATATATCCTTGTATACATGATTAAAGTGAGCATTCCACTTTGTAGCTCTATGAGCTCTTTGTTTCCCCTTAACATTAGATTTTATTATGATCCCTGAGATCATGCCACTTGGGTAATCCATATGATTTTTTTGCTCTATACATTTAGTTTCGACCTAGGCTAGCATCCTTTCACCACATGGTAGCTTTTTATTTGGCTTGGGTTCTTTGACAAGTCAGCTCTCACTCATGTCATTAATCTTGATTTATATGATCAAACACAAATCATCAATATATTAGATTATTTGGATCCAAATTGATAGCTTAAATTTGACATCCACACACCTATCATTTGATATTTGTATGATTATCATTAATGTCTTTGCAACCATAAAATTTAAGCTTTCAATATATAATTTTTATGGATTAAATTACATCCACATGCCTGTGATTTTATGTCCATGAAGATGTATTTGATGTTTACATGACCATCAAATTTAAGCCCCAATGGATAATTACCCTAACTTAAATTTGACAACTACACACCTATCATTTTATGTCCACATAAATGTCTTTAACATTCACATAACCATAAAATTTAAGCCCCAAATAGTTAATTATTGAGCTTTACTTTGACATTTGCATAACTATCACACTACTTTATTCAAATTTAAGAGCTTGCATCTTGAGACAAAAAAAACATGAAGGCACCATATTTATAGGACATGTTCATGGCATCCAAAATATTGATTATATGTAATCCTCCAACCATGAGACACTTTCTAGGCAAACTTATAAAATACATAAGTACACTAACCAGTCCATTTCTACTTTGTCTTTGAGCTCTATTGAAAAGTTTTTTCTTGTCTTGCACTGTTAATCATATTTACATGGATCAAATTCTAACCTTTGATATCCATCCATAAGTATTATTACTTGGTTTCATGTTCCATTAGATCAATTTTCTCTATGTTGATGTGCACTATTTGATCATGATCCACTAGCTCAACCATGACTAGCTCATAATAAACAATTAAGTCATAGCTTGAGACATAAAGAACTTCATACAAAGGACTTAGCCTAGGGTTTTGGGGTGTTTATAAATATGAAGGAAGCCCTATAACATTTATTCTAAGCATATAAAAAAGTTACCAAGCATTATTTATACCATGCTAATAGGTAAAATCAGACCAAGGGCCGTAGGAAATAAAAAGGGACCAAACATGAAATTTTTAACTAAGGTTTGGTCATGTTAACAAACATGACCAAACCTTAGTATAAAATTTAAAATAAGTCCATATAATATTAAAAATGTTCCCTCTTAAAATTATTCCCACCAAATTTTATTTTTAAATCAAAGGGCTTAAGCTAGGGCAATTGGAACAAGGATTTCAAAGTGCAAAGACATGAATTCAACTTAACCTCTGACAGACCAATGAACACTTAAAAATTAGAATTGGGATAAAAACTCAGGCATTCATACTTGACAAGTTCTCAATTACTTTAGTGCAAATTTTGGCACTAACACTATGTTCATCAAGTTATAATATAGACATAAAATATGCAAATACATTATCTTTACATATCCTATCTATAATGTTAATGTCATATTCCTATAACAAAAATAACCATATGATTATCCTAATAGTTTTTATTATTTTATTTATAATGTATTTAATATCAACATGATAAATATGAATAATAATAGGATAATTGATTGTGTCATGTCATAATTTGTTTATGGCATACACTACCATGAGGAACTCCTTTGTGACTATGTAGTTTAGTTGTATATGTTGTAGATTCTTTTTAGTGAAATAGATAGCATTGTTGAGTGATCCCTCTTTTTTCCAATGAATAATCCAAGTGTTGGGTTAGATTAATTTGTATCAATGTGTAAGGGCATATTACAATATTTAACTCTCAACATGTTTGTTATCACAAGTAAATCTTTGAGAGTTTGAAAAGATTTGTGGCATGTATTTATCCATTCAAAATTAGCATATTTTCCTAGAAAAAAATATAAAGCTACTATATTTATAAATTATTTTATGAACCTAGGGTAATATCCATCATGTCCTAGAAATATCTATGCATCTCATTATTTTTATGGTTTGGGAAAGTTTTTTAACACGTCTATCTTAGCATGGTCTACCTCAATTCTCAAGTTTGAAATATGGTGACCCAATAAAATTTATTTTTTCATGAGCATGTAACATTTCTCATGACTCAATGACAAGTTATTATATCAAAAACATTAGATAATTTTTTATAAGTTTGTAAGAGTTTCAATGTAAGTGTCTCCATAGACTGTGAAGTCATCCATGTATATTTCAACACAATCATGGGAAAGATCAGAAAAAATACTCAAGACTACCCTTTGAAAAGTGGTAGGAGCATTACATATCCTAAATGGTAGGAACAAGTAATCATAAGTAATTAAAGTTTATGTAAATGTTATCTTATCATGTTTTTATGGAGAAATTTTTATTTTATTGTATCCACTGAACCATCAAGGAAAGAAAATTATTTCTTCCTAGAAAGGGTGTTAAGAAATTGGTCAATGGTTGGGAGAGTAAATTGATATTTATTTATGGTTGTGTTTAATTATCTATAGTCAACATAAATACACCATTTTGAATTCTTATTTGTGATAATGACAAGTGGAAAATCTCATTGGTTCTCAAAGATGGGATATATGAAGCCTACATCTAGGAGTTTTTGTAATTCATTTTTTACAATTTCTTGGGAAATAAGGTTTACCATTGTTTGAGGTTGTATAATGTGTTTTCACTCTTATTTGATGTATTTATGATGAGTGAAAATATTTAGGTGTATCCGCCACATATCATGGTAGCCCCATTTAAAATTTATTTTATGATTTTGAAGCATCATGACTAGATGGGTTTCTTGTTGGGAATCCAAATTATTGTCAACAATGGGTGGCCTCCGTAGTAGTCTATCTACTTTTTTTGATAGTTTTGTCATATATTTAATATTTTATATAAGAGTGACAAGGAAAAAAGTGTGTGTTAGAAGATGATGAAATGTATTAATAACATTTTTTGTGTCGAGGTGTCATCTTTGATAAATATTTTAGAATTGTGACAATGTGTGAATGCAAGGATGTTATCAATATGTTGGTCTCTTATATACATGTTTTTAATGATGTTGTAAGTTATTATGTCTTGATCTTATTATTTTAAAAAAGGTTTATTTTCAATGCTACATGGTTTTTTCAAGGGAACATGGTCATCATCCTCCACTCATGCCCATGGATATTATTCTCCATTTGATGAAGGCTAGGTATTTGGATATAAAAATAGTGTATTCTCTATGTTACCATTATAATTGAGCATGTTTTTTGACCTAAAACTAATGAATACATTATTTTTAGATAGCCAAGGTCTACCTAAGATCATAAGGTATCCACGTAGGTTTTACTTGGGTTGTAATATCATGAAATCAATAGGATATTCCCATGAATCTATCATAATAACAATGTCCCTAATTACTCCCTTAGGTTTTAAAGCTCAATAGTCAACCATTTTTAGAATAGTGGGTATCTCATGAAGGCCTAAAAGTTTAAGTCTTCTCATGGTTTCTTTGGTCATTAAATTAATGGATGCACATAAACCAATAAATGTATTTTAATAAGGATGCCATTGATGTAAACATAAATAATTGAACTACTTAGGTTAGGGTATTTAGATGTTATGATGTTGCCCAACATGATATCTTCATGTTTCCCAACCATGTGCATAGTCTTTGGATCCTTTCATTACCAACCAATTTTAAGGTAGAGTTTTCAAATAACATTGGTATAAATGGGAACATACTTAATTTTATTAGAAGAAAGTGACTTTGACATAAACATTCTTCAGCTAGACTACAAATTCAAACTCAAATTTTGGTTCTTATTTTTATAGATTGAGTCTCTCTAAAAAATGAGGACTATTTAATGCTACTTGTTTGATGAATGTGATAGGTTAATGATAAATATTTTTATTGGATGGTTATGGATTAGTTGGTGTTTTTCAGATATCCTCAAGAGGATTTATGTGTTTGGGTGGAGTGGTATTTGTGAGAGTCTTTCCTAAATGAAGCTGATCATTTTCAACTTTTATCGATAAGTGAGGTAATCTATCACATCATTATTAGACGTTGGTTGAACTAACTTATTGTTAGAGTGGGTAAATGTTGGGTGTGAAATTTTACGGCTCTTGGTGGAGGTGGAGTGTGAAGGCTTAAAATTAATGTCATAAATTTATGTCAGTGGGTTTTTTTATAGTTTTTAAAAGGTAATGTTTTGGTTGAGCTAAGGTTGATTCCCTTACCATGACTATTGCCATTGGTTAAAGCGTGGATTCCATTAATAGTTCTAATTTTGTTATATATATGGTTATTGTCAGTGTTGTTTTTAATTGTTTTTCAATTATATTTTTTTATGCCAATTCTAATTTTGGGATTATGGTTGGGATGGTTAATTCTAAGAAGTATATGCATGCCAATTAGGAAGAGTAGAAAATTGTGAATTGAAATATGGAGAACTAGATGAAATACCTAAATTATGAAGCCTTTATATGCATAGTTTTCATTGGGAAACATATAAATATACTATTCATATCCTCCAATGGCATTAAAATATAATGCATCAAGATATTATTCTATTATGCTATCTACTTTCACACAAAAAACATGACATTGATAATTGATTTTCTTCTTGTGATAGTCCAAATAGTATACAATCAAGGCTTTATCCATCTCTTCTTTCTTCCTATGTCTATGAAATGTATCCAACTATGTATATAAGTGAATAATTATGTTATATTTCATATCTTATATTAAATTTCATAATTCTATCTTTTGTCATCCATTGGTGGATTTTGATGTTGATAGTGGTGAAGCTCGATTATTACAATTTTTCTTCATCATTGATATTGAGTATTTTTTGCATAAGAGAGTGATATCATTGAATTCTAATAGTGATAAATATTAACTACTCATTAGATCAAATTCTTCAAATTAAATTATTTAATGATTCATTTCATAAATACCAACTTGGTAGATTCTCTATCCATAGTGGTTTTCTTAGATTTATGAAAGTTGAACATGAACCTCTCCAAGTAATCTTATAATTATTTGTCTTCATTTTGTGTCATTTGAAATATTTAATTAATTGTATATTCCATTACTTTTTATTAATATTGATACTTTAACATTAATTTATCCTTAATTTATTTCCAAGTATATATTACATCCTTCCCCAAACTCATAAACTATTTGAGGATTACATCCTTGAGAGTGGATGGAAACAACTTCAATTTTTTAGCATACATATTATTTTCATAACTACATCATAGTAAATCAAAATTAAAGATAAATGTATTTGTGTTATTCATTCCTCTAAAATTATGAAAATTAGATAGAGATATGTTTTTAAAGAGTGCATCACCCATGGGATTATTGATAAAATATACTCAAAGGTTGTGGTCTTAGATTTTTATTCATGATTTCCACCCATGATGTTTTGGACTACTTGTAAACTAGAGAGTTATGACACCTAGTTTTTAAATCAATTGGCATATCCTACTCATGGTGTGTAACTAACAATGGATATAAATTTATTAAAAGTATAATAAAGGCATATTACTAGGGGTGATAGAGTGGGACTTTCTATAAACTATTTGGGAAGTTAAACAAAGACATATTTTTAAGCTAAGTTAGAGGTGTCAACATGTTTTAAAGTTTCCTTTGGAGATATAATAGTTTGTATTTTTATTTTAAAGAGGAGTTTACATGAGGGTGGAGGGAGATGAATACCTGATTCTTGAGTGTTGGGTGCCAAATAGACACTCTTTTAAATGGTGAAAATATATATTTATTAGGGGTATGAGGATCATCTTTTCCTTTTTCTCAAATTATTTTACCAGTTCAATAAAAAATTAATTTTTTTGTAGCTTCTTATACTTCCAATAATTTGTGTGAATTAACTATAATTGTTTCTTCAATTGTTGAAGGAAATATATTTATTACTCTAGGTGATGTCTTTAATGATGCAGGTGATATCTACATTATTGATGTGATATATTTATTTTTTTAGGAAACATTGGAACTTCTTCTTCTGAAAAATATCTTAATTTCCTAGGGAAAAAATATTCCCAAGTTACATATTTCACATTACATACAAAAACTTATACCCTTTTTGTATCTTTATACCCTACCATAAATAGGGTTAGTTCGATGGGGATTTTGTGTGTGTTTTGCTTAATATAATTTGCATAAATTTAAATTCTAATCTATATAAAGCAATAAATTCACTTATGAAATAAATAAATCTTATTTTATAAACAATAAATTTTTTTAATAGAAAATGTGAGTTTTTTACTCTATAAAACATGAGATTTTACTTCTAGAACCAGGAAATTTTATTTATATAAAACAAGAAATTATACTTCTAGAAAAAAATATATTTTAATTTGATAAAACAATAAATTTATCTCCACCTTTGTATATTCTAACAGTTGACACCTTACCCAAAAATGTCACCAAAATGATTGGAAAATAATTTTCCCAATTAAACTCGACATAATCCAACCACTATGTATAGCCTAACAGAATGTGCTCTAGAGGGGTATCCACTTGGATTATTGATCATTATAATTATTTAAATATTCAAATTGGGGTCCATATCCTTTGGTAAGGTATTGGTATGTTCACACTAATATCTTTTGGATGTTAAGGTACTAATGGTGGCATATAGGAAACATTATTTATATATTATAAATGAAAGAATGTAAACATGTTTGCATAAAGGTAAAGTTACATAAAGTAAATAAATATTATTTTGGAAGATTATTTTACTTTAACTGAAGATAAATAATTAACCATACATAATATCAATTAATTATAATAAAATTAACTACAAAAATCAAGAGACATAGACACACAACTAGAATGTGAACACACAAATAAAATGGGATAGATAAACTCAATGGATGGGATTGCCAAAAGAAATCATAAAAGGTGGTCCTTACTTGGTTGGACTTGTGCTTCATGTCCCTTTCTTAATTATGAATGTGCTATATAAAATTAATTTACTTGCATTGATTAAAGTATGTAGTAGTAGAATCATTAATACAACAAAGTACAAAAGATTTTAATAACTCTCTTACTCAATATATTTTTATGCTTATGTTAACCTAAAATTCAGACCTAATCACCTAAAAATACTCTCTTAATTTATAAAATGTATTTTTTTATTATCTAAGTAGAAACATGATAGTTGCAACCATAAGATTATGTACAATGAAAAAAACTAGAAGAAGACAAGAAGGTGTTGTGATGGTTAAAAACATATGGATGTACAATCCATAAATGAAATCATGTAAAAATGGTGTTCCCATATAGTTACAAAAATTTATCATCATGTTTTATGTCTATTAGAGATAATTAAGCTAGAATATGGTTATAAATGATAGATAGAAGTCCTATTTTGAACTTTTAAAATTTCAACTATAGTAATTGTTGTGGGTGTACTCAACCAATTCTTATGGGTGCACTCAATTATTTATTTTGGGTGCTTCCTAGTTATTGTGGTCACTCTATGTTTTCTAAAATACATCCAATAAACAACTATAGGTGTGTCTATTTTAATGGTCATGGGATACTTAAACATAATACACAAATATCCTTTCCCATTCTAGTTAGTCATGAAAATACTAAACCATTATGAACCCATTGAACTATGTTAAAATATTTAGAAATACAATATTGAAATTAATAATTAATTAATTACACACACACACACACAGAGAGAGAGAGAGAGAGAGAGAGAGAGAGAGAGAGAGAGAGAGAGAGAGAGAGAGAGAGAGAGAGAGAGAGAGAGAGAGAGAGAGAGAGAGAGAGAGAGAGAGAGAGAGAGAGAGAGAGAGAGAGATCAAATATGTAGATGAGTATATTGATGAGTTTTTTGGAATGGAAATTATAACAAAAATTTAACAAAGAAAGAAAAGTTTAGACATAAAATATAGTGATATATATGTGACTCTTTATGTATATACACATTTCTATTCTACAAGATACTTTCATTAAGATATTTTTTATCCTATGAAAGACATGTTATAGATTCTTCCCTAGTCTAGAATTGGGAAGTGATGAAAGTTTCATTCAAGATCTCATAACTGAATTTAGAGGATGAAGGGTTAGATAAATCAAAATGGGGGGACTTATTCAGATCTTTGGAGGTATAAAAATCAACAATAAGGCTATTTAATTCTGGATTCTTAATAATTTAAATCTCCTCTCTCAAAAAAGTGACTCCATATTTTTATTTCATCTCAGGAGGAATATAATGTGTGATAGTCTTAGGAGCCCTAATGTCTACCCTAATACAGTTATGGGACTGACAAGATGGAATCATATCATCAAAATTTTATACAATAGAGATCCTAAGAGTATGGGATTGGAATTTTACAAATTGGACCAAAAGGAAGATAAGGTCTTAGTGAATTGGGGTTTTAGTTTTTCTAACATATATTTTAGATTAAAAATAAAAATAATGAATTATAACTATATTATTATGGTGAAAATGGTTTAATGTAGTAAATTAGTAGGAAAATTCCAATTTATATCTACCTTTGAGAGTTACGTACCTCTTACTTTGAAAAAATACTTCATTCTAAGGGGATAAAATAGAGTTAGATAGATAACTAACTTGAAATTGGGTAAGTTTGTCTTTACCCATAATGAAATTGTTCAAATCATATTATTTAAACCTTTTATATTTGTATATTATTGTCCCTTATATGGGAATGCCAATGACTAAGAAATTTTTTCTTCAAAAAAATTGAAATAAATGCCTTTAATACTGATTTTTCTTACCTTCCATGATTTATCAAACTCCAAGAAGAGAATAGGTTCAAAATTTTTAATTATTTCAATAAAATTTGTAAGACCCCATATTTAATAATATGCTATATAGTATGGTTCCTTTTGACTAATTCACAATATTGTCATTCAACATTTACTCTATCCCCACCCATAACAACTTATGGTTTCTCATTACAAATGAAAGTAACTTAATCTGTATCACTTATTATTGTTATGTGTATCAAATAACCCATCTCAATTACACTAATAAAATCCCAACATAAAATTACATTAATTATTTGATATCTCTTATCACCATTAAGATATTTTAGAAGAGGAAAAATATTGTTTAAACAATTGAAAAAACCATCATTTATAAATGGAATTATAATTCCCATAAGATAAAGTGTTTAAATCATGTGAAGAACTAATTGGTATTTGAATTTTGAATTTTTTGTCAAAAGAGTTACCTTAGCTAATCAAATACTTAGTTCTAGTTTTGTAAGGATCTTATACACCAATATGGGAATAAAAGTGGTTAAAAATACCATAAATGGAGACTATTAACCTATCCAAATCTAAGATCCTAATTATAAATTAAGGTAAATTAGTTGACATATTATATATTAAATATTTTACAAATGGAATTATGAATGGGTTGAATATTAACCCATTTTTCAAACCCTAAGATGGAAATAAATCAATTGTAAAACCAATCAGATCTTGTATTACCCTATATATAAACATGATAGGTGGATATTTACTTGAAAGATATTGAGATATTAAGGGTATCATCTAATATTTTCTTAATGATCCAACTAGGGTGGCTTCTATAACAAAGAGTTAATAATATGGAGAGAGTGTACTCAAACCATTAGGATCTTGATGTTCATATCCTTAGTACTTGAACTCCCCAAAAAGTAGTATTTGCCTTAGAAAATTGGTTAATTTTAAATTTAATATAACTTGATTAGGCCATAAAAATATTCCATCCACTATCCATTAAAACTTAAAAAAGCCATCTCCCCCAACCTACCCTATATTACCTTTAAAATCTTTATCAAATTTTAAGTTAAACCATCCATGCGAGCACAACTCCATTTTATATCCACCTTATTAATTCCCTTTTATTTACCCTCAGGGGTTGGAAGGTTCCATTTTATAAATATAATTTCTTCATTATCTTTGATCTTATACATATTTCTTACCTTGATCATACCCAAGTTTTCCTTTATTTATTCTAAAATCCTTGAACCCACCCTAGAAACATTATATTTCTTATTTTAAAAGATTATAATGTTTATTTCCCACTCTAGACCCAAAAACATATGAAAGATGGATAATTTATATATCTTCTTCATTTGGTTTCTTGAAAATTGAAAACTCCAATAAGTGATGAGCTCTAAAACCAATGAAGGTAGAACCCATCTAAATTCAAATCTAGACAAGATCATTCTAGATTTTGGTATGAAGGGGAAAATAATTAAGAGATGACTAACTAAATCAACATCACTTTCCAATAAAACACATATATTTGTAGTCATAAGATCTCTCTTTTCCAAAATTTTATACATTAAAATTTTATAATGCACATCAAGACAAAAGTAAAAGTGAACTTTTAAAATAAGGTATTTATCCCATATAAGTTCCCAATGAAATCCATTAGGGGATGAATTTGGTGCCAAGTTATAACCAATTTTAAAAATATAATTTCCATCCATGGTGGCATCCCATACTAACTCATTGTCTCTAGAAACTAACTAATGTGATAACCTTTGAGGGTATGAATCAATAATTTTAACTTGGCAAGATATTCATGTTTAGGAGAGTTCTAAACTGGAATTATCCATATCTTACCAATAGGATTAACTTTAATGTAGTCCATATATTTTCCCCCAATCTCTCTCTTAAATTTTATACATTTATGATCTAAAGGTTTTGTAGAGATTAGATGATCATTGATTAGCCAAGTATCATCCCAAAATAAAAATTTATTACCCAACCCTACATTCCATTTGATTCATTTCTAAAATAATACCTTATTGTCAATAATATTATTATAAAACCAAGAAACATGATGTAAGGATTTATGTAATAATAATATCCTTAACTCATTTATATTTAATTAGTTTACCTTAAATGCCTCTATCCAATGTTTATCTTCTTTCATTATCCTCAAAATAGTTTTTTCTATAAAAGATTTATTCATAGCTTGGGAAGACACCCTATCCTAAGATACTAGGGTCATTTTGTGTCTCTATTTAGAGTTAGATCATAAAAACATATTTTTAATCCATTAAATTTTATTGTAAACCTTTTTTGGAATCATAAACACTAACATGAATTATATTGGTAAGCTTTGGTGAAAGCATTTGAGAAGTTGGAGTTTTCTTGCTAGACTTAGAATACAAACCTTTCATCCTAGAATATTTCGTTATATTTTATCAATCAATGGATTCTAAATATTATCTTTCATAGTTTATTTTAAAAAAAAAATTCCAAGATATGGGGTAGGGAGGCATTTCAATTGACATCCAAAAATCCTATAGATTTTATTATACATAGTTATAAGAGTGTTGATTAAGTAAATCATTATTTTATCTAGGTTTATACACTGCTCCAAGAAATACTCATAGATAAACTAGTAGGGGATCTATTAATATGGATAAAAAATATGTGATAATAGATAAAAATGGAAATAAAATTTTTAAATTTGGATTGAATGAAAAATATCTCCAAATCCTTATCAAGAATCTCTAAGGCACCTTATTGTACACTTTTTTCATGTCTAGTTTGACCAACATATATTATTTTTTTTCTCTTGTCCACGTAGTGAATAAATTCATGATTCTTAATAATGTATTAAATAAACTATCTTCCCATTAAAAAATCACCTTTTTGGGGATATATTAGCTAAAGGAGGATTTGATGCATTCTCAAAGTTATAACCTTAGTGAAAATCTTATAGAGGGTGTTGTATAGATTGATAAGTCTATAATATTTTAATTCAATATCTTCAAAATTTATAGTGAATATGAATAAAAATGTGTTAATAATATATCTTAAAATTTTACCATAATCAAGTAATTATTATACAACTACAACCAACTCATTATGAATAATTTCCAAAAAACATTAGAAAAATAGAGGAAAATCCATCCAATCTTAGGGATATTTATCCTTATATTGTAAAATTGTAAACTTTATTTCATCCAAGAATGGTGTAGATAATAGATAATATTTTTGATTATGAGAAATGATAAAAGTAATGGAATATAATATCTCTCTTTCGATCTCAAGTTTGTTGACAATGTTACCTAACAACAAGATTTTGTAAAATATGTTGCTTCATCTTTTATTTCCTTACTATCTGAGCTTGAAATTCTATTGGATTTAGATTTTTTTTATTTTATTTTATATCTCAAAGTGGAAATATGTAATAAATTTTAATTCATGTCCCCCTCTTTTAACCACATAGCTTTGTATTCCTATATTTAGAAGGCCTCCTCTTTAGCTTCATGTGAATGATATTTAATGGGTAACAATTTATATTTAGAGAAAAGAAAATGATTCATTCCATTTTATAACCTAAGATAATTTTGAACCCATTTCATACACTAAATCTAAGGAATACCTAGTTTTTTAGTGTAAAATCTTGAAGGGAGGGCTCACCAATTTCATGTTCATAATTGTCAACACTGAACCTACTATATCCAAGGATTTTTTTAAGGGGTTGGGAGGAAGAAGTAGTTAGAATGAGAGGTTTGTGGATAACCATTACAAAGGAAATCATTGGTGAGTTAATTTTTAGAAACTTTTGGATACCATAGGTGGGATTAATCAAAAAATTGATTTTTACACTATTTATCCCTTTACAAGGGGTCTAAATGAATGTCTTATACAAGTTTAACATTATTTAAGGTAAGTTCATGGAGGTTAAGGTATCATGGATAGTAAGGAAGATAGTGGAGTTTTGAGCCTCCAATATGATAAGGTACACTATGGTGAGTGTTTTTACCAAAGGAGATAATACAAAAATATGAAAACATAACCATTTAGAGCTTTGTAAAGTTTAAGGTATATTTGAAATTTTAACGTGTCATTTCTAGTATCATGTTTGTCTAGTCATGACTTATCCTAGCTAAGTTGTTTCAAAGAGTGTCAAAAATTTATAAGTATTTATTATGTCATTTAATTCACTTAAATTTCATGCCATTCTCCCTTGGTTCTTATAAGCTCTTTAAATAATTCAAATATTCCTTATTAACACTGGAACTCATTTTTAAGTACTTTCTTGATCATTTGTAATGTTCAAGAAGGAATATTGCAATAAATTGGTAGGTTTTCATTAGAGGTAAGTTTTTTCACATTATATCACATTCATACAGGTGTTATTAATCATAAATAACACTTTTTGTTTTAGCTCAATCAGGTTCCAAAGTAGAACATGGAGATTCTAGTGGTAAAAGAGAGCTTTTCAAGGGGTGATTACAGGTTTGTAGAGTAAAGAACACTTATAAACACTCTTATGGATTAGTATAACCCATATAGGTCCAAATATAGTAATTTTATAGATTTATAGACCTGAATAGATAAAAATATATATTAAATCTCCCATCGAGCTCTTGGCAAGCTCACAATGACCATTTTTAGTTGCTCGATAAAGATAGGAGAAATAAGGTCATATATTGAGATATTGAAAAATATTGGGGCCCTAATGAAATTTATATTCCATTAATTATTAATTATCTCAATGGGATATGATTTATTAATGATTTATAAAAAGTTAGGGTGGTTTAAAACCCTATAAAAGCCCCACTAGCTCAATTTTCTAATGAAAATGGTAGTTTGAAGACCATTGGAAGCATGAATGCAATTATATAGGATATATGAGTTTTTTTCATCAATTAAATATGTTTTTACAATCCCCACTTGGCATGTGTGATCTCAAGGAGGAATAAATCCTCATGTTTGGAGCAGTTTACAGGTTGAAGATCATGGTTTCTTGATGTTTTAGGGTTTTAAATCATTGATAGTATGTTGATGAAGATCCAAAATCATATTTACACTCCATTAAATTATATAAAATTCAATTATTATTTATTCATTCCTAATACACCAAAATATTTCCAATAGGTTGGTGACTAATAGTTTCTCAAAAGTGTTCATCACTGATCAAGATAGTAGGTATAACCCTAATAACATGGGAGTCTTATATTCTATGAAAAGGATGATAATTAGTTTTATTCATATGTTATATAATTTAAACCCATTAAAACATATGATAATAATTATTTAGAGCTAAAAAAAAACTCAAGGAGGTCATATTCTCATGTTCATCAATAGGAGTATGTGTAGACTACAAGTACAAAAAATCAACATGTAATGAGTTGTGAACCATCAAGAAACCAATATGTGAATTTTTTTCATATAATTTAAATTATATAATAATCATATTATACCTCAAATAATTAAGGTTCTCAACATAAAATCCTCCAAGTAAACATATAATTATCTCAGGTTTGAGATTGTGTAAACAATTGCCTACACAAAAGTGAGCTAAAAGGAGATAAATCCTTACATTACCAATAAAATATGAAATTCATAACCTCATGAATATATTTTTGAGATAGTGGAGAGATTTTTTATTTCAAATATTATCAATAATTTCATAATTAAAGGTTTAAAATAATGAAAATGCAAACCTATAGGTCTACAAACTTGTAGGTCTCTATTACCAAAAGAATACAATGGATTTTGTATGGGAAGTGAGGTTTGAGGACTAAAATAAGTATGGTAAATATGGGTAAATAGTTTGGTAATTGTGTAGGTAATATTAAAGTCTAATATTTAGTTTAATATTCACTCTTTAACTCCAATAAATACCAAGCCTTAACATATACCTATAGTCCTAACATAGACCTGCAGGCCTACATTTTAGAGATGAAGAAGAGTGCAAATTTGTGTGAAGTAGAAGGTAAGTGGAACATGATCATATATATGTAATATTAAAAATATTTATGAACTAATATTAATAAAATATGATTATCAATATATCAAATATCCCTTGAAAAGACACTTATAGTCCTAATTGAGACCTATAGGCCTAATTGGGACCTACATATCTGACCTCAAATTGTGAAAGAAAAAATACAAATTTTGCCTTGAGAATGAGGTTATAATGGTTAATAAACTCATTATTATCCATATTTTTATTTTACATAAGGTTTTTATCCTTGTAAAATTTAAAACAAACTTTAAATAGGCCATTAGGGCTAGACTGACCTGATGGCCTACAAACCCTCAAGGTATGGAAACCAAGTTGTAGAAACTTTGGAAGGTAACTATTAAAAGACCAATTTAATACCTTGTTAAATATTTCATATACAAAAATATACCATTTAATACTTAAACCAACCATAAATATAGCATTTTAAATCCAAAACTCTCTATTGTCCTCATACACAATCTTATAGGCCCAAGAGGCAGTCTTGAGAAGCTCATAACTCCATGGAGGATGTGCATGATGTAAAATGGTTATTATATTATTTTATTGTGCATAAAATTTATAATACATGTATTTTTTTTTATTTTTTAATCACTTACATGCTATGGACAATCTTTATGGAGGAGGGGTAGTCTAAAATATTGTTTTGTACTCTAAAGAGCTCTAGAGACCTCAATTTGTTGCCTTGATATTACATGAGTATTTTTATTGTACCTAAATATTTTATACATGGAAGGGTAAAATTTTTTTATAAATACTTGTGTCATTTGTTTAGGTATTGAGGCTCTCATCTTTATGAATCATTATTAAGACAATTGGCCACTTTAAACCCTTCTTAAACCCTTTTAAGAGCTCGATGGAGGTATAGGTATTTATAATGACCTAAAATTCCATTTAATAACCTAAGAGATACTTATATGAAATTTATACATATAATATAAACTAAATTAATCAATATCTCACATGTATGGGAGGAAATTTATGGTTTTGGCCTAAAAGAGTGTCTCTTAGAGCTAGTTTACAAAGTTTTAAATAATGCAAGCTTCCCTAACTAGTGGTAAAGGTTTATCAAGACAATATTAATGTATTAAATCATTTCATCAGTAATTTGAGAGGTATTCATGATGATATTACAATCTAAAAGTGGATAACTAGGCTTGAGAGAAGAGAGATGACTAGTCTTGTACTAAGAGGACTGATTTACAAGTCCTTAGTAGCATGAACAAGTTTGAAAATTAGTTATCATCCTATTTAAAGATTAAAATAACATGGATTTGGACTAGGATGGAATTGGAGAACTTAAAGTGGCCATATGTCAAGATGGAGGATTTTAATTTGCATCCAAGTGGAGATAAGGATAATTTGATGAAGACCAAGAGTCACTACTATGCCAACTCCATGAAGAAATCATCATCAATAAAGTTTACATGTATGAAGAAGGTTTCAAGGTTGTTTCTAAATCATTTATTTCTTGTAACTGATCTTATAATAATGAAACTTGTCAATTATATCCTTTATACATCTATATATCCTTTCTCACTTTCTATATAAGTATGTTTGATTTTGGCATTTGTTGGATCCTCCACCTAATTATGGTGAATCCTCACTCATTTTTATGCCTTTGATAAATGAAGACTACTAGTTTTACCTCATTTTATGATTTTACTTAGTGTATATGTATGTATATTTGATATTTTTAAGTGATTTACTTAGTATTCCATGACATCTTGTCTTGTTCTAACACCTATATGAAGTTATAAATATTTTGTTATAGGTTATGTGAAGTGTTCAAGTGAAGTGTAAGGATTGAGTGTGGTTATATACTAATTAGTGTCATCTAATAACTCTTATTTAGTACTCCTATCCTAAACATATATCAAAACCTCCAAATTGAAATGCTAATGTAAGAGATTTAAATTGGGAGTAGTGTAATTTTAGATTGGTCTAATGGTCTACATGTGCACATTTAGTTAGTTAGTAGTGATCAATTAGTTATGTCTATCACCTCCCTAGTTAGGTTTATTTCATGTTATCCCTCTCCTTTTCCCCATAAAAGATAGTATTTTAGTGTTGTGAGCCTAATTGATACATCAAGGCGATCTATCCATATAATCTATATTTTTAGTCCACTTGAGGTCACCAAAAACCTAGGACTAATCCCATTATATAGATCAAATGAGAGGGATTGAAGACACCCTCTCAAGGGTGAAAATTTGAGTTATAATAGTTATAGCATACCTGGTGGGAAAAGAGACTTCATCTATTTAAGAGTGATTGGTGTGTTTTTTTAATGCATTAGCCTTTAAAATCATGAACACAAGCACCAATGGTGACTTTGAGAAAAATTATCTAGTTTTAGCAGCCTGGGTATGCTTACAGTCAAGTGATCTTTATTATTTGTCTCTCCCATGAGGTTATATGATTAAATTTGGAGTAGACTTATATTTTACCCTAGTTTGTGAGCTCTATCAGTAGCATATTGGTTTTTATAAGTAGCCTAATTAACCATGTCAGTTTTAGTTTATCCATACCATCCCTATAATGACCCTACATACCCTCCATATGACCCTATCTATCAAGGTGATCAACCTTGATATCAAGAGCTCTATCCTCCTTCCTCTCCTCATCATACTTACCAATATGTTGAACCTTCATATCATTCCTTTCAATATTACCATCATTAGGAGTTAAGAGCTAAAGAAGAGTGCATAGAAATGCAAATCCAAGAGAAGAAAGAACAAGATTCTCGTGTGCTCAAGAATATGTATAATAATGTAATGATGATGATAAAGATAGATGGAAATGTAGGATTTGGCTGAGTTATATTTATTCATCTCATTCAAAATATAAATGACTCATTATAGTTTTCAAGGAGTGAGTGGGAAACCTTTGAAAGGGGAAACAATCATGCCTTAACCAATGAATAGTTGTAAATTAAAAAAATTAAATCAATGCATGGAGGATAGATTAGTAATATGGGAAGTGCAAGAGTTTAAGTTTATTCATTCACATCACCCTCTCCAATCCCAAATAAATTGTCTTGTTTTCCTAATTTTATCCCATTTTAAATAAGCCATCAATAAAGGATTGATCCTGAATCTCAACCTACTCTCTGTCATTAAACTTTTCCTATGCCCTTACAAAATAATAAATTTGATGAGTTTCCAAGGTAAATTTTAAGCTTATTTAATCCTTATTTTACCCCTTAATTTGTAATACATGATCAAGAGGAGGATCCTAAGTCTAAGACCCCAAGTTAGAATCAACTAGTATATTCATGGGGAAATAAATATGAGCCATTCATAGATCAATAAGTTGAATCCAAGAAGAAAACTTTGCCTATTTAGGCATCGTCTAAATCTCATCAAGATCTCCAAACCTTCCCATCATGGAAAGCTATCCAATAGGGCATCTAAAATAAGAGACATGTCTCAATCTTAAATCCAATTCTTGAACCTATTCAAACCCCACCCCTCCCTCCTAAATAACCTAAAACTTTCCCATCATATAATTCAATTCAAGAGAGTTTTAAAATGAATAAGGAGGTCCATGTTATAAAAGTTAATATCAAAGCATATAAGATTTTGAGGGATTGGTTAGTGAATGGAGAGAAGAGAGATAAGTACATTGATCATGAGAGTTTAAATCTTGTTCATGAGGTATAATAACCAATCATTTAGGAAGAAAATGTTATTTTATAAGATAATGAATGTAATTTTGTAGTTGTAAGTGAGCAAAATGAAGGCTATCAATAAGGCTCTTCAAATTAACATGAGGAAGAGATCATCATTAGTACTCCCATTGGTGAAGAGAAGAATAAATCAGTCTTTAGAGATGAAGGGAGAAATTATCTTCATCATGTTGTAGTAAAATTTGAGAGAGATAACATTTTTGAATATGAACATAGCCCAATTAAAGTGGTAATAGTAGTATCACAATCAACTAGTCATCTCATTAAGACCATGGATGATTAATAATAACATTTCTTAGAGCCTCTTAATCAATTAGAGTAGATAAATGCAATTAATATGAACTTGGACACCTTCCAATATGTCTCAAGTAGCCTAGAAGAGGTAAAATTTTATTTTGAGATTTTTCTTTTGATTGAAAGTGTTGGTATTCTTTCTTATTTCAAAGAAGAGCTTATTAGTTTGATAATGGAAGAATATCAATGGAATGTTTGCATATAAAACATTCATGAAGAGGTTACAACTCGTATTAAGATAGAGGAACTACTAATTAAGAAAGATAAGTCTTGAGTAGGCTTTAAATAGCCTCTAATGAGAATGAACCAATAACCTTTAAAGATAAAAGTAAATTTGTAAAAATGGTTGGTGACCTTGCAAGAAATCACTATGAAGTTTAGAATCACATGACAATATATACAAAAGTGACGGAGACACATCATTAAGAGGATAATCATATGCATCATGCCTTCTCAAACCAACATGAAGAGTTCTAAGATGATATGTGGCAACAATATTTGTATATTTGTATTGAGTTCCAGGCTCTTCAATGGCCTATATCTCTTGTTGGGAAAGTTTAAGATGTTTTTGAAGCTATTATAGACATTAAAGAGCAACATATAAGTTGATAATAAGCTATTAAATATCAAAAACATCATTTCATGGAACCTCTTGAAGCTAAGGTTGATTTATCCCCTATGAGTCAAGATATAAGCATGTTTGAGATGAATTCAAGTATGAATGAACAACATGAGATTATATACCTCATAGAGTGGTTTGAACAACTTGAGAGTTTCCAAGACACAATGCCTATAATCAAGTTGCCATAGAAAATCAAGAGTAGCCTACTGAAGAGATAGAGATATTATTGTGTGTGTCAAGTAGCCAAGCTAGGGATAGGTATTATTTTGTTCTTGACTCACATAGCCAATCCACATACAAGGGAATGAAGTAAAAAGGTTTGTTTTCTAGTCAAGGAGACCATGAGTATGACAACATCTCAGAATGCAGGTGAAAGCTTTCATTCCATGAGCAATACTTGATCAGACTTCATTAAACATTTGATAATCTTATTTCATGAGAGCATGGTGATCTCAAGAGCTTTCCATTTGATCCTATAAGAGGAAGATATGTTGAGGTTTATTATGTATAGTAGATTGCTTATGATTTATTTTCCATAAGTAATTTGTAGTACAAGTGTGTCTTATTATGGTTTTTTTGCTTCTTATTTTATTGTCTTGGTGGGGAAGTCAGTTGTCTTACCTATTTCAAGGAATTTACAATCAAGTTTCAAGGTAAATCTAGGTCTATGTTTGAGTGAGAGATGAATCCATGCCTAATTAATGGACTAGGTAATCAGTTTAATGAGTATAGTAGGAATGCAATACTAAAAGGTCACTAAATATGTTAGCCAATTTTGGCTACCATAGGTTGTATTAATAAAAAACATGACTTTTTCACTAGGTCTCCCTTTCTAAGTGGTCTAAATGAATGTCTTATACATGTTTAGAATTATTTAAGGTAAGTTTTTTAGAGGTTAAGGTATCTTATCTAGTAAGGAAGATAGTGGTGTTTTGACCCTCCAATATGATAATGTGAACTAAGTTGAATGGGTTTACCAAAGGAGTTAAGCCAAAAATATGAAAACATGACCAATTATAGCTTTGGAATGTTTAAGGTATTTTTGACAAGTTTAATGTAAGTATTCTTTTTAGTATCATGTTTGTCTAGTCATGACTTGCCCTAGTCAAGTTATTTTAAAGAGTGTAAAAAGTTTAGAGGCCTTTTTTATGTCATTTAATTCATTTTCAAGTCATTTCATGCTCCCCTGGTCTATACAAGTGATTTAAAGAAGTCAAATATTTCTTACTAATGTTGTAACTCATTTTCAAGTGTTTTCTTGATCATTTCTAACATTCAAAAATGATATTGTAATAAAGTGGAATTTTTTTAGTAGAGGTAAGTTATGTAACAATATCCCACATCCTTATAGGTGTTAATAATCCCAAAGAACACTTTTTGGTTTAGTTTAATTAGGTTTCAAAGTAGAACATGACATCTCTAGTGATAAAAGAGAAGTTTTCAAGGGGTGTTTTTAGTTTTATAGATTAAATAACACTTCCATAAAATATTATGGTTTCCTCCAGCACATATAGGTCCAAATATAGGAATTTTAGGGACTTATAGACCTAAATAGAGAAAAAAATCTATTCAATCTCCCATCGAGATCTTGGCAAGCTCATAAAGACCATTTTTAGATGCTTAGATGAAAAAGAGAGAGAATGTTAGGTATTGAGATATTGATGGGGGGATTAATTAAATTTATATTACATCCATTTTTTAGGATTTCAATGTTCTAGGCTTTATTAATGATTGATAAGAATTCAAGGTGGTCTAAAACCCTATAAAAACTCAATAGCTCAATTTTCTCTCAAAATGGTAGTTTAAAGCTCATTAGAATCATGAATGAAATTGGATAGATATAAGGGTTATTTTTAGCCATTTAATATGTTTTTTTAATCCAAAATTTGCATGTGTTAACTCAAAGAGGAATAAATCCTCATGTTTAGAGTAGTTTACAAGTTGATGATCATGGTTTCTTGATGTTTTGGGGTTTTCAACAATTGATAATATGTTGATGAAGATCCCACATCATATTTTCACTCCATAAAATTATATATAGGTCCATTATAGATTTATTAATTCTTGATCCACACCAAAATATTCCCAATAGGTTGGTGACTTATAGTTTATCAAAATTGTTCATCATTGATCAAGGTAGTAGTCAAAACCTTAGCAATATGGGAACCTTGTATTGTTTGAAAAGGATGATAAGTGGTTGTGTTCATATTATATATTATTTAAACCATTTAAAACCTATTTTTATCATTATTTAGATCCAAAAAAATGGAAAGGAGGTTATATTCTCATGTTCATCAATAAGATTATGTGTAGACTACAAGTACAAGAAATTGACATGTAATGAGCTATGAACCATCAATAAATCAATATGGGAATTGGTTTAAAATAATTTAAATGATATATTAATCATATAATACCTCCAATAAGTAATATTATTAACATAAAATCCTCTAATTAAATATACAATGATCTTAAGCTTGAGACTATGTAAACACCTACCTACACAAAAGTGAGCTAAAAGAAGACCAATCTTTGAATTACAAGTAGAATATGAAATTCATAAACTTTTAAATATTTTTTTGATATATTGGATACATTTTTAATTTCCAATATTATTTATACTTTCATCATGAAAGGCTTAAAACAATGAAAATGTAGATCTACTAGTATTCAGACCTGTAGGTCTCTATTACCAAGATAATATAATGGATTTTATATGGGAAGTGATGTTTGAGGACCAAAAACACTATGGGAATTATGGGTAAACAATTTTTTTATTTATTTTATTTTATATGAAGTGTGAATAGTGAGTTGAATACTCACTCTCAAACTATAACAAATCCCAAGCCTAAACCTATACATACAGTCCTGCATTTTAGAGATGAAGAAGACAATTTTTTGTATTAATTAGGAGGTAAGTAGAACATGATAAAATATATTTAATATTATAAATATTTATAAACTCTTATTAATAAAATAGGATCATAAATATATAAAATATCCCTTGAAGAGATGCTTATAGTCCCGATTGAGACATAAAGGCCTAATTGGGACCTACAGGTCTGACATAAGATTGTGAAATAAAACATATAAATTTTGCCTTGGAAATTAGTTTATAATAGTTAATAAATTCATGAAGATACATATCTATATTTTAAACAAGGTTTTGATCCTTTTAAATTTTAAAATAAACTTCAAATAGGTCATTAGGGCCAAAATGACCTAATGGCCTACAAACCCTCAATGTATGGAAACAAAGTTGTATAACATTTATAAGGTAAATGAATATTTAAATACAAATTTAATACCTTTTTAAATATTTTATATTCCTAAACATACCATTTAAAACTTTGAACAAGCATCAAAATAGAGTTTTCAAGCTAAAACTCTCTCTCATCCTTATACACAGTCTCGTAGACCTGAGAGGTAGTCTTGAGAAGCTCAAAAATACATATAATATGTACATGGTGTAAAATGGTTCTTATAGGAGTTATTTGTGGTAAAAGACCTCTAATCCATGATTTTTTTTTGTTTTTCAATTACCTACATTCTATGATTAATCCTTAAAGAGGAGGGGTAATCCACAATGTTATTTTACACTGTAAATAGCTTGAAAGACCTCAATTTATTGCTTAGATATTACAAGAGTATTTACATGGGAAATGAATATTTTATCCATGGATTAATTCCCATATGGGATAAATTATTTTGGTATTATTTCAAGTATTGAGGCCCTCATATTTATGAATCATCATTAAGATGACTGGCCACTTTAAACCTTTCTTAAACCCTTCTAAGAGATTGATGGAGGTATAGGCCTTTATAATGACTTAAAATTCCATTTAATGAAATAATAATTAATTTTATGACATATATACACCTAATATCACCTAAATGAATCATTAACTCACATGTGTGGGATGAAATGCATAGTTTTGGCCTAAAAGAGTATCTCTTAGAGCTAGTTTGCAGAGTTTTGAAGCTTGTAAGCTTACCTAACTAGTGATAGAGGTTTTTCAAGCCAAGATATAAGTATTGGATCATTTAATTATTCATTTTAGAGGTTTTCATGATGATATTATAGTATAAAATTGGATAACTAGGCTAGAGAGAAGACCAATCTTGCACTAGGAAGACTAGATTGTAGGTCCTTGGCAACATGAACAAGTGTGAAACTTAGTTCTCATCGTCTTCCAAGGTGAAAATAAAATGTATTTGGCCTAGGATGTAATTATACAACTTTAATTGTTAATTTTTTAAGATGGAGGCTTGTAATTTCCATCCAAGTGAAGATAAGGATGAACTAATGAAGACCAAGAGTCACTCCTATGCCAATTTCATGAAGAGATAATTGTCAAGAAAGTTGACACATATGATAGAGGTTTCAAGGTTGTTTCAAACTCCTTTCTTGATTTTAAATAATCCTATAATAATGACACTTATTAATTAGATCCTCTAAGCCTCTCTCTCTCCTTTTTTGCTTTATATATAATTATGTCTGATGGCATTTGTTGGATACTCCACTTGATTATGGAGAAGCCTTGATCATTTGTATGACTTTGATCAATGAATAATAATGGTTTTACCTCTTTTTATGATAATAATTAGTGTGAATTTATAGATAATTGATCTTTTTAAGTGATTTACTTAGTATTCCTTGACATGTTGTCTTATTATAGCACTTATATGTAGTTAAAAAGCTTCCCTTTCAGGTCATGTGAAATGTTCAAGTGAAGTGTAAGGGTTGAGTGTGGTTATCTACTCATTAGTGTCATTTTAGACCTTTTTTTTAGTATTCATATCATAAAAATATATCACAATATCCACATTTAAATATTGACATAAGAGATTTATATTGCGAGTAGTATATATTTCAAATTAGTCTTGTGGTCTACATGTGTACATATAGTTGGTTGGTAGTGATCAATCATTTTTTTATATCACTTATATACCTAGTTTTATTTCATGTTATCCCTCTCACTTTTTTGATAAAATCTATTAGTGTAATTTTGTGAGCCTAATTTATATATCATGGGTATCTAGCCCTATAATCTAGAGGTTAAGTCCACTTAGAGGTCACCCATAACCTATGATTAATCCCATTATATATCTCAAATGAGAGGAATTAAAGACACCCTATCAAGGGTGAAAATTTGAGATATAACAATAAAAGACATGTATTTTGATGTAAATAATGCCTTTAAGGATAAAAATGTATGGAATAACTAATAAAGACTTTCCTCAAAATTGAGAATCTAATTGTCCCTAAGCAAAAAGGTGTTTGTAAAGCAGAGCTATCAAGGAAATGGCTAGAAATTTACCTCAAAATAATGAAATACATGACACTGAGGGTAATTACATGGTGATTTTCTCCCACCATTTCCCACTTAAGAATAATTTTAAGGTCACAAAATCATTTTTCCTTATTTCTTGCTAAAATATCTAGAGGTCATTATGACTTCCTATAAGCTGAAACCTACCACTTATTTATTACAACAAGGCCTTATATTTTTAATTTTCAATATGGGTGAGCCCTTGTGGGTAAAATACATGGTTTAATACATTTAATTAAATAGAGGTGATTAACATTTATAAAATATTTCTAAGGAGGAAAATGGAACTTAGGGGGTGAGGATTTTATAGAATCCTAGGTCCATATTTCCTTAGAAAGGTTTACCATACCTATCAAGAAATATGACAAGATTAAAGTAAATGTCAAGTTGAAGGATCCCTTTAAAAATATAGAGGAGACCCATATGACCACCCTAATATGGAAAGGGAGGGTCATTAATGAAATGAAAATCTCTAATACCCATACCCATAGGATAAAAAACCTTGGAATTTGAAGGGAGCATGGAGAAGTTGGAGACAAAACTTTCCATGAAATAATTTTTATGTATTGAGATGATAGAGTAAATGAAGAAGTTGACATCCCAAATAATACTCATCCAGTATGAAGTAATAATATTTCATGGTGGAGAAGAAGGTAAGGTGAAGTAAATTTATAGTAAGGGGGAGTTGGGGGAGGTTACCCCAAGTAAGAAAAGGAAATAGGATAAGAGCATTAAATACCTACACAAATTGACCAAGAAAAAACATGCTAAAGAAAATAGTAAAAACATATCTCAGATGAATAATATCAAAATAGAAGACTCTACTTAGGGTTCTATTAAGATAAATCTGGGCCATCTCTAAAAATATGAAATTAAGAAGACATAATCCACATAATTAGTTGAATACTTGTACTCGAAAGAGTCTTACCCTTAATCATATGCCTTACTAATTGATTTGTAATTATTTTTTTCTCTATAATATAATCGAATTTTGGTGGTTAATTTTTGATGGTTTACTATATTTTTGGTTTAATATGTCCTTACCATTTGATAGTCCATGGGGATTTTAAATTATGTTTGTTTTTTAATATTTTCTATTGAATATACTTTGGTTTTATACTAGGTACGGAGCCTTTTAAACCCTATATTTTAACCTTATCAAACTAAAAAAATCATTTTTTTAACCATTTTTAAGATCAAGTGTTAGGGTTATAAGGGATAAAATATCCTAATCAAATAGATGAATAACACTAATCTAGAGTAGGCCAATTAAACTTATTCATATAACATAACATATTGAATTTGAAAACTTACTAAATATGGAATGTACAATTCCAATTTATATTATGGTAATTTTAACACAAGGAATGGATAATACTTAGCTTATTTACACATGTGCAGGTGGATCTAAGTTGTTCAAAGGCTGATAAGGAAGGTTGATGCTCATGATTCAGTTGTAAAATTATGTAAATATTATTTATGGATTCTTGGATACTTTTGTAATCCTATGGACACTTAAATCGATGATTTTGTCTATGGTTTGATGATCATGTCACATACAAAATATTTTTTTAATTAAGAAGTGACCACCTAGAAATATTATGGCTTATTATCACCTTTATATTGATGTATATAAATCGCATGCACATGTTATGTATGATTATGTATAACTCATACCCCAGTTCCTCACCTTAGGTTAGGTCACCTTGAAAAAATGGGTTAGTGGATTCATAAAGTTAATTTTAAATCAAGGATCCCTATATAAATGAGTGCTTCATACTATCCAATCTCTAAGGAGGGCCTTAAAAATATGTAGTTCTCCCTTAAGTGTGTGTTTGTGTGTGTACAAGGGTGAAATATGTTAAATGTAAGGGCATGCATGACATAAATTTTAAATTTAAAATTACCATTCATAGGTTTTTATTTTAATGATTTAAACCTATAATATGTATTATCATATAACTAATATATAAATAAGGAAATGTAACTTAGTTTTACAATTGATTGAATGAGCTTGATGAGGTGCTTTCTTGGTATTTGCTAGATGTGTGCTTAATAATGATGAATATAATTTATTTCTTATTTATATAAATCCTTTTAAAAGTATCTCATATAAGGGTTATATAATAAAAATATGTTAACCTATACATTTCAAAATATTTGTAATTTGGATAAATTTTGATGTACAAACACTTGATAAGGAAACTAGACACTAATGTCGATGCTAGTGTCCTTATGTAAACATAGGTGTCTAGATGGATAAAAAAGTGTTGAAGGTCTATAACTAAAATTGAAGGATATATGTCATATTTTAATATTTATATAGTGTATAGGTGATCTGGGTTATCAAAATGATAGGGTCATACTTTAAGATAAGTAGTTAGGCATAGTGAGATCATGAATGAGAGCCTTTAGACAACCAAAATGTATAAAATTGAAGGCTAACACCTTTATTGGATATTTTTTAAGAGTAAAATCCTAAAATTATATAGATAATCATATTTTAGTATCCATTTCTGTCCCCCATTTTAATATAATAATGCATAAGAATGAAATTACTAGGTAAAGGATATAAATACGCACTTGGGAGTTTAAAAATCCTTGCATTTACTTGAGCCTTCATGATTTTTTTTTTGGTGTATGACCTATCACCAAGATCATGTTATAGTATAAATTAGTCAATTTAATTTTAAATTGAATAAATTAAATGCTTAAAAAATAAATAGAGCAAGGAATGAGTACACATGTGTGTCAATGCAACCATGTTCCCCCTTAGTTCTTTGCTTTGGTAAATATTCTTACTTATGAAGCATTCAATCTAAAATAAGTTTATACCTAAACTTTTAATATTTTAATAGTAAATTTTATAGTTAATTATGCCCCAAATTTGGTGAGAGGGTGAATTCTGACATGAACATTGAGCTCACTGAAGGTAAGGAGTAACATGTCTAACTATATATATATATATGGATAATTTAGCATATAGGAGTAACATGTCTAACTATATATATCAATGAAGCTCATTGCATGTGATCACAACAAGGCGTATGTTGCATGATATAGTTGATAGAAACATCCAAAAAAATAACATTACAATACCAACAAAAAATAAATCACACACAATAACACTCAATTTCAAACAAAGGGGTCTATGGAGATTGTAAACAAGGGGCATATTAAAATGTTGAACACTTGAAGGGAGGTCATATTCAAATTTCCACACATAAATAAATAAAAATAAGTGGAATATGGGCCTACAAGAAAAGAAAACATTCAAATTTTACATAATTAAGAAAATATAAATAAATAAGTACACTTAAAGAAGTGACAATATGAATAAATGAGGTATAAGCAACCAATATAAGCATATCATAATCATATTTGCATGTGTGTGTTAGAAAAAAATGTCATGTAGCATAGAATATAAAGTACATGGTGTAAGATGTAAATATGAGTATAGGAATGTGTAAGTGTTTATATATAGTCTCAACATGATAATGTAAAACTAATCATAAAAAAATATACCCTATGTTGATCATGATAAAAAAATCAGATTCCCCCAATTTAGTATACCATGTGGGAAGAAGAAAGGTCAAAAATTTATATGTGAAAGTATCATGGGTATATTGTATGCAAGTATCATATTCAATTATGCATGAACCATATGTTTATATAAAATAAATTATATGATATCTATAACATAAATTAAACAAAATATATTCCAAGGAGATAGTAAACATGTGTATGCTAAATAATTTTTTTTATTTCTATTTATTTGAATGTTTTTGTATTTTCTTTGGAATTTTTAATTTTTAATATTTTTGGAATATTGGAAAGGAGAAATGTCTATAATATTATCCCATCTAAGGGATGATAATAGGAAGTTCCAAAATTTGAATATGGTATATCAAATTGGGGACATTTCTAAGGGGCATGCATAGGTATCATATTTAGAACTATAGAATCTATGGTACTTTATATATGTCTCATAGGAATATTGTTTATGAAGAGTTAACAGGGTTATTATTGGTTCTTTTAACCCATTATTTAGTTATTTATGGTTTATTTAGTATAAATATAATTAGAACTTGTTTTTATGCTCTTAGAAACTAAGTGGACCCTATAGGTGTATATAAGGACTCCGTGGAGTTCACTATGTATCTATGGTGAAATTGTATCTCAAGTATTAGCCACCTAGTAAAGGGTATAGCCTATTGATTACCCTTTCATCCATGATTAACCTTATTAGTTTTTATAATTAGTTTTGTTTTAATAATCTCCTCTTGTTCAAGTGGATGTCCATATGGTATTTCAATAATTCTAATTACCTTGTTGGTATGAATGTATTTAATGCACCCATACACTATGGTAGGTACTTCATGGATAATATGCATCCAAGGTCATCCAAATTGCATATCAAATACTCCCACATATGTTATAACATAAAATTTAGTGACCACATTTGTCATACCAACTTATAAAGGTAAATTATTCTCACCAATAACTTGTTGTGATGCTTGGGTATAAATCATCATGTATATATCCCAAATGTGTGAGTAATTTTTATAGTACATACATTATTAAGATCACCATTATAAACCATAACAATATGTATATTTTGGTTATCAAGGTATGTTATAACAAAAAATGAGTGAAAATTTGAATCATCATCCATAATTTCACTCTCATAAAATGTAATAGAAGGTATCTAAACCATAGGAAATAGAATGCGTGTAAATGTCCCAATAATCCCATATACTGGGTGCTCATAATATGGTATAGGAGGATGTAAATTATTTGCCATTTTCACTTCTATGTCTTTCTAAAAGTGATCTTGTAATGGATTGTTAAATATATTATGGTTTTGATATTCACTAGATTGTGATCTTAAATCCTTTTCAGGATCATTTAAGATAATCTATTGATTATCAATAAGGTCTTGAATCTGTGCTTTATGGTATAACATCTATTTTTTTTAATGGATAGTGCCTTGGTGATTTTCATAATATGTATTAAAATCATATCCTTTTGGTATATGTTAACTCGTATCAATTTCCATAGGAAGAAGGAGAGATATGAAATGACATTCCACAAGCTTCATAAGTAACAAATCTGGATACTCATGTAATCATGTAAAATTTATCTTAGGTGCAGTGGATAAGATGAGATTATTAAGTTTATATGAAAATGAATTAAACATTATGGTTTCTTCCTTTTTAGGTTATGTATTTTTTAACTTGTACCTTGGTTTGATATGAAACTTGGTAGTAGATGTAGTTAGTGTGTTTACTGCATAATTAAGCTTGTTTAATGAAATAAGCTTCATATTAGGATCTTAGAAAATATTTCATAAGTCATTAATGGATATATATTTTTTAAATAATAGACTCATGCAACTATGCAAGAAAACATTGTTTAAAGATGTAATGAATATATTTATCTTCTATTGGATTTGTCATTTTGGCCAACACTGTTTTGTACCCAAAAACATATTCATTATTAGTTTCGTTAGTTCGTTGTTTTATCTTATAAATTTTTTCATATGGTATATATTTAGTGATGATGATAGATAAATTTTCAATGAAATTATCTATTATATTTTTTAATGCTTTCAATGATTGGATTGGTAATTCATATAATACATATTATAACATATTCCTTTAGGCTCATTGGAAATTATTTGGTAATTTTTTTATCATTTAAATCATAATCATGGCATGATGCAAAAAAGACTAAATATGTTGTTTAGGATCACCCTTACCATATTAAAATGTGAAATTATGTACAACAAAACCTATTGGAAAAGGGTGAAAATATGTCTCAAGTGATAGAGGATTATGTAATACATCTTGTGAATCAATAGCATGATCTGATTTTCAATCATTTTATTCAATGTTGGTAACTTTATCATCTAAATATATAGTAACTTGGAGAATATTTTTCACATTATACCCATTGTTGTTTAGATTTTATATTTTATAAGTCACCAAAGGGGTGAAAATGCCACTTGTGTTGATGTGGAGATTTAAATTGGCAATTGAATTGAAGTATTAAGTGCTCCCATAGAGGACGTATCAATAGTTATTTTATATTTATGGAGAAATGGTTTGAAAATATATCTCATGCCCACACTATATGTAGTAGTTATTATTTTTCTCAACTAGATTGATATTGGAATGTATTCATGATAGGCATATCTAGTATCCCAAATATTTGTATCAATAGAGGGCAATGGTTGTTAACTAACACATTTTTATTTTTTAGTTTCCAATATAGTATTAAGTGTGTTATAGATATATTTAAAATTTTCACAAAGTCACTCTAAAAATAATGATATATTTAACTTGTTATTTATCTACTTGTGCATGCTCATTTTTTTCATGTGTTTCATTATTATCATGATCAAATTCATATTCTATAATATTTTTTCATTACTTGGCTCATTGTCATCATTGGAACTCCCATTATTAATATAATTTGATATGTTATTAGCTTTAGACATTTTATGTGTCCCAAGGGGTAGCTCAATATGTTAAATAGTAACACCACCTAATCTAGGACTATGCCTGGGTTGTATAAAAAAGATACAAAAAAGGTCAATAAATAGAACAAGTAGGAATATTATAAGGCTAAAAAACCTAGAGAAAGCTAAGATTTACATGAGAATACATGAAGGTTGGGTTCACCAAATTTTTAAACCTTTTTTAATATTATGTGTTAGGGTTAAAATGGGTATAATATCCTAATAAAATGGATGAATAAAAATATTCTAGATAAAGCCAATTATACTTATTCAAATAACACAATATATGAATCTAGAAAATTATTACAAATGAAATTGCAATGTTAATTGATATTATGATAATTATAACACAATAAAGGGATAATAATTAGATTATTTTTAGATGTGTAGGTGATTTGAGCTATGCAATGGTATAAGTAGGAAGTTGATGCTCAGTACCCAATCATCATATTCTTTAAATATTATTTATATAGGCCTGGACACTTCTGTTAATATATGGACACTTGCATCAATACTTATTTATATGGATCAATTATTATTCCCTATACATAATATTCAATATATTGAGAAACAACCACATGGAACTATTATGTTTTTATTTTACCTTTTTATTGATGTCTATAGGTTATGTGCCTATGATCTATATGGTTGTGTATATATAAAATCCTATTCCCTAACCTTAGGTTGGGTTACCTTGAAAAAATGGTTAGTATGTTCATGAAGTCAAGTTGACCTCAAGGAAACCTATATAAATGAGTGTTTCCTACATAAAAAATACTCCAAATATGGCCTCAAACATATTAATTTCTCCCCTGAGTGTGGGCCCATGTGTGCACAAGGGTGGAATATGTTGTATGTAAGGGCATGTGATGATCTAACTTGTAACTTGAAAAATATTATTCATGGGATGTTATTTGAATTTTTCCAACCTATAATATGACTACTCCTATGACTAATATATAAAAAGGAAAGAATAGGGTAGTATAAATCAATTATGCAATTGATTGAATGGGTTTAAATAGATTTTGTCTTGGTATTTTATATATTTGTGCTTGATAATGATGAATGGTATTTATTTTGTATTTATACCACACCTTTTGAAAGTATCTAATAGAAGGGTTAGATAATACAAATATGCCAACCCATACTTTTGAAATATTTTTAATTTGGATGATTTTTTAGGTACAAAAATTTGATAAGGAAATTGGACACTAGTGTCCCTATGTAAATTCAAGTGTATAATAGGATATAAAAATGGTGAAGGTTTGTATCTTTAAGAGAAGGATATATCTTATATTTTAATATTTTTATAGTGTACAGGTGATCTAGTCATGATAATGATAGGGTAAGATTATAAGATAAATATTTAGCATATTAAGATGGAGAATGTGAGCCTTTCAGTAGATGAAAGGTCAAGGACTGAAGAATAAAGCCAAGATTGGTAATTATCAAATTAACAAGACTAATATGCTATATATAATAATATTTTAGTATCTAAAACATTAACATGAACTTATATTTCCATATTTCCATGTTTCTATGATAATTTTTTTCTTAATAAATATGTTCCCAAAAGTGTCTCTATTTGATTTCTTCAAATTAATTTAAACATTTTTTAACTTTAATAAAAACTTAAAAATGCATGAGCCTTTCACTTATATATTCCTTCATTATCTTACTCTCTCTTTTAAATATTTATTTTGAATCTACATACTCTAAAATATGAATGGAGCCTTGTTCTTCTTATAATGTATGTCTAAGCTAAGCAAGAGAGGGTTTTGGTCTTACCTTATTATTGAGAGAGAGGGCAAACAATAACTTTGTGACATGATCCAATCCAAAAATATTATAAATTTTTAAGTCTAACTTGGACAATATTAATATATATTATCTTATTATTCCAATTTAACCATGAATCCATGAACTCAATATAGATATAAGACCACTACCAACAATGATCCTAGAAATTTCCTCCAGACTCTTCATGAAACTCTAAGAACAACTAATTTTTTTCAAATGAGATAAGGAATATTAAATTCCCATGTTATCATCTAGTTTAAGTTTATAAAATAACTTATAGATTCCCTAAAATCCATCCATATATTCCTTATCTATGAACAATAATTTGGGGCATATATTTTGGATGATATCCAAGATTATTTGTCATGCTTACTAGAAAATAGAATATCAAGGTGGTGACCATTTTTTTAAATATCTTCCCATTCAATAGGCTGAGGGTCCTAAAGGTTAGATAATCCAACTAAGGCCCCATTTTCACTCATGTAAAAATAGGAATATTTATTCTAGATCTTATGTCTAATACCTATAAAATTGTTTTCCAACATCTTGGTTTCTTGAAGAAAAGGGATAAGAGGGCTATGATCTTTCCTATAGTTTCTAACAATACTTTTCTTCTTGGGTTTATTTAAACCTATAATTTTTGATGAAATATATATATACTTATTTTTTTACTCGACCCTTGTTAATATTTGAGCTCCAACATGATTTTAAGTCTATTTGCCATTTCCTTTTTTATATATCTATTCTTGATTTATTTTTTATTCAACTTACTTTTTCTTATTTCCATGCCCATATCATCCACTTTTTTAGTATTCCTTGTTATTATGACACTATAATTATCTGATAAAATTTTATATTAAACTATTATAAATGATTTATTCATGGTTAGAGTCCCCAATTAAGATATTTATTATACTACATAGCCCAAAATTAAACAGTTGAAATGCAATAATAGGAATGTCTTATTTGTTCATAGAGATATCACATGGCATCAAATTGATTAATAATTATATATATTTACAACCAATTCAAACCCAAAATTTACCACAAATAATAAACAAGTACCACAATGTTACCCAAGTGACTCAATTCCAATATCCCTTCTTAGATCTACACTTAGATCTCTATCATAATAATCTTTACAATCACACCTGAAATATTTCCCAATCTATAATCAATAAGATTTTCAAATTAAGAATATGTGTTTATATAGATTTAAAATACAAAAAATTACATTAATTTCTTTCCAACCCAATAATTTCATAAATATTAAATATTCTTGACTCATCAATATGCACTATAGTTATTAAATACATGCAATTCCCTACAGCTAGTAAATATAGGTAATACATGACCAAGAGACAAAATCATTAAATGATTATAACACATTATTATATATCATAATTATTAAATTATAAATACATTCCCAATTTATATATCACATCACATTTTCCATAACACATCCCCAAGGCTCATCATAAATTCTAAAGTTTCTAGAGCAAGTAGCATCTTATTAGAAATCATCCATGCAAAGTTTCAGGAATATATTATTTATAGAAAAAATTATAATGTTACGATATACACTAATTTTATATATGGGATCAAAATTATGTCGATATGTTTATTGTAGAACCACAAGCTACCAAGATACCTAGCATATTTTTCACTTTCTAGGCATATCATGATATTGCACTAAGACTAGTTTTGATAGATGGTTTTAGAATGATGATAATAAAGTCCCTGTAAAACTACATTTTAATATAATTATTGTATAATTATTTAAATTTTCACATTAATCCATAATATCATGGTAAAATCTGAATTGATAGTTATATTCCTTAGGTAATTTGCATGCTTCATGCAAACTTGTAAGTTATCACAAGCTCTATTTATCCAATGCAACTCTATATTTTGTTTCTAAGTGTTGTGTTATTTTATAATCCTAAAATAATAATTTTATTATTATAATCATACCACATACCATCAAAAAATCAATATACTTCCTTGAAATTTAATAATAACTAGCTACACATGTTTTTGGTTGATGCAATATTAAACATGGACTTGAATGCTCCTACATCATACACATTAGGAAATAAAATGTATGAGCATCATGGTTATTACACACTTAGGGGTAAGTTTTAAACCCATAATTCTAACCCCATCCAAAGGACTTGTCATTCCTTTACATAATGTGATATTACTATCACCTTCTAGTTTATTTGGCTAATGAATCATGATAAAAACTGACCTCCTCATCCAAAATGTTTTAAATTCATTATTATTATAGATACCAATCCACTTGGGCTGACCTCATCTATATGTTCCAAAAAATTCACTCTTATTATTCTCTTCTATAAAATACTTCTCTCTACTTATCTACTCTTATCCCATTGTGTATAAAAAAATCCATCCACCTCCACCAAACACATCTCTTTCTATTTCTCTAGTCCATCATTGGATTTTGTTACTTCATGTCACTTACCTTTAATATCTCTTTCCTAATACATTTTTATGATAAATATTCCTCTATTTTTAAAACCTCTTATCAACACATTCCAACACTTTTGTTATCATACGCATTTCTTTCCTAAGAGTCATTCTCCTACTTCCTTCACTTACTCTTCAACCCTTTCATGTTTGCCTCAAAAATGAAAGGTTTAACCAAAAATATGGGCATTATCAACATTACTTATCCTCTCCTCTAATAATTATATATTTATCCTCATGTTATTATCTTATGTTTCTCTCATTACAACCTCAAATAACTCAATCAATTATGTTGCAACAATCTCCACTTTTTCACTTAAATTTGTGTGATGAATTTTTAAAGTTCATCCTCCTCTTCACTCTCTACCTCTGCTTCCAACCACTATCAAAATCCAAAAACTCAAACATCTACTCAATCACTTCCATCTCTTTTGTGACTAATATATGGTCTTCCTCTTCTTATTTGTCTAATATGGGATCTCCACAAAATACCATCATAACTACTTTATTTGTGTTATAAATATACCACATATTCTAAAAATGGAATATATTTTACATCTAGATACCCATTATGTTTACTTAATTTCACACATTATTTTTCCACCTCCATGTCTTTCAAAAGACACATTGATACTCTCTCCTTTACAAGAGCTTCCATGATTATCTCTAAGGTTCACTTGTTTAGGTAACATTCATTCTCTTCATCTTTGAAACACATTATGTGATCCATTTTTTTTGTCTCCTATTTTGTGTCAACTTTCACCTTAGCTTGTAACATAATATTTAGCCCTACCATCAATGTTTCACACATTTTTCCATATATTATGCACTTTCCTTGTGTATGCCTCAAACCCACTATTACAACTCTTGAAAACCTATGGAATTTACCTGAATTTATTAACTCTAAGTTCTCTATCCACTCAATAATATGGAGAACATAAAACTATAGATCTATTATTTCACCACTTATAAAACTAGACAAATTATACCAATAATGCACATCAAGATATACTAAGTTACCACCTGCATTCCTACACATACCTTTATTTCATACTAATTTTTTATCTTCCCACCTTTAAAAATAATGAGCACTAAACTTGATCTCTCAATCCTATGGAATTTTTACTTACTTTGATACCAAATGATGTAGTTTTGGTTAGAGCTCCAAATTAAGAGATGTATTCTACTATGCAACCCATAATTACATAATGAAATTGAAAAAAAAAATATATATATATATATATATAAAGATATTTTTTATTAAAAGAGATATTGCAAAACATCAAACTAATTTCTAATGATACATCCTTACAACCAATACAACCCCACAAATTCCCACAGGTTTACAAATAGTAAACTAACACTAAAGTGTTACTCAAGTGAATCAACTCAAATATCCCATTATAGATATGTGCTTAGATATCTATCAAAATAATCTTAACAACTTCTATTTAACTACTTATTAATCTAGAATTAAATGGATGTTTAAATGAAGAGGATGTGTTTATACAGATATACAATCCACCCATTTACATTAAATTTTTTCCAACCCACTAAGGACATAAATATTAAATTATCTTGACTCATCAAGGTGCACTACAATTATTAAATACATAAAAGTCCCTATAGTCATTAAATATCAGTAATACATCACCAAGATATATAATCATTAAATGATTATAGAACACTACTATACATCAACATTATTAAATGTTTAATACATTCCTAATGTCTATAACAAACAACAAGCTCCATAACACTTCATCAAGGCTCATCAAAAATTATAAAATTGTATGAAAATGTTGTAACCTATTAAAAATAATCCACATGTAGGTTCTGAGAAAATAATCTTTGCAAAAAAGACCATAACCTTGCACTATAAACTAATGTCATAGATGAGCTAAAAATGTTTTCAATATTTTTATTATAGATCTATGGGCTACCACAATGCCTAAATAATATTTCCACTTTCTAGGAAAACATTGATAGTGTGTTAAGATCTATTTTATAGATATATTTATAATAATGATAAAAAAAGTCCTTGTAAAACCACATGATATCCTGAGGCTCATAGTTTTTTTCACTTTTCACATAAATCCATAATATTATAGTAAGATATAAATTAATAGATGTGTTCTTTTGATGATTTACATACTTATTGTAAATCCACAAGTTACCATGATATTTATATCTCAATTCATTTATCTATATCTCTAGATTAGGTTTTCAAGACCTGATGCTTATAAGCATATTACAAACCATCAGAATAGTGAAATACTCTACCACAATTTGTTATTAGCTAGATACAAATGGTTTTCATTAATGAAATATTAGATGTGGACCTGAATGATCCTACATCATTATCTCTTTCTCATGATTCTAAAATAAAAAATAAATAACTACCTCTTTTGAGTCCATACCTAAGTCTTGGGATAGATATTTCATGTAGACTTTTTCCTTCTTCCTTATCCTTAATGAGAATAGTATCTAGTTTCATCTGGTTATCATTTCCTATTTATAACTCTTTTTCTTTATTTTTTTCTTCTCTCATCTCCTTTTTAATTTTTTCATAACTTTATGCTTGCTAACCTCTTGATTTATTACGTCGATGTCATTTTTGTCCTCACATATTTGAAGTTATTCTAGCAATAGTTCTTATTCACCCTTTTCCTAGACTTTCTTATTATTTATATTTTCACAATATTCTTTTTATATAATTTTAATTCTATCATCAACACCCTTATCCATCTAATTTTTGGATTTATTATTCATTTCTCTCTTCCTCAAAACCATTTTTTTTATTTTTCCTATGTAGGACCTCTCTCATTCCCTAGTTTTTCATAGGTTTGGAATATGACTGGTGTTTTTTCATATTTTATCTATTTTAGCCAAGATCCAAACTTATAGTAATGTATATATATGAGGTAATATTTTTATCCATGTTCACATCCACACAAAATCTATCATAATCTAGTCTTATTCTATTTATAATCACTAGATCAATTTATATGAGTTGACCAAAGGTTTTGTCTATCCCCAACATTACTTCCTTTTCCTATTATTCTAATGGAAGGTGAGGTAATCTTACCCAAATTGGAATGTTTTTTATGTTTTATTTACTTGATTTGAAGCATGGTTCCCATTTTTTTTATAAAAAAACTTGTCTTCCCAAAGAGCCATGACCCTTCTAATAGGGTTCTATCATAATCTTCTTGATTTATGAAATAGATCAAGAATGCTTTTTTCCATAGATTCAACTTCTAGATAACCTTTTGGTTTCCCATTCATATTATGTAATTATATAACTACATTATTATTGGGTGACTAGGCCATGAATTTGGCTATTAACACATTTTCCATTTTATATTATGCACGTTCCACTATGTTATCAAGATTTTACAAGCTGAGGCCCTCTCATTTAACAAATGTTGTCATGGCTTGTGTAACCTAGTGGAAGTTCACCACTCTCCTTTCCATGATTTTGCCTATCAAATATATTTTATCATTTTCATACCATATTATTCCTTGAAATGTATCACTAGGGTTTTGGGGTGCCATTATGGGCCATTATTTCCTTCCTCTTCCTAATATACATCATGCTCAGATTTTTTCATATATGACTCCAACCCAAATAATCATTTGAAATTTATTCCCTCACTCATCATCCAGATAGTTTCAAATTTACTTGAAATTAATAAATACAAAAATCACAAACTAAAATATTATCATAAAGGGTGCACATATATTTCATCTAATGTTACCTATTTTTTATGTTAGTATTCATTTCTTGGTTAACCATTGTGTGAGTTTTTGAAGCATGGTATTCATTTATGATCAAATATGAGTTTTATTTTAATTTAATTAGGCTCATGCACAAAGTTTTAGTACCAATTTTTTGACTTCTTGATGGGTCTTGATGACTATTTATTTATTGATTATTTTATTTCATTTTTATAAACTATGTTAAAATAAAGGACAATATTTTGTCTATATTAATGTAATTATCTTCTTAAATGTATGGAATTTATTTTTTATAATAATATGGTTTTAAATATATTTATTTAACTTTTAAGTTGGAAATATATATATTTTATTTATAAATATTGCATGGTCACTTTCATATATAAAATATTTCTTACCAGCATGTCATTATACATGCACTCACTATTTGTAAATATTTATGGATTGAATCCTAATTGGCCTTGTTGTTAATCATATAATGTTGTTTTTGTTTTAGAATCATTGTGGTGTTCAATTAAACTTATATATATCTAATATTCACACACACATCTACATGTTGTAAGGTTTTTATAACCTTGTTGGGCATTGCTACCTTTATTATTTTGAAATAATGCTAATATGAAAGACCAAGATGGTTAACATTGGAATATTTCATAATTAGTTTATGATTGGGATTTATATTGAGAATTTTATCTTACTCAGGCCATTTGATATTGATTATTGAGTTTTGAGAAGATTGTGGATTTAAATTTATTACTTGAACTTTTAAGTTAGAACTATTATTTTTTTCTTTATGAAGATAGCATGACCACTTTCTTTTATAGAGTATTACTTTCCAATATGTTGGTATGAATACACTAATTTTTTGTTAAATTTTTGGATTGAGTCCTATTTATCCTTATCATTGAGAATATATGGTTGTGTTTAGTATCTATTGAAAACCTTTCTAGTTATTCTTCTCTTCATTTTTTGGAAATATTGATAGTATGGAATACCAAAATAGTTAACATTGATATATTTCTTGATTGGTTTGTGACTAAGATGTATGTTGATAATTATATCTTACTTAGGCCATATGATATTGGTTTTTTAATTATTATAAACTTTTAATGGTACTTGTATAATATGTTATTTAATTTAAAAAATAGAAAATTTAATAAATTTGATCTCCATTTTTGGAAATGAGTTATTAATAATTGGTTGTCATAGTAAAATACTTATATGGAAATGTTATTTATCTATATTGTTATTATATTGTAAACATTACATTATACATTAGTTATATGTTGGAATATTTTTTCACTAGTAGCTATAATAGTCATGCATATGTTGTTTTTAAGGATCTTGAAAAGGTGTTAAGTTGTAAAGAGTTTTATTGATTTGATTTAGAGACTTTAACTTTGGTTCATGATGACTTTTGTGGTAAGGTTTTTGGTGAAATGTTTTAATCTTTTTTGTTCCATTTATGTATATAAATAAATAAAAATTACTTTTGTTTACATATTTTATAAGAATTATAAAATTGATTATTTCTTTATTATAAACATGCATAGATGATTATGCAATATTGATCTTAGTTGAATGTTTTTTCACTAAATAATCTTTTATGGATGGTTTTGTAATATTGATCTTTATTAATAAATATTTTATTAATTGAGCTCACATGGATGATTATGTAATCATGTTCCTTATTGATAAACATCCAGATATTTGGTCTTTCATAAATGATTCTACAATGTTTATATTAAATGAATGGTGTTCCCTATTTTGAGAATTGCATGGATGGCTTTGTAGCTCATATAATTATCGAATGTTGTTGAATGAAAATGTATTATATTCTGATTTTAGTTAATGTTATACATGAATGTATTTCTTATTGGTAAAAAATTATTTGAGTGAGGAACTCACCCTTATCTAACATTTTATTGTACAAATAATGAATATTGTAGTTATGGAGGTACTCACGAACATGTGTGAGAACCCAATTCATAATTTTTCATGACATATGATACGGTCAAATCACATAGATATAATATTTATTAGATTAATTTTTAAGAGTATTTTTTAAAAATTCAAGATTGCATCAAGATGAAGCATATTTTGAATTGAATGTATGTTCATGTGATTGAATTTTATTTCTCCTTATTGAGTGTTGATTTTCATGTTACTTGTTTATAAAATTTATTTTTTATTTTAAATTCTAGATTTTGTCTTATTCTATGATTAGAGTTAACTTAGATATATTATTATATTTATTTGGGTTGATGGATGGGTTAGAATTCATAAACCAATGGATGTGCTCAAGTTTACCCTTCCATATCATGATTTTGAGGCATTAAAATTCATTAAGGTGTAGATGTTATTTTAATTTTATCTAATTTTGGATATATGTAAAAACCCTAATTGAAAACACTGCTATGAAAAAATAGGATAATAATATAAAAATAATATAATTCAATGATTTAGAACTACTATATTCTATAAACTTACTATAAATAGTAAAGTGTAATGAGAAATAAATACTTGGATAGAAATTGAAATTAGAGGAGGAATCAAAGGCTGAAATTTGCCTTGTAGGGAGGTATGATGATTGAAATAAAGAATCAAGAGTTGGATTTAGGCCTAGACAACACATTGGTAAGAGGACACTAGAGGGGGGGAGGGGGGGGTTTTCCTATCCCATATAGGGTACCCTTATCATCTTTTTGTGAGGAAATCAAAATTTTGAGTTTTTATATGTGTTCATCTATGTAGCCTCTATATGGTGTGGGAGCTTGTGATCTCTTATAGAGAAATTGTATGACTGATTTTCCTTGAAAAAAACCCTAGCTCTTTAACATCTAAATACCAATACAAATATATGGTTAAATTGGTTCCAATAATTTATGTTTGGTGAGACCTCAACACACCATGTGTTGAGTGATACCTACATACAAATACTTTGAAGAGGGATCAAAATTCATGTAGTTATACAATGTTATGGTGGTGTGTGAATAATTGGTCTAATATACTAGATGTTGGTGTAATATTGATGTGAATAAATTCCTTAACTATGACTTATGACCTATAAAATGTATTTAGATTTTATCTCTAGGTTATTAAAGCTATATGTAATCAGAATTGGGAGAAATAGGTATTTTGTTCTTAATGTTTAATTATGATTTTGGTATTTTTTGATGTGGAAACCTCCCAAAAAATGGTTTTAAAAGTGTTTATATAGTCATATATGTGAAATTAATTTTAATGGGGATAATTAGGGACATAGGACAACCCTCATATAGATTTATAATTTGTAAATTAGTCGTATTTGGTGGGAAAATAGGAGATGAGGAAAGGACACTAATGTGTTACACTATAATACCCTAGGGCACTTTTATCTAATGGGTTATTTAATAATAGTGAGTGTTAAATATGGAATAAAATATGTCTAAGGTTGATAATAATAGTGATGAGTACATTCATGGATCATTTATTAGCTTAAAATAGAGTGCAAGGCGGACAAAAGTTATCAAAAGGAGCCATAAGATAGGTCTAGAGGTAAGTGTGTAAAAAAGTTATCACAAGTGCATGTATTTTTATTAAATGATGATTTATGTGTCTAAATTATCCCCCATTTTATTTTAATAATGTATCAAAATATAGATTAAATTTAAAAATAGTGTGTACTTGAACTTACTTGTGTAGAGGAGTTTTGGATGTAGGACACAACGCTGAACAGTATTCCATGAAAAAACCTATAATGAAAAATATGTAATATTAGGATTTACTTAAGATTAATATCCAAAATTGAAATAAAATATACTAGAGAGTGGAAAAGAACAAATACACCTAATTGGGTATGTGAACCATTATAATTTTTTTGGTGTACAAAATTGGTGATTGTGGCAAGTTGTACACTTTAGTTTCATTAACATTGAATAACTTGGATTGGAATGTGAATTCCCCAATCCTAATTAATAAGTAGGTTTAATTAATAAATTAAATTGTGCTTTAATCCATTATTACCTATTAAAAGTAGTGAAGTAATTTGGAATTCATATATGAATCCCAATAGATATTTTAGGTGCAAAAATTGATGTAAATATTATTGCAAATAAAAAACCAGCCATTGCTTATGGAATAAGGTTCAGTTATGGTGAAAAAACTAGTGAAAATACTAAGTATAATTTGGGTCTAGTGTATACAGGATGGAGAATGACATGAATTGTCATTCTATCTATAGACTAGTGTAAAACTTGAGAAGTGAATAATTAATGTGTCATGCACATGCCCCCAAATGATATCTTATGTATATAGATTTTAGGATTAAGTAAAATAATTTTTATTTTTAGAAAAAAAACATATTTGTGATACTGGAATAACATGTCATGTATCATTACCCCCAAACTGAGAAAATCTAAGACAAAACTATGTAATTCTATAAACTACAAATGTGAAACTGTTAAATACTATTCTGAGTAAATTGAGGTTCTGAGAAATTTCATAAATGTCTATCTTTTAGTCATTTAGACAACAACACTGAGAAGGAGATTTGAGTATTCATCCCTTATCTAATGTGGTGTTCATGTCCAACATGAATTTCTATGTATTTTATAAGCCTAAAACTATATCAACTATGTAATCACTATTAAATCTTATGTGTACTAATCTAGGAAGCCTAGTCTCTAAGATAACCCTTTGTGAATGTCCCCTTTTTTAGGCAAGTTTTTTATTCTACACAAGAACATATACAAATTTAAAATATATGCAATAGTTTATTGTGATGTAAAAATGGAAATATGAGTAATATTGACAACATGGAAAATAACAGCATCATTATGCATATAAATTGAGTGTATTAATAATGTAAGATGCATGTAGAAACAAGTATTAATAGTAATTATGTGTAGATAGATGTGACAATGAAGCACATATATAAGTGATCAATTGAGTATATAACATTGAATATAACTACTTAGGGATTAATTCATGATATCCATCATAGAATTAGAAGGGTTGAGTGGATGCATGATGTCCATCATGGCATAAAATATGATCATAGAATCAAGAAATATGTCATGGCCATGACACACACAATCAAAGAGTATATGCAAAATGCATAAAATAAAAAATAGAAGGCCAAGGGGAGAATACCAAGGACATGTTAAAATGTCACTCACTCAAATAGAAAGCATATATGAAGACATGTTCAAATTCCCTCACATACATATAATCAAATAAAGGAGGTGTAGACCCATATATAAGGACATGTGAAAATGTCAATATATGAATAAAATACACAAAGACATGTTCAAATGTCCTCACATATATAAAATCATATATATAATGGCTTAGATCCACTTGGAAGTTACATATTCAATTATCCTAAAAAATGAATAGAGAATATATACAATATATGAAGCTATAAAAATCAATATATAGAGCATGCACGGATATGTAATTTGATAAAAACAATGTAAAGTTGTAACATGAATATATTCAATAATGAAGATAAATAATAGTATATCATAATTTTAGTCAGTGAGAAATATCAAAATATGTAATGTTACGTAAATATTTGAGCTCTAATTAAGATGATGTGGGAAAATAAGAATAAAACATGTGTGTACCATGACCCCAGTAAGCCAACTGATGAATGTACCTATTATAGAAATCTTGTGTGTAATCTATAACTAAGTTGTGATATTCTAAGCTCACTAGGATAATAAAAATTTAGGGGATAAAAAATTAGTGTACTTCTATCCTCCACATTGATCCTATCTAAATATAATATCTAAGTGTGTAATAGTGAAAGTGGTTGAAACTAAGTACGGGGATGATATGTTGTGTAATATAGAATCACTTATGTACACTATTAAAGCATTTATGATATAAAATTAGTTAAATCATGTATATAATATTGTTTAAAAATAGGATAATTTATGAAAAAATTAATAATCATAAATAGGTCATGGTTTTGTTACTTTTTGAATTATTTTACTATTTTTGTATTTTTTTCATATATGTGAACTGAGACATAAAGAGAAGGATAACAACCAATGACTCCCTTAAGAGTCTTACCATCAATAGATCCTGTGTATAAAAAAGGAATGGTGATATCTTTAAAATTAATAGTATCATGTAGTTATGTATGTTCTATAGCATTGTCATATTCATATCTTGTATAATCGGTATCATTAGGATCATACCAATCTAGATTGTTATAGTCATAATCTAAATTTTAAACTTATGAAATTTCACTCTTGTATTTTTTTTTTATATTGATATGAATAATGAACTACCCCATACTATTTTATTTACCTTTATGATTTATCCTTTGTAATATGTATTGTGTCATGTGCCTTTAATGTTATGTTATTACTTGTATATGTTTGTATTTTAGTTGAAAGTGTGTATTTTGTTTGTTGATATTTATTTAAATAAAATCTATATTGTCTTAAAACATTGATCACTATAGTTTAATGTGTGAATTTGACATGGTTGTAATATTTACCTATTTTCCCCCCATTTCTATCATCCATGATCTTCCTAATTTAGTGTTATATTGTGCCAACTTAGGACATACATGAAATACCATTGAACATGTTTTTGGCCCAACTATACAAGATAACTCAATGGATCTAATAAATGATTTAAATGAAATACTCTTACCCAAATGTTAATTATCATGGCCAATAAATTTTAATATTTTCATGCTACAAACATCCACTTTGATAGTGTTATTGATCACCACATTGGTACATTATTTTCTATCTGTGAGGGGATTAAGGATCAAAGGCTCTAGAAAAGATTAATGCTTTTTACTAAACTTATTTTGGAACCACACTTGAAATTGTATCTTTTGTATGAATTACATGTTGAGAAGACTCTTTTTATATAAAACTACTTTTAAAAATACTTTTTTTATCATCTTGAATTGATTTGTCAACTTTTATTTTTACAATGACTTTTTTTATTGTTGTAACCTTTGGTTTGCAAATTATTCCCTTTGTAATTTTTATATTTTATCTTGTTACTTTTATTATATTACTTGTTCAAATTTATATTTCTGAAATTTGTATTATTCTAATTGTTATTTTTTAACCTTTTTGTTATAGTTATGCCTTTCAAACCTTTTTTTCTCTAAATTGTCCTTTGGTATCCTTTTTTGTACTTATTCTAATTTTTTCACTTGTGCTTTAGAAGATACACTCATAAGGGGATTGGGTTTCTTAATTAATGTATCAATTATATGATAACCAATAATTTTTTGAAATTTTATATTTTATTTAATGAAAAATAATAATTTGTATGATGCACATGCATTCTATTATATGCACAATATTATTTGAATCTCTTTATATAATGCATGAGAGGTAGTTGAATCACTTTTTTTTGAAGCATGTCTCTTAGGGTTTGTATTAGAATATTAGTATCCACTTTCATATTATTTTAATAACTTATTTTATATTTATTTATTTTAGTTTCTCATTTCCGTATGAAACCTTACTAGGCACAACATTGCTAGATGAAGATGTACATACATAATCAACACTTTCATATTCTAAATTGATTGCACATGTAATATGATGTTCCAATAATGTGATATTTCAATGGAAAACTGATTTTTATATTGTAAATCTAATATTAAATTTACCATACTAATTATTTGACATTTTAGACATTGACAAGCACAATCCTTATAAACTTCACATTGAATATGCATGCATACACATTGAAGAGGATATGTGGGAGGTGGAAGGGTTTGAAGAAGGATAGGTTGATTAAATTAAATTTTAACTATTGGATATGGTACCTTACCTCTTAGTATAGCCATATCATGGACCTGGTTAGAGGGAAATTTGTTATCACAACCTTGAGGGTTAGGAGGATGAATAAGATATTCTTTCATATCCATGAAATATGACACTAAAACTTGGAAAATTATTGTTATAAAAAAATATACCAGATCTAAAAATCATAAAAAATAAAAATAGTAAAAATAATGATACAAACCCTATAATCATCTATGGTTAGGGTTTGGAAACATTCAAATAAGAGAGGGGTTCAATAATATGTTTTATCAATTTTGGGATTTATGTAAAAACCCTATGTGACAACACCATAATAAAAAATAAAGAGAATAATAATAATAATAAATCACTAATTTAAAACTACTATAGTCTATAAATTTATTAAAAATATAAAAGTGTAATGATAGAGAAATACTTAGCTAGAAATTGCATTTATGAGAGGAATTAAAGGTTGATATTTACTTACAGGGAGGTATGATGAATGGAACCAGTAATCAAGAATTGAATCTAGGCCTAGATAATAACACTACAAAGAGGACACTATATGGGGAAAATCTATCCCATATAGGGTTTTCATGTCCTCTTGTAGTGAGGCAATCAAGGTTTATATGTTCTTTGTGTCTTCGTATGTGGAACTTGTATATAGTGTGGGAGGTTGAGATCACTTGTAAAGACCAATGTATGATTTATTTTCCTTCAAAAATACTATCTCTTTGACATGTTAACACCAATATAAATTAATGGGTAAAATGGGTTGGCATCTAAAGTTAGGCGAGACTCAACATCCCATGTGATGAGCATTTCTTACATACTAATACTTTGAAGAGAGAAAACTTCACATAATTATCCTATGCTATGGTTGTGTGTGAATAAATAGCGAAATATGATATATGGTAGTGTAATACATATGTGATTAAGTTCCTTAACCATGAATTATGACCTATAAACTATATTTAAAATTGATCTCTAAGATATTAGGGATATATGTAATCAGAATTGGGAGAAATAGGTACTTTGTTCTCAATGTGCAATTATGATTCTATTATTTTTTAATGTGGAATCCTCCTTTGGAAAAATGGTTTGAAAATTGTTTATATAGTAATATATATGAAATTCCTTTGAATTATACTCATTAGGTACATATGATGACCATCCTATTAGTCTTTACTTGATGCGAAGACAAGAGAGGGGGAAAGGATACTAGAGTGATACACCATAGTCCCCTAGGTGTTCATGTCCATTAGACTATTTCATCATGATGAGTGTTAAGAAATACCTAAATTCTATCTAAGGTTAGTAATAATAGGTATTAGTATATTTGAGTATCATCTATCAGCTTAGAAGAGTGTGCAAGGTGGTTGAAAATGATCAAAATGGGCACTAATATAGGTCTATAGTTAAGTGTGTAAAAGAGTGGTCACAAGTGCATGATTTTAGCTTAAATGCTATTTTATTTATCTATAGGAATATTTCTCACATTGACTATACTTATCAACATCATATATATATATATGGTATTAGACTTTTTGTAAAGTTTTGAATACTTGGGAAATATATTTAATAATTGATTAATACATATTAGGTATTTGAATATGAAAGCCTTGAATTACATAGATAAAATAATTTATTTATTTATTTAATTTTAGGATCTCTATATATTTGAAAATGAATGGATTTAAATATTGATTTGATAAATGATAAGTTTAATTTTTAAATTTACCTTAAATTGATCAATTTATTAGAAAATATATATATCTCTATAAATGTTTGTAAATTTATTATTAATCATGTTATGTTGTTAGAATAGTTTTTTGAACTTATATAATGTGTATTATAAGTTATAAGGTTTTTAACTTAATAGTGATTAAGAATCATTAATTATTGAATTGAATTGAAAGCCTTTGGAAGCTATGTATTAATAAAAATATTATATATTTTTAATTTTCCATTTTTTTAAATGATAAGAAAAGAAAATGTTGTATAAAACATTATAAAAAATCTTAATTTTGAATGAGTTATAAAGTGCCATTTTTTAAGTGTTCAAATACAAAGTATAATTTTTTTTGAACTATGTAAAACAAGTGATATAATGGTCATTTGGAAATATGAATTGGTTATATTCTTACTCATATTTATCTTTTGAGAATTTTGATTTGGTAAATTCTTTCAGACTTTGAATTTTTTACCCTTTGAACTCTTTGAAATGACCCTTTGGCTTTTTCTGTATTACCCTTCAAAAATTTTGTTCCACAATAAATTTCCCTTCAAATATTTTGTTCCACAATAATTTTCCTTTTGGATATTTTGTCTGACAAAATTTGGTCTTCGATGGAAATGTGTCAGACATTTTGTCCAGGACAATTTCCCATAAAGAATTACCTTGAGATAATTTCCTCAAAATAATGACCCTTAGAAACTTTTGAAAGTGCCCTTTGGATTTTTTAAAGTGCCCTTAGGAACCTTTGAAAGTGCCCTTTAGAACCTTTGAAAGTTCCATTTTTCTTTATGAAAGATCCCTTTGGATTTCTAAAAGTGCCCTTTAGGATTTTTGTTAAGGGTAATTTATCTTCTAGATATACCCTTCATGTTTTTTCTAAAGAGACCCTTTGAGCTTTTAAACATACCCTTCAGGTTTTCTAAAATGACCCTTTAGAATTTTATCATTGAACATTTTGTCCGATACAAAAATTCTAAAATAATTTTCCTAAGACATCTATTTCATTAGAATATTTTGTGCCACAGTCATTTTAATATGTTTTTAAGCTTATCTTAAGACTTTGGATTAAAACCTTATTTATCAATGAAAATGAGAACATTAATCTAGGATATTAGCTTAAGTTCTTATTATTTTCATTCCCTAACTTCAATATTTCCTATTGTAAGTAGGAACTGATCTTTCCTGTATTAATGGACATGTTTTTGGGATAATCATCACTTCACCCACTTCTAGTGTCACTAAAAATTGTTGTTTGTGTTGCAAGATCAATGTAATATCATTTGGGAGTTAAAATGTTTAATGTCTTCTCACTTCAATGATTAAATTAATATTTATTTTTTGTTGGTTCAAGATTAATTGGATGCATGTTTAGGCCATGTCTAATGTTTAACCTAGGTCCCCTTTTGAATTGAATTCAAACTTGCATGGGAAAAAATTAATCATACCATGAACTTAGTTTAATTTTTATCCTAAGGCTTGGTCATGTTTTTCAACACAAACAAACCTTAGGCTAAAAATCCTATGCTTGGTCTCTTTTATGCCTCATGATCCCTTTGTTCCCGTCTATCCTATCTTGGTCTAAATAGTTGCATGGTCCCTTTACTATAAGGCTTAGCCTAAAGTCTTATCTTAATGTTTATCATATTTATTAATATGATAAAACATTAAGATTCAACTTTATGTTATGTCTTTGTTATTCACATAATCCTTTTGTTTTAGGTTTCTAACCTTGGTCCATAATATTTATGCCTTGGTCCCTTTTAATTCATGAGGTACCCTTTAATATGTTTATAACTTAGATTAAATATTTTATCCTAATTCCTTTATATATGATATCGAGCTTAAATTATGTTCTTGTTTTTAGGATCAATGATCTAAATTTGTTCAAATGAGATTAATTGAATGGTATAAGCTAAATCAAGAATTAAATAGAGTCCAAGATGAGTGAGAGGGTGAAAAGTGCCACCTTCTCAACAAAAAACTTTTGAGTAACTAATGGAGGAATATACTTTAGATTTTGATTCTATGGTCTACATGAGCTTGGTATAGTTGATTGAATGATGAGTACAATTTTGAATTATCAAGGTTTTATGGATCTTCATGGGGGTGACAAGTGTCACCATCATGGAAGTATAGTATAGAGATCAAATAATTCATGGGAACCTAGTACAAAGAACACAAAATCATCAAGTAGTCACCATATGAAACACATAAGAAATAGGATAAACCTAGGAATAAGTGGCAAGCTTAGTAGAGAGCCTTATAAACATGTTTAAAATTGATGATCATGCACCTGTCAATGAAATTTTTATAGATGTTGAATGATGATCACAAGAACATAAATTTTAAGAAAACAAAGAGCCTAGATGACATGTTTAAAATTGGTATTCACTCACCCATAAAAGACATTCATGTAGACATCAAATGATAGTCATGAGGATGTTAATTTTAAAATAGCAAAGAATTCTAAATATGAGTTTAAAATTGATAGTCACACACCCATAAAAGACATTCATATTGATGTCAAATGATGGGCATGCAAACATAAATTTTAAGACAACTGCTTGAATCCAAATTCAAAGTTAATGGTCATATTTTGAATAGTGATGAGTAGAATGACATGGGGACACCATGGGAGTGACACATCAAATCCATGTGAGCACAATGTGCCAAATAAAAGACCTTAAAAATATAGTAATGTAAAGGTAGTGATCTAAGCTCATGATTTTTGAGCTCACAAACACCATTGGATCATTATTAGAACTTAAAAGAATGCCCTGGTGAGGCAAGGACCATACCCAAACCCTATGAGCATTATGATTGACTTGAAGGGAGATGAATTATAACATGTGTAAACATAATTTGAGCTAGATTCCATTATCAAGTAGTATAAAAGGATTTGAAACAATGATGGGGGACCTCTCCTATATCCTTGAGTAGTTTGGAGATATGATAGTGCATGTATTGGGTATCATCAAAAATAAATAAAGACCCTATAGTAATAACAAAGTACTTCATCATCCAAAATGTTCTCAAAGCCAAAATATTCTTCCCATGACTAAACCTTATCCATTTAAAAAGTGGAATATTCTATTTGTAAAGGCATTTGATATTTGTAAAATACACTACCTATAGATCAGTCCATTGGGAAAGTCTAGTGTATTTATAGAACATTTGTGGAAAGGACAGTTGTCCCTACACCTATACTTTTTAAATTGGTTAGGCCTAACTGACATGCTTCCTTGCATCTTATAAAAGGATCGTTATCAATTTTAAATAAGGGAGAGGGAGGTCTTAGAGCCAAAATTACTTTGTGAACTTGGATTAATTAATATAAGCAAGGAATTATTCAAAGATTGTCTAGTTTTACTTGTGTTCATTGTTATCAAGGTTTCTCTCTCACTTATTTGTTTTGATTCCTAGAATTAAATGGTTCTTATGTATTGTTGGCATGTACCTTTAATTTCAATTTATTTAACTTATGCCAATGTTAGGTTGAATGAAAGTCCTTAGGTTCATTTCATTTTATTACTCTTCTTTCATTTGGGCTAATTTTGTTTGCCTGTAGAGAAAATCTTTAAATTGAACTAGATTCTTATTTATATTATTTCCACCTTCATTAGAAGCTTGCTTGATGTGTAATAATATTTGAGCCTATACTAATTCATGCTACACATTAGTTAAGTGCATGTATAGATAAAATCTAAACTTTGTCATGATGTTTAGAATGAAGATAAGCAACATTTTTTTCTACCCTACCCTTCTTTTTGCTTCTTTATTAACTAGATCACCTTAGTTTAATTATGATTTTAAATATCCGTTGTAGATTAGTTCTTATATTAGTTTTTTAATCATAATTCACTATTATTATCATAGATACTTCATATTTTACATAGATTTTATATTTGGCCATGATGGCTCCCAACCACCAAATATTATAAATATTTGAAACATTCGCTTATTCTACCTCTATTCCATCAAAGATAACACGATTATCATAACTTGAAACTCATGCACTAAATTCTTAGGAATTATAAAATTATAAGTGTTTATTAAACACTATAGGCACCTATGATACATATTTAGACATCAATAGGAGGAAATTCATTGGCATTATAAGGTAGGCCTCTAGTTATATCTTTATGAATTTGTAGAATCTTTGTTAAGTTTGGTGTGTTTTGATCAAAGATTGATGTATTCTTTGCATAATTGTGCTCTTCTTGAGCATATTTGTGTAAATATAATTGATATTTATGGTCTTAGACCAATCTTTGTGTTTCCTTTAGATAAAGATCAATATTCTTTGAATATCCATGGATATTCTTGCAAAGGTAGTTCATGCTTTGTGTATTCCCCACATTTAAGGTTAGTAATAGCAATTTTGTACAAAGATTGACTAGTTCTTTGCAAATTTGAGTTCATTCAAGCTTAGAAGTGTAAATATCCATCTCATTCATCAGTCTAGATGTATCTTTAAACTTATTTAGTTAAATATAGTCATGGTTTACATGTATTTGTGAAAAATTGGCTTAACATGCAAACTTAATCATTGTACTTTGTAAAGGGTTGTTTGATGCATCATATTTTATAAAGGTTTCAAGGTCACAAGCCAGAATTGCCAAAAATGAGACCATGGTGACCATAAAATTTTGAGGTATCAACCAACTTCACCAAGTTAGGGTGTTCATGTGTTTAAAATATGGCTTGGCTAGGTGGTTCTCCAATCAATGTACCAACTATTATGCATGAATTACCAAAAAATCCTCAAAGGTATTTGACTTCTTTCAATCCTAATAATGTTGTGATAGTTAAAGAACATGTTAAAAGTTTTAAATATACTTTAAGACTTCTAAGTTTTATTCATGAAGATGTATCATGTAGATTATTCCATTATACTTTCAAATATGATGCATATTAATGGTTCCTTAACCTTTCATAGGATTGTGTAGCTAGGTGGGATGATTTTAATAGAATATTTATTGATCAATTTGGTAAAATCATTAGTCTACACATTTTGTATCAACAATTCGCCACTGTTAAGAGAGATGTTAATGATACCATTAGAGATTTCAATTTTATATTCCATAAGCTTTATATAAATACCATAACTCCTTATAGACCTAATGAGGCTTTAGCCTTAGATATTTACAAGGATGTTTTAGATCCCATGAATTTTGTGTTCACGAAAAGGTATTTTAGAATCATAAACACCTTGGTATTGGATTATGTTAAAGTTGTAATAACCAATTATCAAATGTAGCCCCAAAGTCAACTTGCATATAGTATTCCCAATGTCAACCCTAATTTCCTAGAACTAAATATCATTCCTAATGCCAATCACAATGCATCTTCCTTTAATCAAATGCTAGTCTTAAACTAATTGCTTGTAAGCCATCCCTATCCTAGAATAAATTTAGGGTTATTTAACAATGATACAAATGGATTTCATCCAAAAGGATAGAGAGCTTATTTTCCCACTAGTAATGATAATCAATTTCGTAACTTAGAAGAACCAAAGAATGAGGATGAATCCATACTTAAGATGGTTCAAAAACTAAGCACTAATTTTCTTCATTTACAAAAGTAAGTGGGAAATTCTGGGGAAGGATCCAACAGAGACTATGCTTCTCAAAGGTTCAATATATTTAATGATAAAAACAATAATAAGTCATCTAAGAACATACATGAAATGAATATTTGTGATATAGGTCTAGTTGATCATTATAATATCTTAGAAGCATGTCAAAATGAAAGGGATACATATAAACCTATGGTTAGTCAAGACTTTGTTGCAAGGACATCTGGCTTTGTAAAAACTTATAAATACTTCATATAGGCTTTTGATTTTCCATTTGATGAAGAAAGTAAACTATAAGATGATCTAGAAGATGAAATGGACGTTCAAGATGAGAAACCCCATGAATAAGATCAAATACAAGCTGATTTATCTTTAGGAGATAGCTATGAAGGCAATTCATATGAGGTCATTACTGAAATAGAGTCTACCCTGTAAAGAAGAATACCAGTATAAATATTTAAACTAGGATTTCTTGAAATATATTGAGGTATTTCAAGACAATAATATCATTTTAGATATCCCAAAGAAATATGAGTTGGTAATTGATTAGGTAGCTGAGATGCCATTATACATAGAGGATGAGGATGAAGCAAGTGAAATGGATAAGGAATTTTCATATGACACCTTCAAAAGGGTGGAAGTATGTGATCAAATTGTTTATAGTGGTAAGGTTAAAGATAAATTTCATGCCCTTTTAGCCGATTAGGATGAAGTATCCTTTTAAGATGACTTGGAAATTTTTGGTAGAAAGATTGGTAGTCTATCCCCACCTCAAGCTGAATTTAATGATGCTATGACAAGAATGTTAGCTAAGATACAATCATTTAATGAAGATGATGTAAGTCACTATCTATTTATGACTAAAGGAGAATTGGCACTCCTGATGCAAGATAGAAGGATTTGGGAATAATATGATTGGGTCTTATATTCATACCTTTAATCCATGTATCTATGAATGTTAATAGGAGGAAAAGATACATTACCTAGAAGACACAAGCATACAAGTGCTCCTATCCACAAGAAGAGGCCACAAAGTGAAAGAAATCATACTTAAAAGCTCCATGGTAGGCTAAATAACTTTCCATTTGATATTGGAGGTAGGCTCTTTATGGATTTAGTGTAGGGCTTAGTTTAGTTTCTTTTTTGCTCTTTATTTCTTGCTTTTTTCCCTTCTTATCCCTTGTTTGTATATAATGTATGTATATATTTGTTTGCCTTTTGTGCCTTGTTACTTTATTCTAAATAAGTCCTTTTAGACATGCCTTAGCTTGAGTTTCATCTAGTTTCTCAAGAAACTTCATAGTTCAAAAATGTAGGTATGACTTTTCAACATTGGTTGATCATAGATTGTTGAAATATAAGTTAGATGTTATAATTAGAGAAACTAAAAAACAATGATGGATAAGTTAGTTAGTTATTGATATTTTAAATATTATTCTAATCTAAGATTAGTTTTAATAAATATTTCACATGTAATATGAAATCTTAAACTATTAGGACAAAGTTATGCTTACACTTAAAAAGCATTAAATGCTTGGGACATAGTTTACAACCAAGGATGATTGTTTGAAAATCAAACACTTGACCAAATCCTTAAACTTGGATAACTTGGTTCCCAACCTTTTATATAAAATAAAAATGACTTAAAAAAATCCAAAAATAAGATCCATATTGCAAAATTCAAATAACATTCTAAGCAAAGGTGATTTTGGTGATATCCATTGGGGTTATGGACACTTGGATAGCAGTGGACAAAAGCCTTGAGTAGAGACAAAGACATCTTTGTCAAGGCTATCTATGTCTAGTTGGTATTAGAGCAATGCTTACTCATTCCTTAAGCTAAATCATGGTTCTTAATGAATACTCAAACATGCTAAAATTCAATGTTAATGATTAAATCCATGAACCTAGAAGTTGTTCTCTAAATCTTTTGGTAATCAATAAGTAGAATCAAAGCACACACATATGATTGAGTTTTGATGTTTGATCCTAATTCTTCATATGAAACATTTATTCTAGCCATGAGCTAATCTTAATAATGTTTCCTGATCAAATGGAATAAGTAGCTTAACTATTAGTCTAAACCAGTCTTTGAATTCTAACATATTTCTATGTTTCCCCTAGAAGTTGCCATTTGTTGAGGTTAATGTTGACCAATTTTTAGTCTTGCAAGCCAAAATTGGGCACCTCCTCCTTTTCCTTTGTAAAATTCATCCAATCCATGTTTTGGATAGATCATCCCTCTACTTCCTTGTGTAAAAATTTTCTTTGTTAGACCTTTCTCATGAAAAAGCTAGGTGTTTCCCTCTTTCTACTTTGTCAAGTGCAAATTGGTTTTGTGTAGGTGCATTAGTTGTCTACTTTTATAAGTAGAAGTGATTGAAGAACCTAAAATGGTCTAAATTATTTTGTAAAAGGTAATGGATTTCCTTTGGAGGGAATTTTGATGGCTTGAAGGACATTTCAAAAAACAATTGAAGGGTATGTGTCTTTTCATAGGGCACTTGGGAAAAGAAGAGGGCTTCTTCACTTTTTTTAAGGACATTTGCAAAAAGTTTAAAGGGTATTTACCCTTGTGGAGGGCACCTTGGTTGGTGGTAGGACCAAATCAAAATTTATGAAGGGTATTTTTGAAGCACAAAGTGCCCTTGTATAGGGCACCTTGAGAAAGTGAAGAATAAAGACAAAAGGCTAAAGGGCACGTGCCCTTTGAGAAAAGAAGCAATCAAAAGAAAGAATTCCTTCAAACGAAATGTCTAAAGGAATTCCTTTAGACATTTTGTCTAAAGGAAAGCATGAAAAAAATCCTGAGACTAAGAAGGCTTGATAAGTCAAAGAGCAAGCAAAGAAGAGGCCAAGGCAAAGGAGAAGTTGAAGGAAGGAGAAAAAATATGGGCAAAGATAAAACAAAAAAGATAAAAATTGAAATAGTTCTAGCCACTGAAAAAGACAGAGGGTAGAATCAATGACCACTCAGAATAAGATAGGTGGCATGAACAACTCATCAAAGGGAGTTAATACATTTAGGTAGAATATATCTACCAAAAACCAATAAAATAGATTGGTTTTTGAACTATAAAGACTAGCATCCCATGTTTTCATGTTTCACCATTAATGTGCATCCAAGTCATGTCCATGTATTGAAGAGATCATAGTCAGTCACAACAACTTAGAATGGCCTTATCAATTATTGGGGATGGTATCTCATGATTTTATAGAGCAAGGATAATAGAAATGGTGGTTTGGATAGCCTACAACATGGCTCCCATGGGTAGTTTGAAGAAAAAGATGGTAGTATGGTATTTTAGGTCTCTACAAAAGCATTTAACTCAGCATGGGTTTCTATTCCTTGATTTTTCAGCTTTATTGTTTCTAGTTGTCTATATATTTGTAACTTCTCATTTGAGAAAATATCTCTCAACTTGTATGGCAAATCCCTACAAGAATTTACCTTGAATTAGAAAGAGAATTCTATCTCCATTTGAACTTGAACTTTTGTATATGTATATAGTTTTATCTTATGTTAAGTCATTTTATTTTCATGATTTCATAAGTTTATTCTAGCATATCTAGTGCATAGTTATTTTCTTCTCTTACAAGTCACAAGAAGTGTCTAAAGAACTATAAGCAATTTAATAGGCTACATAGTAGTGTGTCTTAGAATACCTCTTGTGATAGTTTATTCCTCCATGTATCTTCATAGGACCCCCTAATAAAATATTGATGCAAAGAAGTTTTTCTCACCTAAATGAAGTGTATGTTTACTGTCCATGGTTCAAAGTTTATGCCAAAGCTGAGTAGACCAATTGTTTTGGTGCATCACCTCTTAGCTTAGGTCCCATTTTTATTATTTTCTCTCCCTTTTCATCCCCCCATTGTTAGTATTAGGAAATCCAAGGACTCAAGGTGAATCAAGGGGATCTAGCCCCTAATCTAGAGATTCATCCCTCACATTTTCCACCCATAGAAAGAGGGACGTTTCCATTGTGCCGCATGGATGAAGAGAGTTGAGTCTCCCTTCATAGGGTGCAATCCACCATGTCAACAATTTTTGGCATGCTTGGTGGGACATTTTGTCTAAGAAGTTGAAGAATTCTTGGTGTGTTCTTCAACAAATCAGACTTTAGAGGCATTAAATCAACACCAATGGTGACTCCAAAGATACATCAACTAGTTGAGTAGCCTGAGTGATCCTTTAAAGAGCTTTGGTAGTATGTTTCTTTATGAAGTTTCATGGTTGCATATAGTTATGAGTTTTACCCTTTGTAGGTCGGTGAAACATTGTAGGCTTTGCCTCTTCCTCCTCAATTTGAGAAAGTCCTTAGCCAGCCTGGCTATGATACTTACCAGCCTTGTGTTGATCCTTACTAGGTCCAACATGACCAATTTCAGCCTTGTCATGAGTTATATCAGTCTTATGCTTAGTCTTCTCAATGTGTTACTTATCCTACTCAACCTAATCATTTTTCCAATCAATGCATTTCCACCTTCAAACAAGCACTATTGGGGTATGAAAGGTATGTAGTGGAGCTTGACACTAGAATGGGATGTGACCAAGAAATTCTTGATCATTCCATCCATCAAGTGAGAAATGCATTAGAGCTAGTCAAGAGTGAATGGACTCTTATTGAAAGAACCAATTGGAAAAGGCTTTTAAATGAGATGCTATATGTGAGTGGTTTGATTACATATTTGGAAGAGAAGATGAGTATTCATGAGAGGTAGCCCTATTAAGTCTATCAACTCACATACCCACTACCTTAGGTTACATATCAACCATATGCAACCCCTACTCATGAGCCAAGTCAGGCCAGTAAAAATCCTTTCCCCAATCATGTTGAGGGGATTTTTGAAATAAAAAATCTTATGTTTAAGGCCAATCTTGATAGGATGATTGAGTTGGAAAATATTCACATGCAGTAGTCTATGTTAGTATCAAGAGAAGTGGAATCCAAGCCCTCACTACCCTCTCATATTTCAACCCCATCAGCCCAAAAGGAGACTTCTAGTCCTAAGATCATGAGTTGGAGTAAAGTAGTTTATTCATGGAGTAACAAGGAAGAGAAGGGCATTATTCAAGAGTGTGAAGTACAAAATGAGGCTAGTATTTCTCAAGTCCCTCACACCCTTCCTCAAGAATCTTCTTGTACTCCATGGTATGCTTCATGTACTCCCCATTTCCATGATGATTCCTATGATCTCCAAGAAAGAATGTTTCAAGAAAATCTAGCTAAGCAAATTAAAGAATTAGAGGCAAAGGTGAGATTACTTAGTGAAAGCGAGATGGAAGTTTCAAACCTTAGAGAGGATCCTATGCCAAAAGACACCCCATATACCAATCCTAAAACTAATTTTGATATTGATGAAGTGTTGGTCAAGTGGAGAGAAGAAAATCAAGTGATTTTGGGCCAAGGTCTACCCCCATTTTCTCATGAGCTTTCAAAAAGATCCCCTACTTTCTATTCCCAACCTGATTTTGACAATCCTTGTGTTCCACCTCCTTGCTTGGTAAATGAATAATGTTTCTCTTGTGTTAAGGAATCCATATTGAGGGAAGAAATTGAATATGAGTATGCTCAATTCATGATTGATCAGGGAGACTTCATGAGTGTAGATGAGGATGAGTTCACCATAGGTACCCCCCTTGGTGAACAAGAAGATAAGTCACAAGCTTTTGCCTCTATCTCTGATGAGGAAGAGATGATCATTGACTCTTTTCTCACTTTTCAAGACATCATGAAGGAGCATGGATAGATTCTTGATCATTATTTGAATTATTTGTTTAAATTCATTGGGGAAGGTTACACTCTTCTTCAAGGAGGCTATGAGCTACCTAAGGGTGGAGAAGGTAGCATTAGGACTCAAATAAGTATGCAAAGGGGTAGTAAGCTTTCAAATTTATCCTTTAAAGAGGTTGGTGAATCTGAATATGATATTTTTGAAGTCATCAAGGAGGGATATCACTTTATAGAAGGAACCCATCAGCTCTACAAGGATGAAGAATAATCATGTGGGCATGAAGCTTCTAAGGAACATGAGGAACATGAAACCAATCCTCTTGGAGACATGCCTACTAAAGAGATATAGGTTAACCATGAGATAAAGAGTGGGTAGAAATATGAAATGTCTGAATGTGTGTAAGAGGAATATGTATTCATTAGAGACCTATTCGAAGATGACCTCTTTTAGATTAGACCAAGTGAAGTGCCAAGGAAGAGGCTTGATCTACAAAGCATTCAATTCAAAGAGAAGCATGCTTGGAACTTTGTTTCATCTCATCTTAAAAGTGAATTAAGAATTTTTCCCTTGATCCAATAGGGAGAAGAGTATATTTGGTTAGTTGTAAATAGTATTTTTTTTTGTTAGGTTGTCTTTTGTTTTCCCTAAGTACTATTATGCATGTGTGTAGTATTTTTAGCTTTATGTGTGTTTCTTCCTTATTATTTGGGGTAAAGTATTTATTGGTTCATAGGTCCTTAAAAGGATATTTTTGACTTCTCAAAGATGCATCCTGACTCCATGCCTAATGGACTTTGAGGTTACCAATCTTATTTAGCATAATAGGCATGCTTCCCCTATGAGTCACCAAATGTGTTGACCAATTTTTGGTTTTGTAAGACAAAATTGGGCACCCCCTCCTTTTTATTTTCAAAAGTCATCCAATCCATGCTTTGTCTAGATCGTCCCTCTATTTCCTATTGTAAAAAAGTTCTCTACCAAACCTTTCTCATGAAAAATCCAAGTGTTTTCCTCATTTTGCTTTGCTAAGTGCAAATCAGGTTTGTGCAGGCGCATTACTTATCTACTATTATAAGTAAAAGTGATTGAAAAACCCAAAATGGTTTAAAGAAGTTCACAAAAGGAAATGGATTTATTTTAGAGGGAATTTTGATGGCTTAAAGGACATTTTCAAAAATCTTAAAGGGTAAGTGTCTTTTTGGAGGGCGCTTGGGAAAAGAAAAGGACTTCTTCACTTTTCCAAAGGACATTTGCAAAAATTTTGAAGGGTATATGCCCTTGCAAAGGGTACCTTGGCCAATGATAGGACCAAATAAAAAAATTTAAAGGGGAATTTTGAGGCACAAAGTGACCTTATAAAGGGCACCTTGAGAAAGTGAAGAACAAAGACAAAAGACCTAAGGAGCACGTGCCTTTTGAGAAAAGAAGCAATCAAAAGAAAGAATTCCTTTAGACATTTTATCTAAAGGAAAGCATGGAAAAAATACCAAGATAAAGAAGGCCTGATAAGTCAAAGATCAAGCAAATAAAATGCCAAGGCAAAGGAAAATTCGAAGGAAGGAGACAAAACATGGGTAAAGACAAATAAATAAAGACAAAACTTGGAATAGTTCTAGTTGTTGACAAAACCAAAGGGTAGAATCAATGACCACTCAGACTGAGATAGGTGGCATGAACAACTTAGAAAAGGGATTTAATACATTTAGGTAGAATATATGTACCAAAAACCAATAAAATAGATTGGTTTTTGAACTATAGAGACCAGTATCCCATGTTTTTGTGCTTCACCATTAATGTACATCCAAGTCATGTCTAGGTATTGAAAAAAGTATAGTCGATCATAAAAAATTAGAATGGCCTTATAAATTATTGGTAATGGTCTCCCATACTTTTCCAGCCCAAAGATAGCAAAAATGGTAGTCTAGATAGCCTACAACATGGCTCCCATGGGAAATTTGAAGAAAGTGATGATAACATGGTCTTTTAGGTGTCTATAGAAGCATTTAACTCAGCATGGTTTTCCATTCCTTGCTTTGTTAGATATCTTGTTTCTATTTCTCTATATATTTTTAACTTCTCATTTGATAAAAGATCTCTCAACTTGTATGGTGAAGCCCTATAGGAATTTACATTGAATTAGAAAGAGAATTTTACCTCCATTTGAGCTTGCACTTTTGTATATGTCTATGTTTTTATCTTGTGTTAAGTCATTTTATTTTCATTCTTTCATAAATTTATTCTAACATATCTAATTCATAGTGATTTTCTTCTCTTACAAGTCATAGGAAGTGTTTGAAGAAGTATAGGCAAGTGAATAGGCTACACAACAGTGTTTTTTTAAACACCTCTTGTGCTTGTTTTTTCCTCCCAATGTATTCATAGAACCCCCTAATAAAATACTAATGCAATGAAGTTTTCCTCACCTAAATGAAGTGTATGCTTTCTATCCATAGTTCAAAGTGTATGCCAAAGCTAAGCAGACCAATTATTTTGGTGCATCACCTTTTAGCTTAGGTCCCATTTTTAGTATTTTCTCTCCCTTTTCATCCCCCCACCATTGTTAGCATTAGGAAATATAGGGCCTCAAGGTGCATCAAGGGAAGCTAGCCCCTAATCTATAGATTCATCCTTCACATTTGCCACCCATAGCAAGAGGGATGTCTCCATTGTGTCACATGGATGAAGAGAGCTAAGCCTCCCTTCATAGGGTGCAATCCACCATGTCAATAGGTAACATACCCCAATTTCTAAAAAATGGGGACTAATGTGTCAAATTGTGTAAATGTGTACCTTGAAATTGAATATTCACTTGATCAGAGTGTCATTAGCATGATTACACATTATTTTTATTTTTATATCATCCACACCATGGTTTGGTTGAATTATTTATGCATAATCTTGGTTTACCCTTATCTATAATTGCTAACTTTGGATCTTTGTGTTTTCTAACTATAGTTCTAAAAATGTCTACATGGAATGAATAATTCTTGGGTTTCATGATTTTAATGTTAACTTGATTCTTTACTAGCCTTTGGTCTATTGGAAATCAAGTCAAATTTTTAATCCCTTAGTCTAATCTTAATCTAATTGCTTGATTTGAATTTGGTGGGAGATTTTAATTAAGTTACATGAGAACACTTTAAATGAGTTATGGACTTATTTTAATTTTTTTATCTTAGAGCTTAGTCCTTTTTATCTTTTGAGAGTTTTGATTTGGTGAATTCTTTCAAACTTTGAATTTTTTTCCCTTCAAACTCCTTGAAATGACCCATCAGCTTTTTTTGAATTGCCCTTCATAAATTTTGTTCTCCAAGAAATTTCCCTTCAAACATTTTTTCCCACAAGAATTTTCCCTTTAGACATTTTGTCTGACAAAATTTAGTCTTTGGCATAAATGTGTCAGATATTTTGTAAGCATGTTTAATGTTTTCATGCTTCAATGATTAAATTGATCTTTATTTATCATTGGTTCAAGACTAATTGGATCCATGTTTAAGTCATGTTTAATGTTTATCCTATGTCCCCTTTTGAATTGAATTAAAAATTTCATGGGAACAAATTAATCATACCATAGACTTAGATTAATTTTTATCCTAAGGCTTGGTCATGTTTTTTAACACAACCAAACCTTTAGCCAAAAATCTTATGTTTGGTCTCTTTTATACCCCATGATCCATTTATTACCTTCTATCATAGATTTGTATAAATATTCATATGGTCCCTTTATTATAAGGCTTATCATATTTATTAATATAATAAAAACCTTATGCTAAGACTTTATGCTATCTTTATTATTCATGAAGTCCTTTTTTTAGGTTTCTAACCTTGGTCCAAAGTCTTTATGCCTTTCTCCCTTTTAATTCATGGGTTCCCCTTTAATATTTTAATAAATTAGCTTAAATATTTTATCCTAAGTCCTTTATATATGCTCTCAAGCTTAACTTTTGTTCTTGTTTATAGGATCAATGATCCACATTCACTCAAATGAGATTGATCGAATGGTGTGAGAGGAGTCAAGACTTTAATAGAGCCCAAGATTAGTAAGAGGGTGACAAGTTTCACCTTCTTGATAAAATATTTTTTAGAAACCAATGGTATTACATCCCTCAAATCTTGATTCTAGGGTCTGCATGAGCTTAGTATAGTTGATTGAATGATGCATGTAATGTTGACTTATCAAAGATTCTATTGAGCTCCATGGGGGTGAAAAGTGTCACCATCATGGGAGTCTATTATAAATATAAAATGATGCATGAGAGCCTAATATAAAGATTATATAATTACCAAGTAGTCACCACATGGCACATACAAGAAATAGGATGAACCTGGGAATAACAAGTAGCAATCTCAGTAGAGAGCATCATAGACATGTTTAAAATTGATGGTCATGCACCCATTAATGAAATTCATGTGGACATCAAACTATGGTCATGATGACATCAATTTTAATAGAACAAAGAGCCAATATTATGTGTTTAAAATTGATAGTCACACACCTATCAAATATGTTCATGCAAATGTCAAATCATAGTCGTGAGGATGCCAATTTTAAAATAACAAAGAATTCTAAATATGAGTTTAAAATTGATGGTCACGTGCCCATAAAAAATGTTCAAATTGATGTCAAATGATGGGAATATAGACATTAATTTTAAGACAACTACTTAGATCCAAATTCAAAGGTAATGGTCATATTTTGAATAGTGATGAGTAGGATACCACAGAGACACCATAAAAATGCCACATCAAAGCCATGTGAGCTCAATGTGCCAATTTAGAGACCATGCAGACCTGGTAATGTAAAGGTAGGGATATAATCTCATTATTTTTGAGCTCATGGCCATTATTGGAGTATTTTTATAACTTGCAAAAATGCCCTAATGAGGTGATGACCATAACTAAACCCTGTGAGCATTATGTTTGATCCGAAGGGAGTTGAATTGTCACCTATGTAAAGATAATTCAAGATAGAGTCTATTATCAAGTAGTCTAAAAGGATTATTATCAATGATAGGTAACCTTTCCTATATCCTCAACCATCTTTGAGATATGATAGTGTATGTATTAGGTAACATCAGAAAGTAATAAAGACCTGACAATAGTAACAAAGCACTTCATCAACCAGAGGATTCTCAAAACCAAAATATTCCTCCTATGACTAAACCTTATCTATTTTAAAAGTGGAATATTTTATTTGTAAAGGCATGCATTATTTTTGAAACACACTACCTATAGATCAATTCATTGGGAAAGTATAGTGTATTTTTAGAACATCTGTGGAAAGGACAACTATCCCTACACCTATACTTTTTTAATTGGTTAGGACTAACTGACATTATTACTTGCATCTTATAAAAGGATAATTTTCAATTTTAAAGAAGGAAGGGGGAGGTATTAGATCCAAAATTACTTTGTAAACTTAGACCAATTAATATAAATAAGGAATTCTGCAAAGATTGTCTAGTTTTGATTATGTTCATTATTATCATGGTTTCTATCTCACTTGTTTGTTTTGATTTATAGATTTGAATGGTCCTTATTAATTATTGGCATGCACCTTTAATTATGGATTTTTTAAATTTTGCCAATGCTAGGTTGACTGAAAGTCCTTAGGTTGATTTCATTTTCTTACTCTTCTTGCATTTGAGCTTATGTTGTTTGCCTACAAGGCAAATATTTAAATTGAACCAAGTTCTTATTTGAATTTTTTCCACCTTCTATAAAAGTTTTCTTGATTTGTAATAGGATTTTATCCTATGATAATTCATGTTACACATTTTTTAAGTGCATGTCTAGATGAAATCTAAACTTTATCATGATGTTTGAAATGAAGATAAGTAACATTCCTTTTTGCCCTACCTTTCCTTTTGCTTCTTTTTTAACTAGATCACCTTAATTTAATTGTCATTGTAAATATCCATCATATATTAGTTATTGACCTAAATTCACTATTCTTAGTATAGATACTTCATATTTTGCATAGATCCATTATTTGGACATGATGGCTCTCAACCACAAAAATTTATAAATAGCTTGAAACAGTCGCTTGTTCTACCTCTATTCCATCAAAGATAACATGATTATCACAACCTAAAACTCATGCACTAAATTCTTAGTAATTCTAAAATAAGAAGTGTTTCTTAATCACTCTGGGCACTTGTGATACACATTTAGGCATCAACAATGTGAATCAATGATAGAAAGTACAAAGAGGCATTATTTATAAAAAAACTTAGAGAAATTTTAATAAATTACAAATTATTATATTATTATTTTGATTATATCCACCATTTATGAAACATAATGGTAAGGACAAGAATATGATGAAGTAAAATATGATAATGAGGTCAAAGTATGGGATACCTTAGAGGAAACCAACCTAGAATATAGACAATCCATGCCCCATCTGATCATGCAAATATAATTTAAGGAGAATTTATGATTTTATATGATATCCAAACATTTATACTATCCCAAAAGGATATTATACTAATCAATATTGTAATAATGAAATGATTAAAATAATTTTATATATAATGGGTGGTAGAATAAAAACAATGATGAAAACAAAAAAATATAGAAGTAATGGCTCTTTTCCTTTGCAATCTCAAAAAAAGTAGCCACAATATAATTTCTTAGTAAACAAGACAGAGATGAAATGGAAGGATGGATAGTTGATCTCAAAATTACATTGGGATCCATGGGATGAACACTCGTGAGAAGGATAGAATAGGAATCTTCCACATAGAACTAGAATATTCTCTTTGGTGGGATAATTTAATTGGCTAAAAAGGGATCCTAGTGGGCTTAATCCCATAGGAATTTTTTTGAAGAGTAATTTTATGAAAAATACCTTTTAAACACCCTTTTGGAGAAATAAAAAGAGGGTTTTCGATCTATATGAAAAAAGATAATAATGATAAATATATAAGTGAGCCACTTTTATGGGTAAACCTCCATAATATTACACTAAGAATAAAATTATCAATATCATGAATTGGCAAGCCTTAATCATCATTATTTATGTACATAACTAGGCATGTTCATATGCCTTCATCCTAATTAGGTTATCCTACATAAAAAACTAGCTAATGCATGAAGAGATAAATGTTAAGTGTGTCATAAGTTAGCCTTTACGTATCCCAATACATGTCATAGGCTAAGGGTGTATCTTAATCCCTTGTCAAAAAATATTTGTATGTAACATTTGTCATTTGTGTATGTATTTATATGAATGTTGTGTCCTCCCATGTCACATCATCTTTAAGTAGGTTCTTATACTTAATAATAGAGTCAATTATTACCCTCACTTACATCCTATTGAGTTAAGTATTGACAATTCATTTTGGTTCCAAGATCATTATTATATATTCAATAAGCTTCGGTTAGTCTTTTAGGATGGAAATGTTTTCACCAAAATAAAAAATACATGAAATACTAGGTTATTTTATTGACTAAGGAACCTCTTTTTGGTGTTGAATTTATTCCTAGAATTATTAAAATTTTGGGCACACTTTCAAATAAGAGGTGATGGATGGAGGATAATAATCATGAAATTCCTAAAGTGGACACCTTTTAGGAGAATTTTATTTTTAAATTATTCTCTCTATTGGTATATCTTCAACAAAAACTAAATATTTATATATGGAACGTCTATTAGGATTTGTGCATTGGATTATTTTTATTCACTAAAAATAATTTTGTTGTAGGCTCTACTAATCCCTTTCTGATAATATTTTACATTTAATGAGAGATTACCATTGATGAGACCATAATATATCTTATTATATTAGTAAACAATACCATTTTCTCTTTCATAAATCATGTTTTAAATTGGACTTATATGTAGCTTTAATAAATTACACTTGTTTAGAATGAAATATGGAAAATATATATAGTCTATTCTTTAGGATTTATTATAATCTACATTATTTCTATTTCATAAAAAAATCTTGAAGAATATGATAAACACATCTCCAAAAAGTTTGTCAAGGATTGGAATTGTAGAGAGGTGGTCTTCAATGGAATCTCTATAGAAATAATGGAGTAATTGATAGCTCAAGTGACTAGATTAGATATGGAGGCCACTAAAAAATTTTAAAATAGGAATAAATTACAATGAAGAAAAGGAAAAGTTTTTACTAGAAGGGGATGTGCTTCTTCCTGTCTACAGTGCATTTGACTGGGAGACACATCCTTCTCCATTTAGCAAGGTAGAAAATTAGGCCATGTTCTATATCATGTTGGAAGCTAGGAAAAATATTTTCCATTAGTCTCACTTCCTTTTCATTAATTAATTCAGACATAATATTTGTTGGAGCTTACCCTTTTACATATTACATTTACTTGAAAGCTCCATTATGGATGGAAAACATGAAAAGAAGAGTGAACCATTGCATCATGCAGTAATTTGTATGATATTTAAGTATTTTAGAGGGATGAACAAGATTATTCTATATTTTCCTCCATCCAAACCTAAGTTTTATGGTAGTAGGGCTCATTCTAATTTGAGTGGTCCAAATAACCCTATTCTTAGTAAACATGGTATTCAAAAATAAGGGTTTGTACAAAATCTAGATAGATAATTAAAAGCATAAACTAAGGAGATTTTCCAAAGTAAAACATGATAAGGAAGGGTAATTTCTTCATAAAAATGGTGATTATAAGGAATATATATATGTAGTTCAAGAGGAAGAGGCTTTGGAGGGGATAATTTTTTTTTAAGGATGAAGCCTTGAAATATAATAAGAAGGGGAAGACTCTAATTGGTGATGTTGCTACTAAGCACAATGGGGAGGAGATTCAAAGCCCTACTCATAGGCCTTCCACCTAGGATAAAGGATTAAATTTTGAATGTGATAGAGTGGTTGAGTTTATTATTAGTCAAAGTAAAGTTGATAATATTAAGGAGGATCTATATCTTCAAAAGGTGATTCTCAAGTGGTTTATGTGTGAATTCATAGCCAAGAGTGAATATACCAAGTCTCTTTCAGCCTTGGTTCCCTAATAGAATATTTTGGATGTGTAAAAAGAGATGGACACCTAATTTAATAGGTTGAGGGATAGGGTTTAAATCCTATAAAGGGATAATGTTGGACTTAAGGAGAATGTTAAATCTCTTGTGGAGGTTAGAAAAGTATTAATGAAGGATAACATCACTAGCCTTAGGACTCTTAAAACTATTTTGAGTACCATGTATAAAGGACGTAAGCCTTCCACATCTCAAGCCCAAAAGTTTAGTGAATGTGATAAGGATATTGGACTATCTCCCCAAAGGTTTCAATAGATTAATTTAGTTCTAAAGATATGTATTAGAAGTTGGGAGGAGGCCTTAGGAGGTTATAACTCCTAGTTTCTTTCTAGTTGTTCTTAGGTGTTTTTCTTATTATTTTTGGTTTGATGTTGTTATTTTTTATCTTTATCAGACACTATTATTTATTTCAGCCTCAGGGGCGTAGTCTACATGTTCCTTGTATAGGTTCAGGTCCCTAGTAAAATACCTAGCTTTACCCTTAATAAAAAAAGATCTTAAAGAATATATGTCAATTATTGTCTATGTAGGTTGAAATGAGTCATCAATATAAATATCAAAATTTGAAGTACTAAAATACCAAATTTGTGACAACCTTGAAGCAACTCTGAAGATCATTAATACCTTCAAAGACATATAAATAATATCCATATTTATTCAATAGCTCTTGAGATATGTGGATTATTGATACAAGAGCATACAAGGTATACAAGAAACCTTGAATCAGCCAAAAATAGTTTGTTTGCTTTTGTGTTTTTTTTTTTGGAATATAAATATAAAATACAAATGGATAAGTTATGGTAAAAAGGTAAAATTGTCATCAAGAGCATATTCATCCTAAATATAATTTAATATTTGGATTATTCTTGAATAATTATATAAGTTCAAATAAATAATCATCTTGAAATGAGTTTTTATGTAAAATTTATGAGTGTTTGAATCTATCTCTGAAGATGGACAATCTAGCTTTGAAGATTCATAGTCTAGTTCTAGAGATGCATAGCTTAGCTCTGAAAGATTCCCATAATTGACTCAATAGATACCCATAATTAATTTTGGGATTTAAATTACCAAAACCATAATGAGATAATGTTTTGGGATAAGTTTTATAGTTTGTATGTGTATATAAATTCTATAAATATAAAATTCCAAAAATAGACATCAATAAAATTCAACTCCAGAATCTACAATTTCAAGAACATGAAAGTAAATATCTCTAGAGATGATTGCTACCTATTTTTATAAATTATTTATATGAAATCTATTTATAGTATTTCTAAATAAGGCAAGATATTTATAGCATTTCAAATACTATGAATATATAAAACATCAATTTGTTGGAGGGAACCAAATTGGCCAAGATTATGATTGATTATCTTTTACAAAATACAAAGTTGTTGGGAAGAAAACAAAGCACCTAGATTCTCTCAAACAAACTAGAAAATGGTGTATTTATGAATCTAATATTTCCCACTATTTTCTCTTTGAATAATGAGGATTTTTTTATTCTCAAAATAATGTAAGAACCAAAATTGTTATATTATTATACTCAAATAAGAATTGGTTTCAAAAATAATTTATGAGGTTGTTAGACTATAATAAGAATTAGTTTTAAACTAATTTTTTAGGTTGTAAATATTAGGAAATAAATTATAAAGCTTATTTTTTAAGTTTTTATTATTAAACAAGAAGTTGTTGAAAGAATTTTGTTATCAATACAACATTCTCATTCATAGTTGGTAGTAGATAGATATTTTTTAAGTTGGACTAAATATTGAATAAAGGATTTGAGAATTTCTAAATTTTCTTGATTATAATCATTTTTCTAAGGGGGGTGAAAGGGCCCACTTGAACTAAGGAAGAAGGTTAGTTTTTATTTATACTTTATATATTAAATTAACTTATGTTTTATTTTCATTTCAAAATATTTATTTCATTCTTAGAGTATCATTTACCTTGAAAACTAATTGGATCCATAAACCAATAGTTGTTTAGTTTCCTTTCATGAAATGTGTGTTTTAATTCCTACAATTTTAATTCTAAAAATGTGTTTACTTTTATATAAGTGTGTTTAATTTTAGTAAGTGTGTTTACTTTCCTAAAAACATGTTTAATTATAAAATTTTAATTCATGTAAGTTTGATGTTAATAAAATAACTATTACTTGAATGTATTTTGTGACCTTTTGCATATAGCCTTCAAACACTAACCTTGGCTTAATAGGACATTAACTAAATTCAATTGATTAAATGAAGAGTATTGAAAATACTCATAAACCATATATGATATATTTTTACAAAACCCTATCAACTCAAACCTATTTCCTTCCATATGAAAACATATGAATAATTTATAAAAGCTCATATAAATTATGAGAAACATCTTAATCCATTATAATTCCAATAAAATATTAGTTCCATGTGAAAACTTAAAACATGGGGATTTGTATAATTTAGTCCCCCATAGTGAGTTTAATACTATGGAATTTTCATAAACAATTAATAGTACCCACATCTATAACCATGACTTGAATTTTTTGTGTTAGATAAATGAAAGAGTTCAAACAATAATTCAACTTATCATGAATGAAATTGTTAGTACTTATTGAGTAAATCAATACCATCAAAAAAATTTCTTCAATAAAAAATACTACCTTGAGATTTTTATTGGGTGCTATCACTTGATAGTGCATGGAAGGTGATGGTTGGGAATCTACATACTCTAGCTCATCAAAAACCTATACTAATTTTTATTCATAATCTTCTTATTCATTGATGCCATCAATGTATAACAACTATTTTTAGCTCATTTATGTATGAAATTATCTATACTATCACAATTAAAAAAATTTACTTTGTCCCTTTTTTAAAAAATTTGTTCATACATTTTTTGTTGCTAGTATAACTTACCCTAGTTCCTATAAATTCATGGAACCCATTTTTTGACATTTGTTTTGTTCCTAATTATAGTCATGACTAGTTGGTCTTAGAAATATCAATTTTATTTATGGGTATTCCCAATTCACATGTTAAATTGGGTCATAAAACTACCTTCATTTGAGATACCATGTCTGTGTGAGATAAAATTATAAAAAAACACTTAGCATGAAAGTGGATTTTTGACCTCCTAGTTTGCCTTTGAAAATATGGCTTGATTAGCTCTTTCAAGTTGTTCCATGGGGTATTTTTTATTTTCATGATAAATCATCCTCTAAAACCTATCTCATTGAGATGAACAAGCTTGTATGATAAAATTTCATATGTTATACTTGATCCAAAAAGTAATTTTTGATGCTCCCAATTAGGTTTGTTATAACTCAACATAAAATTTATTAATTACTAGACCTAATTGGGCTTCTAACCCTCGATTAGGTATTTAAGGTTTAAAATTCCATGCATTAGTTTAAATTGGGGTTTTATTTTCTATTTTAATTATTTTAAATTTGTTTAAGTCTCCAATAACTAATTGAAATACAAAGTTTGATTAGGTCTTGGGGGTCATGTTCATTTTGTAGTTATAATTGGGTATATGAGTCATGATTAGGTCTTGAATATTTATTGAATATATCATAGTTATAGCCAATATTTAAAATATTAATTAGGCATTTATTGTATTGAGGTATCCTTCACTTTGGTAGTCATGACTTAAGTCCTAATTGGGTTTTAGTTTGTTCATGGATTTAATGATAGTTGGGGAAATTTCCTCGACTATGTCATGAGGAGTATTAAGATTTCCCTATATACCTAGCCATAGGAAAAACCTTGACCAGGTCTAAGGCATAGCCTTTGAAGCTTAGTAGTACTAATCAGGGCCTAGACCCTGAATGGGTCTTGGGTCCCATCCTTTTTTTCTTTAGAGAGTCCCATGCAGACTTTGAATCTTGAATACAATAATGAGATCTTCACATGAAGACCATAGTTCTAATTGTGGGTACCAAACCAAATTAGGTCTTGGGGACCTGCACTTAAAATTTTAATGTTGAATATAATTTTATCAAGGTATTAAAGGCTTGATTAGGTCATAGACCTAGGCAAAAGTGCACCTGAGTTCTAATCATGAGTTGAAATCCCAATTAGAATTTTGATTCTTAAAATTTAAAAAGTACATTTTAAACGTTGTATGTTTCCTCCCATAATATTTATTAGGTTTTTTATGCCATTTATAGCCCATTTTTGGTTTTTATAGATATATTAGGTCTCATTTATTCATTTTGTTAACCATCTATGTTGTTAAAATCTTGTTCTAGCATGGTCATTTGGGTTTTTTCAATTTTACAAAATATTTATTGAGGTAAATTTTATTTGCATTTTCATTGAATATTTTATTAAAAAAAATAAATGCTAAATTATATTTCTTTTCCTTTTTGTAGGTATAAAGTGTAGAATGGAGAATTTGGATGCAACATTTGGAGGGAGATGGAGTTGATGGTTGCATTAACTCTCAACAACATTTTAAAATAAAAATGCTTCCCTTTGAAAAGTGATTTTTTTATATAACTATGCATTTTTATTTTATAATGGTTGTCTTTTTCATTTCTTTAAGGAGAAAATTTAAGTCGGTCACTTATTTTATGCATTTTCTTGTTGTTGAAGTGTAATTCCTATCCCTCACTTGTTATCTTATCGTTAAGTTTGTGAATTTTTAATAGAATGATCATTGTGGATTCAAATTTTATTTTAAAAACAAATTTTTTTATTTATCTAAGCCTTTGGATTGGTGTTTTAAATTTGTGTATCTGAATGGTGGTTGTATTCATGTATTTCATCATCTAGTTCACTTAGACACTTGCATAATATTTATTTATGATTGTGTGTATAATGATCTGATGAGAGATTGATTTTTTAAGTTAAATTGATAAAGAGATTTAAATTCATATACATTATAGTAGGTATTTTCCCCCTTTTGTATTTTTTTGTAAATTATTTAAACTAGGGTTTATTTAATTTATATGTAATTTGCTTCTCATGTTCATCTTGATTCTATAAATTTTATCCATTTTTATTAATGCATTGTCGAAAGTTTATATTAAAATATAATTAATGTCATTTATTAATCATTTTGAAATGATATATGTATTTAATAAACTAATTAAAACTAGTTGCATTTATCTTACCAAAAATTCAAAATGTTGATTAAATTGGGAAAATTTATGTGCACATATTGTTGTTTTTGAAACATGTTTAAAAACCCATCTTCCTATAATGAAAAAATGACATTTTCCTAAAAAAATTTAAAAGACTAAAACAATTTTATAACTTTAGGAACCAGCAAAGGCCGCTTGTATTTGAACATTTTTTTGTATACTAAGTGACCCACTATGTTGTGAATTAGAAATAATATACCTTAGGGAGATCCTACGGGCCTCCTTTTAGGAAAGGTTGGATGAGAGACCATCTTTCATTCTTTGGTGTGATGAATGACCCATTGACAATGTTAACCTAATAGTATATGGGAATGATGGCATAAAAATGTTACTATCTCTAATGCTAGTGAACATGTGTCCATTGGTAATGACCATTGCTCTTTACTCTACCTTGCAATGAATACAATGGAATATATTATATAACTTTAATTAAATATGAAAACAACAATTTGGATGTGATCCTTGAACACACCTACTTAGAAACAAGTTATTCAAGTTCACCTCCATCATGTTCTCCACTCACAAGGACAAGTTATGTAATTTTTATCTATAATCTTTGAAAAATATTATTTGGTATAGTTTTTCAAACTAAATTAATTAATTTTCATAACATTTTTATGATTTTGAAACTTTAATTCATTATTAAAAACTATCTATTTGACATTGAACCCCCTCTTTTTATTTTGATCACAAAGCCATTGAAAGAAAATGAATTCCTTAGTTTCTCCATGGAATTTCATGTACATCAATACATTTATCCATTTGGTTGTCTAAGTGATTATATTATTCCTATATAACTCACATATTTTAACCTTTAGCATCTTGTTTTGTAGCCATGAATGGGAACCAAATAAAATAAGTACTATTTTGGTTTACATTGGGTTAGACAAAAAATAGATAATGGTTGGATTATGTATTAATGACTTGTGGCTGATTTTGAGAATTGAGTTTTAAATTCAACATTTTATCAAGTCTCTACTTGATCCCATCTAATTAGTGATTGTGTTTTACCATATTAGACTATATGTTATATGTAGTCTACTTGTCTTACTTATGAATGGCCTTGAGAATAAAGTAGGCATTTTATAATAATAATTATATTGATCTTCCTATTATGAATGACATAAATGGGGAAGGAATACTTTCACTTGTGAAGTAAAAAATATGTCTTCAAGATGAATAGGTGATTTGGGCCATAGGGGAGGCTACTCCTCTATCCCAAGAATTTCATGTGGATATTACTAAGGAACTTGAGGCTCAGGACCTTAAAAGTAACAAAAATGATGTTGGAGTGATCTACATCTACCTATAGAATTGGTATAACACTCATGACAAAGGAAATACAAGTACCTAAGCTTTGAGGATATATGATGGTGCCTTCTTGATAGGTGTCATATAAAACTAAAGAGGAAAATTAAAACATGAAAATAAATGTATCTAAATAATATTGGATAGCTTAAAAATTCATGGAAGAATGAGTACTCATTATGTGTTAATCATAAAATCACTTCACTAAATTTGACGGTTGACTATCCATAGTTGAGTATATTTCTTGTGATTATTACTTCTCTAAATGTTTATTGTAAGCTCTATAGTCTTATTATTAATGCCCATAGGTCTTTTTAAAAGTTTGATTATATTATTTATTTTTTTATTTATGTGATATAATAATACATAACTTTTGTATTATTCAGATTATTTAATGTATGATCATAAAATATATAGTTAAATGCTAAAACAAAATATGATTGAATAATTTCACCTCTATTTATGGAAAGTACTAAGAGTATTTATATACTTAACTTGTTATTATTTCAGGTAAGTTTGATACTAAATGCAGGTGATTCAAATGGATATAAAATTTATTAAAATTTATTTTGATTAAGACATGAGTGGATGGATATTATTGGGTGGGTCCATTAATATCTAGACCTTGCATCAATACAAATGTTTCTACTATTTTTAGATGCATCCCTATGAATTGTGCCTTAATTTTTTGGCATAGGTCACTGGTCCTACTTGAAAACTTTCTTCATGTGAGATATTAGGTGATCATTTTATGTTAAAACATGTCTCCTCCACTTAAAACCACTAGCTCCACTTTTGATGATAAATCTAGGCCTATAAAAAGGGAAGAGAGGTGGGTTGAACTAACCTCAAGCACTCCCCAATGAATATTTATGTGATTCCTATCATTCATATACTCCAAGGAGCAATGAAAATCATATGTAGTTCTCCCCATTAGGTGTACATGTGCAACGGTGTTATTTTTATGAATGTAACCTATATTCTAGATTTTAACAATTGAAAATTGCAAACTTGGCTAAGGCCTAGTCCTTGTGATATATTTATATATTTTGAAGTTTAGGGTAGTTACTTTGAATGTGTATGTGATATATTATGATTTCTTAGTGATTTATTAATAGTGATAGCTGATGAAATAGGATTAGGCATATTTTGTATTTATATATAACTTGTTGGGTAATTTATTATGCCACTAATTTTTGAAAGTTACATATCAACCCGTAAAGATAGTTTGAATTTGAAAAATGAACATAAATTGGTGGTGGGATAGGTTTATCAAAGTTAGATTCCTTTAGAATTCCATAGGCATCTAATTCTAATGTATTCATATAATAAGAAGGAATACTAATATAATTATCTACATATATTTTGGATATGATAATTAAAAAGTTGGGAATATGCTATAGAATTATTTTAGGTGACCAATAGAAAATTAAGAAGGTTTGGCCCAGAAGAAGAAAGTGTATAGGAAATAATGGTGTGGAAAATACATATGTGTATGCATAGGTTGTGTAATGTAGATATAGGTCAAGATTTGTTGGAATGAAAATGATTGAGGGGTGGGGGGGTGAATCAGTCTTTAATAAAAATTTATACAATCTTACCTAAGTAATCATTGATCATTTATACAAGCATGTACATCTTAGCAAGCATAAACATCTATTCATAAGAGCAGGAAACATATGATAATAATATGTATGTGGTAAACCCTCCATGGGAATAAAAACCATTGATGATGAAAATGGAATAAAATATCATAATATAAACACCAAATTTAGTGAAACACCAACTTCACATGGAATACCAGCCCCAACCAGTTAAGCACCAACTCAACTAGGCTTTTGCAAGTACCAACTTAGAAGGAAACACCAACCCCCTAGATGAATCAAAAAAATCTAATAAACCTAAAAAAAATGGTCAAATTTATAAAAATATGTTTATCATACAATATATTATGATCTCCTTATTCATCTCTTCACACACTTCTATCATTCTCAAACTGGCCTCTAGCCTTCATCACTCAACTAGCCCTCTTCTTGACTTCGTTAGGTCATATGAAATTGATAGTCACACACAAAACCTTTTTAAAATGTTCATAAATAATAATATATATTGTTATAATGGTATAAAATACCTCTTTCTACTCTACAATATATATTATTATTTTCTTACACCTATCACACCCTAATAGGCCTAAAATTGTCTAGTATTTATATAAGTTTCTTGCTCATATACTTCTTAGTTAGATAAACAAACTTAAAATATTAAGTCAGCCATAAAATTAATCTTAGGAAATATCATATACATGGATAAAATGTTCTTTGAATCCCTTTAGTTCTAACCTTTCTCAAATAGGCCTTATCTCTCCTTTAGGTCTCATGGAGACCTAATCCTATTAGGCTTACTTAGCAAAAGTCACCATTTTATATTTTTGAAAAACTTAAAACACATTACATGGTATAAAAATTTAATATTACATACCAATATACCATTTAAAATATAATTTAGGCTATATAACACTTTTTATCTCAAATCACTACTTGGAGCACAACATTAGTACTATTCATATTAGGCTTATGCATACCCAGAAAGTCTATCTTGAATAATTGAAGCATAAACAAAAAATTTACAAACAAACTTGAAAAAAAATTAATATACATAATATATATGACTATTAGATTAAATAAAATACAGAGAGAAAATGAGATTGAGAATAGCAGAGCACACATTCAACGTTCAACCAAGCATGAAGGCCTATTAAATAGGCAAACAAATGAAATACCCATGAAGCATGAGACGGGTATAATAAAATTAACCTATGTCGGCTTGCATGAAATAACAAAGGCCGAATAAACAACTAACCTCTTAACCAAAGTGGTTAAGGAAACTAACCAAAATAAATTACCTTAACCACTTTGCTTAAGAGGTTAGTTGTTTATTCAGCCTTTGTTATTTCATGCAAGCCAACATAGGTTAGTTTTATTATACCCGTCTCATGCTTCATGGGTATTTCATTTGTTTGCCTATTTAATAGGCCTTCATGCTTGGTTGAACGTTGAATGTGTGCTCTGCTATTCTCAATCTCATTTTCTCTCTGTATTTTATTTAATCTAATATGGTTTGTATACCATATTAGTTAAATCAAAACTAAGACACTGGTGAAAATGGTTTGCAACAAATTTCGTGATGCTTTCTCTCTCCTTGGCTCTCCACTGGGCGCCTGAAGCTCCTCCCTGGCAAGACACCGACCTCTCTCTGGCAAGATATAGATTCTCAATCTCATTTTCTCTGTGTGTTTTGTTTAATCTAATAATGACATTATAGTCATCAAAATGTGAATTATATTTCATAACTTAGGGTAAAAAGGCTCAAACCCTTCTTTTCAAGTAGCTCACTTAGAACTACCAACTAGCCTAAAAACACAGTCAAGGAAGCTTAAACTTATGAAACCTGAATGGTAACATCCAAGGAATTAAAAAAATGAAAATTATCTTATAAAATAATTATAATAACCTCCAATAAATAGATCATAATCTCTAATGGAAAATATTGGTCTTGTAGACCAATCTATTGACCTTCTCTCTCACAGTCCTTACTCAAGTGGACACGCCATTTTGGATTTGATGTTTTAACCTATTAAACTAAATATAATACATTATAAAAAGAATTTATAGGTAATTAAAGTATAAAAAAAACACCATGTCCATTTTATTGGTTGAATATTTTGTTGATCAGCATACTGATAAAAAAAATAGGTCTGATCAGCCAAAGTAGGAAGATTAGTCATCCAAATGTGTAGTTTTACCACATCAAATAGAGACTGATATCTCCTCTCATCAAGGGGAGGTTCCCTATATATATATATATAAATATATATATATATAATAATACTCAAGGGTAGGACAAACCATCCATCTCTCTTTTTTCAGAGATGATGCATGCAGATCAAAAGAGAAATCTCAAGGGAAATGATAGACAACACTCCTATTCTTTTAGAATTACTATTTATCCAGCCACAAGAGTACTCCTAGTAGTAACAACAAAATGTAGCAAAGGATGTAATAAATATAAAATTGAGATGCAACACAAAGTCTCTACCTGAACTGCTCAAGAGTAAGATATGAAGGATAATGAGGGCACAAAGTCATCCCAAGGTCCTTTACATAGAAATGAAAAGAAAACACACTAAAGGCAATTATGGGGGCACAAAGTCTCTCCACACTTGACTCTTCAAGACACCTTCCTGACTACTTTCACTAATTCTTCTTGTTGAATTAAAGGAACATAATATATATTAAGGAAAAAGACATAAGAACAGTTTCCCCAACAACAAAGATATCACAACACAAAGTCTGAAAATCACTTGTTTTCTTATTCCAATAACAAAATATGATTAACAAACTAAGCTCAAAGTCTCAAAAGTGCCTTTAAATTTGGGCAGAGGTTCATTTTGATTGTCAAAAAGATATCCTTTTACAATAGAAAAGAGTCCCTTATATAGCCACTTTAAGAAGGACTCGAGAATAGTAACACATCATGTTGCATTGGAATCTGTTAAGAAGACAGGCTAGAACTTATGAGCATTTTACCCATTTGATGTTATCAATGAAGGGAAACAAGTCATGCTTATTGAAAGTTTGCAACTTTTGATGTCCACCTGGTGATCTGATTCTTCTTCATCATTCCTCTTTTCTGGTTATTTGAATTGGGTCTTAGATTTAATTCGATGCTTTGTTCCTTAGTCATTTTTTGCTGGTCTTTAGCAATTAATGCATGACACATTCCACTACTAAACAGGTGAAGACATGTGGCAAGTTCCATGGGACTCTAAAAAATGTTTATTGATGTAGGCTTTGAAACTTATTAGAATCTTAGAATCGTGGGTGTAGATACTTGTCACTCTCCACAGATTTACAAAGGAAAAGATGGCATTTTCTACTTGCCTCTTGAGAATCTTGTGGAAGATTACACGTGTCGGCATCCGTTGCATTTTAGAAACAATATAGAACTATGCGTAACTCATTTGGATTCATGTGGATGATGCCACTTGGCATGTTCTGCTTAACTTACAAAGGACACATGGTGGCTTCCATGGCTCTTAGAAGCAAAGTGAAATGAGACTCAGAAGATGACATATTTTTTGAGAGCCCTATGGAAGATGACACATGGTAGTCTCTGTTGTGCTTTAGCAGCCTTTGAAAATACTAGGGACATATTTTAGATTAACGTGGATGATAACACGTGGTAGTTTCCACTGTGCTCAAAAAATGATTAGGATGAGCTTAGAAACTTGTTTGAAACTCGAATGCAGACACGTGTCACTCTCCACGAAGTTATAAATGAACAGGTGGTAGCTTCCACTCATCTTTAGAGAGTCAAGTGGATAATGACACATGGCATGTTCCACTTTCTTCAATAGCTCACTAGGGGTCCACCACAATCTTTATGAAAATAAGAAGCAGAAGGGAGAAATTGCAAAGATTTGACACTTGTCAGCTTCTGCTAAATTTTGCAAGGGACACATGGCATGGTCTGAATACATTTGTTAGTCACGTAGATGCAGACACTTGGCATGTTCCACTTCATTTAGTCACTTGTCCCTTGGCCCACCATGGTCTTTGTTTAAAACAATGAAGCTAAGGGAAGAGACTGTGGATATTGACACTTGGAGGCCCCCAATAAGCTTCAAAAGGGACACGTGGCAATATCTGCCAATTCAAAGAAAAAAGTTTAGTGGGGCTCAGCCATTGACACTTGGTAGCATCTATGGTACTCTATCAAGATTTTGTCTCAGTTCATTTGTTTTCCTTGGTCACTTTTTGCCACAGGAATTCCCTTCATAAGGGCACTTGTGTCTTTGACTCTTGGGGCACTCCTTTGAACTTTGTCGCTTGAACCGACCGATTGAACCAACTTTGGTTCAACGGTTCAATGGTTCATTACCTTATTTTGGTTGAGTCCTTTTGATCTTCATTGAACCATTCCATTTAACCACAAGACGTTAAACCACTTCATTGAACCAAACATTGAACCAAGGTGGTTCAAGCCTCTTTTGTTTGAATGCTTGCCGATAGACATTTTTGATTGAAACAAAGCACTGAACCAATCTTGAAAATGACCAAGTGATAGAAACTGATTCTTTTGGTTTAACTCACCTATATAAATTGTGAATCCCATTGAACTTTTAGAAATTAACCTGTCTACTGAGTCTGTATATTTTGAGAAGCTTGAAAAATGAGGAATTTAAATGCATAGGACAATTTTTTTTTAAAAAGGGAAGAGATAATTTTGGTCTGTAGGACCAAAAAAGTTCAAATGTTGTCACAAAAATGAGTTATATTTTTGGGGGATAACACATTTCATACTTCAACTTAGGGTAAAGAGCCTCAAACTCATCACTACAATGTGCTTACCTAGATCTACCAATTTATCTTCAAACATAGTCATGGTGATAAAGACCTTAAACACTTGTGTAAAAACTTTTAGAGAATATTGATGAATTTGTATTATCCTATTATATAATTAGGTGTATCTCATATATAAATATACCATGGTCAATTGACAATATTGTTCTTCCAAACTAATCTCACAATCTTACACCTTCATTGTCTTATCTACACAAGACAAGTCAACCTATAAGAAACAAATTCATAATATAAATTGAAATAAAAAACATTTATCCAAAATTAAAATGTATTAAAGTTATTTATAAACTTATCCATGCATGTATATTCATCCCTAGTCCATGGTAACACTTCCATAATCAACTCCTCACTTCTGCGTGGTTTTCTCATTATCTACACCATTAGGCCTTTTAGTGATAGGTCAAATTTCATGTTTGGTTTATCACTTCTGAGGTATGTAACCTAATTATAAACCACCATGGAAATATAATTCAAGTTTCAATATTTAACCTCCATCTATTAAGCAAATTTGACTTGGTCAACTTTGATTGCTACGATAAATCTATAAGAAACAAGGCCTTTCCCATAGGGTCCACTCACTCCCTTGACAAACCAATCACACCTATAGGTGCTTGGGAGAGTTTAATATAACCTAAAATAACTTAAATATACATTAAAAACTAGTTTTTGTTTTCTTTATTAATATCTTTCTCTTTGGGTTAATGATAGGATTTTAGAGAGGGTTAACATTGTTTCTAGTGTTAACTATTGTTTATAAATCTTAGCCCCTTATTCCAAAACCAAATGGTTGGAAATTTTATCTAGGAAAATTTAACACATATTATTAATATATTAGGTTCTCATACAAATATTAAACATGCCAATGAGTACTTGAAAGTCCTTTTTGGGTTAGGAATCCTTCATTTTGTGCACACAAAAAGACCTCAAAACACTTTTTCTTGCCTTTTATTGAAAAATTTGGCCTCATACTTGGTAAACACACCTATTTAGAGCTATCACACCAATTAAAATTATCACATATTCATTATTACCTAGTAAACCGATCTTGATACCCTATTAGGCCATCATCTCTCTCTTTGCTCTTTAGGCCTTTGACCTACAAGTCACATTAGGCCTTGAAAATGACCTTCAAGCCTATTTACATGAATTCACCACCTCAATAACATGATAAATAAACCTATAACATGAAAAAAAATTACTTTTCATCCTTTATAGGTCCTGACAACACTTCATGGTACTTCATTTAGTCAATCAGGGTCTAAAACTACTCTAGTTGCATGATAGGTTTATAGGTCTTACCCCTATAGTCTGACCTTGAAACACAATTGCATGATAAAATTCCTAATATTAATACTTAAAAAAACCCTATACTACTTCTTATTCCTCTATCAATCTATTTTATTAGGACACCAATCTCATACATTCTCACAAGGTCTCTTCATGTAATGACTAGTGTCATGACTAGGCTTCTCAATCACTTGAAGTTTGAAAACTGACCTTGAAACACTCCTTGATGCTTATACACCTTGATCACATTCCTTTAATTATAATTATATTGTATCATACATCTATACACACCTATTAATTCTCTACATGCACATGCTTATTAGGATTAGGCTTTTCAAGACACCTAGTACTCAAAACATGCTTACCTTGACTTGAGCATCAAACATATTTATGACAACATTAAAATTCATCAATATAACCTTAATCATCACATTTAAATTATGAGAATAATTATTTTCCTTTAAATTATCTCTCAGTATAGAGATAATACGTCTCCTTCAAATTCTCTCTTGCCACATGGCTTTCTTATCACATACCACTTCACCATACATCTTTACTAGATGCACCTTGACATCAATAACATCAAACTTAACCTTGAAATCAATGACATAAACCTTTGAATTGAAATCAATTACAAAAATTATTAATAAACTCACTCTTTTTCATTTATGAAAAATCATTTTTTTAACTGATCATGCTCATCTCCCCTAGTCTAGTCAATATCCCTTCTTGCACTTTCTCCCCCTTTGACATTAATGACAAAGGGTCATCAATAGAATACCATATAGAAGCATACCTTTTTGATATAATATATAAACACATATAATATGAAGTATTTAAAGTAACATTCTCCATGCATACATTCTTTAAAATAACTTAGATTATAAGATAACTTCTCAATGTAGATCAAACTCAGTCACAAACTTGAATTTCTCCCCCTTAAATCAAGCATCTACCATACTTCTACAAACTAAATAGTGTCTCCATGGAGCCTAATGGAGTCACCTATTTCCATATATCACTAAAAAATTACAAATTTTAGGATATTTGCATATTTCCATGCTCTCTTCTAATGGAATGTCCTTCAATACCCTTTTAGGCTTGATTCACATTATAGGTTTGATCTCTTCATCATCCATTTGATCATCAATGTGGGATGACAATAGGCATTCCTGACCTATTTCACATTTGAAGCATGCTTTATCAAAATAAGTAGTACACTTGAGCTTATATACTAATCATGACTCATCTTCATTATCTTTGGTTTCTAAGCATTCATTTGTCTTTTCTCTAGCACTCTATAGGCTTAAAACCTCTTTTTTTGACTTGATGACCTTCTAACCTTGTTAGGATAAAAAAATTTAATGTGTCCATCATGACAAATATAAATAACCAGCTTATACATACCTCTTGATTGGTGTGAGTTGTGACTCCTTTCATAGTCCCATAAATACTCATTCTTGGAGGGTATTCTACATTCTCTTACTCTATGACCAAACTAATTGCACACAAAATAATAAACACTGAATGAATTGGCATACCTTATAGCATTGGGTTGTTTTATAGTTCTTTTTATGTTGACCTTCTTGTCTTAAATAGTTTTTTTTCTTGACTTTAGGTGCCTCCTTTTGGTATTATTTGAAACTAAGACCTATCTTGTCACTTTTAGACCTTTGGATACTCAATATGTCATATAGAACCTCAATGTTCTTTTCAAACCTTAGAAAGGTCTTCACCTTACTAGATACTTGATTCAACTCAGATTTAAAAGATTCTACTTTAGTTTCATCCCTGATGCACTCTTCCTTTTTAGCCTTTAGACTTATATTGACTACCTCCATCTATACCTAAATTTGATTGATGATCTCATCATACTCTTTAGAAGTGTTACTCATCATTTCCTCAAAAAAGACTATTTGCTCCTCATAGTCCTTAAATAATGATCTTATTTTGTGATTATTTTTCCTTTGGTACTTTCATTCCTATAGGGCACTTACCAATTCTACCTCAATATCTACTTCAACTTCTTCTTCATCTAATTATACATCAGCCATAATGCCTTTCCCACTTGAACCACCCTCATTGTTTGATTCTATGGCCATAAACAAAGTTTCATTGTTGTCATGTTTAGGTTCATGACTACCATCATCACTTTCATATGCACTTGAGTCACTTACATCACAAGATTTGTCTTCTTTAGTATATAATCTTCTTTTGTTCTTGAAAGTTCCTTTTCTAACTTCATACTTCCTAAAATCCTTATTCTTATCAATCTTATAGGTCTTCTTGTCATCTCCATGATGTTCATCATGTTATTCATTATTCTTAGATTTATCCTTTTTAGGACACTTGGCTGTAAATTAACCAATATTGCCATATTTGAAACATTTGAAGGGAAACTTAATTTTGTACTTATCATATTCAAACCTCAACTTCCTTGCAAACATGGCTATTAGTTGATCAGCATCAACATCTAATAATTCATCATAGTTAATCTTATTGGATTTTTAATTATTTTTAACTTTGAAAGTCACTTCATTATTTTGAGGTCTTCTTTCATTATTTCTCATCTCATGGGAAATAAAATTGCCATGAAGTCTATCCATGTCTAGCTTGTCTAAATCTTGTATTTTTTCTACTATAGACACCTTAGATTCAAACTTAGGAGTTAGTGATCTCAATACATTTTGAACAAATATATATTCTTTCACCTCTTCTCCTAACCCTATAATGACATTGACAATTTCATGAACCTTCAATAGGTAAGAGGCAACTCTTTCATCTTTAGACTTTCAAATTATCTCTAGTGAGTCAACAACTTGGCCATCTTCATGTTGGTGTCTCCTTCATATATGGTCCTCAATTTGTCCCATATATCTTTGGCTGATATAAAATTCATTACCTTCACAATCTCTACCTCTGATAGGCCATAAATAATGGCATTAATTGCCTTAGAGTTGTTTTTACTAGCCTTCTTACCTACTACATATGTTGGTGGAATGGGAGGAGCAATATAACCATCCATAAGTAACTGCCAAATATCATGTCCTTGTGACATAAAATATATATTCATCTAGACATTCCAAAATGAATAGTTAGATCCATTAAACAATAGATCCTTAATGTTAGAGAAACCACCTTAAGCTTTGTAACTATCCATCCTTGCTTCTAGGATCTCCTTTAGGATTTTATACCTATTTCAAAGGACCAAGATATGATACCAAATGTTGGAATAAAAATGACTAAGGGAGGGGTGAATAAATATTAAAAATATTTCTTATATAATATTACTTATGTAATCATTGGTCATTTAGACAAGCATGCACATCTTATCAAGCATAAGCATCAATTTATAAGAGCATGAAACACATTAAAACAATATGTATGTGGGAAACCCCTTAAAACCCATAGCAGAATAAAACCCATTGATGATGTAAATGGACTACAGTCCTATAATATAAACACCAACTTTAGTGCAACACTAACTTCACATAGAGTACCAACCCTAACTATATAAGCACCAACTTAGCTAGGTTTTAGAAAGCACCCATTTACAAGGATGTACGATCCCCCTAGATGACTCAGCACCAACTCATCCACCTATAACACTTTATCACCTTCATAAAATTTTGTTTTTCCTATAATAGATTATTATCTCCTTCATTAGATCTTCACACACTCCTATCCCTCTCAAAGTGGCATCTAGCCTTCTTAACTCAACTATCCCTCTTTTTGATTTGATTAGGTCATATGAACTTGATCCTCACACATAAAAACTTTATAAATTTTTCATCAGTAATATTTTATCCTCTTTTAATGGTATACAAGACCTCCTACTTTTCAGTATATATTATTGTTTACTTACAGTTATCACACCCTAATAGGCCTAAAATTGCCTAGTATTTATACAAGTTTCTTGTTCATATATTTCTTAGTCATCCAAAAAATCTTAACCTAATAGGTAAGACATTAAATTAATCTTAGGACATCTCATATACATGGATAAAATGTGATTTGAGTCCCTTTAATTATAACCTTTCTTAAATAGGCTTTATCTCTCTTTTAAGTCTAAAAAAAAATACATAAACACAAATTTTCCAAACAAACATGGAAAAAAATAAATAAATATAAGATATATTACCTTAGAGTAATCACCATGTGCATTAAAATTCATAACTTAGGGAAAAAAGGCTTAAACCCTTCTCTACAAGTAGCTCACTCAGAACTACCAACTATCCTGAAAACATAGTCATGGAAGCTTGAACTTATGAAACCTAAAGGTACACATAAAAAGACTTATAATTAATGAAAATGATCTTATAAAATAATTATAATAATCTCTAATATATATATATTGTAATCTCTAATGGAATCTATTAGTCTTGTAGACCAATCTGTTGACCTTCTCTTTCAAAATCCTTACTTAACTAGATAAGTTATTTTGGATTTAATGTTTAACCCTATTACATTGACTCATAGAAATTATACAAAGCATGGATAGGTCATTAAATTATAAAACAACAACACCATGTCCATTTCATATTTCACCTTAGGGTAAAGAGCCTCCAACCCATCACTACATCTTGTTTACTCAAATCTACCAATTTATATTCAAACATAGTCATGGTGACAAAGACCTTCAACACATATGTAGACACTTTTATAAATTATTGATGCATGTGAATGATACTATGATTTCATTAGTTATCTATAAAATATAAATATACCATGGTCAAGTGACAATATTGGTCTTCTAGACCAATCTCATAATCTTACACCTTCACTATCTTATCTACACAAGATAAGTCAACTTAGGAGCAACAAATTCATCATATCCACTAACCTAAAAAATATATATCCAACATTAAAATTTATTATATGTCTTGATAAAATTATACATGCACTTTTACTCATCCCTAGTCCATGATAACACTTCCCTAATCAACTTATCACTTTTACCTAGTTTTTCACTGTTTACACCATTAGGCCTTTTAGCGATAAGTCAACTTGCATGACCAGTTTAGCACTCATGAGATATATAAAATAATAAAAAACCACCATTTACATCTAATAAATTTATAAATATTCAACCTCTATCCATTTATCAACTTTCACTTGGTTGACTCTGACTGCTATAATAAATCTCCAAGAAATAAGGCCTTTCTTTTAGGGTCCACTCACTCACCTGACAAATCAATCACACTTGGGGATGATTAGTAGAGTTGAATACAACCTAAAATAAATTACATATCCATTAAAAACCATTATGGGATATTTTGATCAATATCTTTATCATCAGGTCAATGTTAGGGTTTTAGAGAGGGTTAACATTATTTATGGTGTTAACTAGTGTTTATAAATCTTAGCTCCTTATTCTAAAAACCAATGCTTAAAACATTAAAATAGGACCCTTACCCATAAAAAATTAATATATTAGGTTTGAATTTATAGGTTACATGTGTCAATGATTACCTTAAAGTCCTTTTTAGGTTGAGAATCCTTCATTTTATGCACACAAGAGACATCAAAACACTTTTTCTTGCCTTTTCTTGTAAAATTTGACATTAGAATTAGTAAACACACTTGGGATAACCTATCACACCATTTATAATTATCACATGATCATTATTACCCTATAAAATGATCTTGATACCCAATTAGGCCACCATATCTCTCTTTACTCTCTAGGCCTTTGACCTACAAGTCACATTAGGCCTTGAAACTGACCTTCATTCTTCTTTCCATGCACTCACCACATCAATCACATGATAAAGAAACATATAACATGAAAAATTACTAATTTTAATCTTTTATAATTCTTGACAACACTTCATGGTAGTTCATTGGGTTAGGTAGGGTCTAGAACTAGTCTAGTTGCACGTTAAGTCTATAGGTATTACCCCTATAAACTCATCTTAAAACACACCTAAGTGATTTAATGCCTTGTATTCATACCCAAAAAACCCTATACTAAATTTTATTCTTCTATGCATCCATTTCATTATGCCACTAATATCATACCTTCTCATAATGTCTCTTCATGTAATGACCAGTGTCATGACTAGGCTTCTCAATCACTTGAAGTTTGACAACTAAGCTTGAAACACTTATTGATGATTTTAAAACCTAATCACATTCCTTTAATTATCCTTACATATTTACACGCCTCTTCATTCTCATCATGCACATGTTTGTTATGACTAAGCTTCTCAAGACACTTAGTACTCAAAACATGCTTACCTTGACCTAATCATCAAACCTCTTTGTGACAACACTAACATTCATCAAGCTAACCTAAATAATGATATTGACCTTAGAATAATAAAAAATTATCCTTCAAATTATCTCTTACCACATGGCTTTCTTGTTACACACCACTTCACCATGCATCTTTACTAGATGTACCTTGACATCAATGACATCACCCTTCACCTTTAAATCAATGACATCAACCTTGGAATTGAAATAAATGACAACACTTCTCAACTATATTAAAATTTAAAAGTGTCTAATTATATATTTAGTGTCTAAAAATTCCCCCTTTTATTTTAATATTTAAATTAAAATAATGTTAGAGTAAAAGGATAAAAAGATGTACCCTAGTGTGTAAACATGTTTGGTCTTTGGGATAAGGATCCAAGTGAATAAATTATTCCATAAAAACCAACAATTAACATGTATAAATAAATTTATATATTTAAAATTAAATTTTAAATGGATTAAATATATAAAAATTTTAAAAATTGAAGAGCAAGGAAGGATTACACCTATAGGTGGGTGAACTATATTGCACTTTGAAAATTTGGATATGTGATTCCTTATAAAGAATTATATATTGAGATTTATCATGAAAAAAATTAAAAATTTCATGTAATTACTAGGTATTAAGTCAAGGTGATGTAGAGGGAGAAAGAGAAATAATCACTTCGTAACTTTCTTTCTTCAAGAATATCTCCTTGTAGTGTTCACAATGACAAATAGTAATTTTTTTAAGAAATTCATATGTTTTATAGTAAATATAATAAATTTTATAGAGACCCTTTATCTTATTATTATTATATGTAAATTTTTAGATTCATAATCTCAAGGGAAGTACACCAACTTACTATTATACCTCATAATTACACCTCTTCTTGTAACCCTCCTAAGACACTTTTTCAAGTGATTTGAAAAGTACATAGAGGTTCATAATAAAAATATATATTTTTATATACCCATTAAGTTCTTACAACTCCCTACCAAGTTTCATGAACCAAATCCTAAGGTAGATACAATAACTTTACCTTACCTTTATCCAATTAGGCCTCAATTAGGTCTCCTTACCTTCAAAACTAAGTTTTAGCTCTATAACAATCCACATGGGAAAATAATACATGGAATTAATCATTTTCACATGTAACCTATACCAAAATATAGGCTAAATTTTAAAAAATTATAACTACCCAAACCAAGAAATGGTGAAAGACCCTAAACTAGGTTTTTATAGAGTCAGAGAGGTACATATTTGATGTTTTCAAATGAAAAAGAGTGTTTAAAAGAATTTTTTTAAAAATATAAGGTATTTTAAAAAAAATTAAAAATTATTTTAATGGAAACATACACTCTTAAATTTAAATTAAGCTTAGAACTCACAATTGCTCTCTTGACTGTCCACCAAAACATAGGGTGCATGACTGTGTTGATAGAGTTTAAGTTTTGGATGAATTTTAAAATTAAAAATGGTTTTATGAGAATTAAAAAAAATAAATAAATTTAATAAAAACTTAAAACACCATTTAAACATTTAAAATTATTGATAACAACAAAAGAGACCCTCTAAGTCACTTGAAAGTGGACTATGACACACAAAATTATCTTTAAGCTTGGTTTCCTCTTTCTTGACCTTTAGATTATTATTTATAATGAAAAATAGAGAAATAATACACTAATAAAATTTTAATTAACTTAAAAATACCAAAATTTTAATTTAAAACGTGATTAAATACCTATTGTCATTCATTAACATGCTTATTCTGCTCATGCATATACAAAATTCTTTACAAGAGCCTTCTTCATGTAATTTGAACCCTTATTCTCCATTTGTTAGAAATTTAAACTTATTCATACATTTAATAATGATTAATTCTATCCTATATATGCCTTTTAAGTTCCTATAAAATCTCCAACTACTTTTTTTTTCCTCCAACATAGGCTTATGTAAGAACAATGTGCATTCTTGAACGCTACAAGTAAGTTTGAACATAAGATATAAGACCATAAAGGTGTAAAAACTCTAAAATAAATTAAAACACATTTAATACACATAAAATAACAAATATAAATCATTATAACCTAATAAAGTCAAGCTAAATATCTAAAAACCAAAGTAATACATTCAAAAATTTGAATTTGGCAGTTTAGCATGAAAATGCCTAGAAGGCTCAAATTCAAATTTGAAGACCAACTAAGACCTATGAATGACTCATACATGATCTTAGATACTGATAATATTTTTCTAAGACTCAAAAGAAATGAAACAAACCAAAATTATGTATTTGGATTGATGTTCCTACATCATACTCCCTAAGAATAAGAAATTGACTCATGAACTCTTATTCATGAGGTCTTCAAGAGTACCTCCATGTTTAATAATGTCACTTGTTGTCATAAAATTGGAATAATATATAGGAGGATGTTTCCACTTAAATAAATATTTATATTACACTTTTCCTCTTGTTCTCTTTACAACTTTCCTATCCAATATAATTTTAATTTCTTCTTATTTTGCTTGTGGTAGATGATCTACCCACTCTTGGACTATTTTGTCTTTCCTTATATATGGTTTATCATACATAAATCCTTCCTTATATGGATTAAAGTTATAAAAATTGAATATAGGAGATATCCTGATGCCACTAAGTAATTCTATTTCATAAGCATTATTGGAAAACTTCCTTATGACCTTGCATGGGCCAATTTTCTTCATCTTCAACTTGTTGTATTCACCTTTGGGAAATATTTTATTCCTCAAGTGAGCCAATACCATATCTCAAATATATAAATTGACCTCTCTCCTATTCAAATAAACAAGTTTTTTTTTATTTTTTCGTACTTATCTATGTTTGTTTCTTCACTTGCTCATGCACCTCTTTCATGGAAATCCTAAAATCCTCTCTCTCAACATTTTTTTTCCATTTTACCTAAGGTTATTAACTCAAATACTCCTTTTGTGTCAATATCATAGACCAATTAAAATGGGCTCTTACCAATGATCTTATTGGTTAATTCATTGTAAGCAAACTTCACTTTAGGCAATACCAAGTCCCATTATTTAGTATTTTCCTTTGTCAAACATATTATCAAGTTACCCAAAATTCTATTGACAACCTTAATTGAGTCATCTATTTTAAGGTGATAAGATGAGTTGAAATTCAAATTGGTTCCTATCTTCTTCCACAAGGTTCTCCAAAAGTTTCCTACAAATTATGTATCTCTATATGAAATAATGCTCTATGGTATACCATGTAATCTAACCACCTCCTTAAATAATAAATCAGCCATAGGTGTAGCATCATTGGTTGTCTTTCAAGGTATGAAATGGGCCATATTGGAAAATATATCCACAACAACAACTATATAATCATGCACTCTTTGAGTTCTTATAAACCCCATAACAAAATCCATGTTAATTGAATACCAAGGCCTATTTTGTATTGATAAAGGTGGGTATAGGACTACATTAATACTCTTCCCCTTCACATATTAATAAAATTTGAATCTTTCCACAAAATTTCTCACATCTACTTGCATATTCAACCAATAGTAGTGATTACTAAGCTTATTTAAGGTCTTATCAAGAATAAAGTGACCAAATAAACATTCATAATGTTTTTCCTTGATCAATTTATTGCTCATTGAACTTCTTGGCACACATAGTTTAAATCCTTTTGAATAACAAACTATCTTAAATCATATACTCTATCCAAGTTTACTTGTTTCATGTATTAGATTAATTTCAATCTACATATGAATTTTAAATCTAAATCAATTTCATATAACTCCTTAAGTGACTTTATTCCTCCACTCTCAAGCTAAATTTCACTAATTCTCCTACTTAAAGCATTTTCTACCTTATTTGTTTATCCCTTATTATGATTGATGATAAATGTGATGTTTTTCAGGTACTCCACCCACTTAATGTGCCTTTTATTAATATTTTACTAATTGGTTATGAACTAAAGATCATGTTTATCCATGAATATAATAAACTCCTTTGGTATTAAATAGTGTCTCCACTTCCTCAAGGCTTAGACCATGGCATAAATCTCAAAGATGATAAGTTGAAAACCATTTATTGGCCTCATTTAAATTATCACTAAAGTTATATGTCTTCCATCTTGAATTAATATATCTCCAATAGCCACTCCACTTACATCACACTCAACTTGAAACACTTTGTTAAAATCAAGAAGTACCAACACTGGCTATTCTGTTATTCTTTTTTTCTAAAACTAAATTTTTCTCTCAACTATATCAATCCATACAAACTTATTTTTAACTCCTCTAATAGTATCAATAATGGGTGCACAAATCCCAATAAAATTTCTTATATAAGTTAACTAAGCCATGAAATCTCCTTACCTCTTGGCTATACTTAGATTTGGCCACTCAATTATGGACTTCACCTTATCTTTATCGATATTCAACACACCTTGTGAGATGACAAAATCAAGGTAAACAAGATCTTTATTAATTAATAAACATTTATTGAGGTTAATCAATGACCTCTCATCATACAACCTTTGCATAACCATCTTCAAATGTTGAATATGTTCCTCTTCTCTAGGGATGTAAATAAAAATGTCATCTAGATACACAATAACAAATTTACCAATGAATGGATTAAATACCTCATTAATGAGTCTAATGAATGTGCTTGGGCATTATTAAGACCAAATGGCATGATAAGCCATTAATACAATACCTCATTTGTCTTGAAGGTAGTCTTCCATTCATCTCCTTCTCATATTCTTATTTGGTGATAAACACTCTTAATATCTATCTTGGAAAATTAGTTAGAACTCCTCAAAAAATCCATCAATTCCTAAATTCTTAGAATGGTAAATATATACATTATGGCTATCTTTTTGATTTATCTTGTATCTATACACATCCTCCAATCTCCTTCTTTATTGAGAACTAGTATAGTTGGCATTGAACGTTGGCTGAGACTTTCCTTGATCAAGCCCTTATCAAAGAGGTCTTGAATTTTATTTTTTATTTTTGCATTCTCTTATGGAATCATCTTGTACACAACCTTATTAGGTAAACTAGCACTTGGGATAAAATCAATGTGATGACTGATGCTTCTAATAGGTGGTAGCTCATTGGGAAGTTCATCCACCCTTATATCAACATATTCTTTCAACATATATTGAACCTCTTGAGGTAATTCATTTATATTAGTGATTTTTACAATAGTATTTAGTTTTATCACAACTCTAAAGACCATTTATTTTTATTTCAAAGTGTACAAGAACTCCTTTCTACTTACCATCATGACACTCACATTGGTTCTTTGTCCATGATCTTATTCTTTGAGTGTAAACATTATATGGCTAATGCCATCCTTTTCCAAGGTGTATATATTCTTTATACCTATATATTATTTATACCATCATGTGTAGTTTTCATATCATATTGTTAAGGCCTTTCTAAGAGCACATGACACATGTTCATTAACATTATGTCACATAATACATTATATCCTCTAATCTAAAATTATATCCAAAATTTCTCATTTATAATAACTTGTTACCCCTTTTATGGCCATGAGACATTGTATGGATTTGGATGTGGTATCCTTTTCAAGCCAAGTTTCTCTACCATATAAATTTCCACTAGATTATTTATGTTACTAGAATCAATGACTAACTTATATCACTTACCATAACATTTACCTGTTGTCTTGAGTCTTCCTTTGGGTAGGCTCCTTCTCTCTAGGTGGTTTGATCAGCACTCTTCTCATCAATAATGATTCACCCAATTATGGTTCCTCAATTTGAGATGGAGAATCTAAACTCTCTTTCTATCCTTAAACTATTTGATTTCTATTTTCAGTTCTTGATCCACTATCTTGAGCATTCTATGGAAATTACCAAAACCTATGACCAACAAACTTATTGCATTTAAAAACTTACCAGTGAATCCACTTGATTCTCTACCTCATTATTTGTATCCACCTCTAAAGTATGGTCTCCTTCTTCTAAATCTACCTCTTGAATTATATTCATTTTCTTTAATTATACTAGGTTCTAAATTAGTTCTTTGTGATGTGTTTCTTCCTCCTTGCTGACCTATGCCTCTATAATTTATGACATTGCCTCTATTTTTTTGTGTTTGTCTTCTATTCAACTTGTCTTCAGCTTTGAAGGCATATTAATAACACTCTTCAAGTGTTCTTAGACTTAATAAATTGAGTTTATCTTAAAGTTTGTATCTCAACCCATTGAGATAATTATCTATCTTCTCCATATCTTATTCCATATGACCAGATATGATGGTCAACTTTTAAAATTATTTGATATATTCTTTAACACCCATCTCCTTTATCTTTAAACTATGCAACCTCTTGAACAAGTTAGTGTGATAATCACTGGGTAAGAATTTTTCCTTCAGTTTAGCTACCATCATATCCTAATATTTTATCTTAGTCTTACCTTTTTTTCTTCTTTCATCTTACACATAGTCCCACTAAAGGGTTGAATGTCCTTTTTATCTTGGTTCAATAAAAATTCACCTTGTTCTCATTTGGTACACTTTCATTTTGTAATCTAATAAATAATATATTCTCCATCAAGGCTTCTTTAATATGTGGGAATTTATATTTTAGATTTAGACCCGTGTCCCATGACTACCTTTAGTATCCTATCTATTCCTTCTTCATCTTAAAATACTTATTTTTCTTCCTCCTTTGGTGTCTTTGGTTCTTATTCTTCCCTGTCACTAACATCCCCTAATATCACTCCTCTTATTTGATTTACCTCTACTACTATCAACCTTGTATAAAAAAGCACTATCAGGTTTCTCAACTCCTTTAGGATTGCATATTCAATTTGAATACCTACTCTTCCACCTCCTTTTGTATTCCTCTTTGGTGTCATTTTGGCTTCTTGATACAGGAACATCATTACTTGACTTGTGTTGTTTAGGAAATTATAGTTTTATCAAGTGTCAATGTGGTAAATTATCATTTTGAGGTATTTTAAGGCTATTAGGAGTCTAATCACACACTTTTTAATGTTATCCAAGTGTTTAGAGGTGTCTAGGTAGGATAGTTTTCAAATTTGGCATTTTCTCACCAAATTCAATAATTTGAATTTTTGAATTTGTCAAGCATTGTATAGGAATTTTTGTGTGTATTAATGGATGAATAAATTTTATGTTTTTAAGGTAAAATTATTAAATACACAATTTTTATATACCATGGACCCTAGGTCACATATGTATATAAAATTAATCTTGATATTGGTGTCAATGTGCAAACTTTCTTGTAAGTCATAGTTAGAAGGTCTAAATTTGGTTAGATTAGTTATAGTTGATAAAAAAACTCATAAGTTTTTGGATTATTATCATTTTTTGGATTAATTATTTTATTATAAGTTAAATTCCTAAGAAATAAATAATGGATTCTCTCAAGTTTGAAAATAAGTATCTGTAACTTTATTTTCCCGTATATGTACATGGAGAATGACTGAGTCTAGAATACTCAATTAAGGAAGATATAATAATGATATACTTATGATTATTTATATGTAATTTATGATTCTATTTATTTTTTATTTAATGTGATTTTATAATTAATTTTTTTATTTTCACACCACTTTGCTTAGTAGATAATATAGCCTTGTTGAGATAATGCTTGCATAGACAATCAAATACAGAGTATTGTAAATATGTGTAGTAGAGGCATAAAAGTGTGTGTTTAATGATTAAAAAATGTGTGTGTATAATTTATATGGAATAATAATATTTAAAAAAAATTAAAACCCTTATTGGAAGATTAAGTCTCAAGATCTTGCTCTCAGACCCTTGTAAACTATGACTATATACACAGTGAGACCAAGAACGTTATAGAAATATTGAACAGATGTGTGATGGTGGAAAATTAATGATTTTGAAAGGTTAAATTAGGTTATATATACCTATAAAAACCTTCAAAAAATATGGAAACACCTTTGGGAATATAAAACCTCAAAATGCTTACTCTTGGGTTCACATAGACCATGTCAATCTTGAACTAGGGTTTTGGAAGAAAAATAAATTTATAAGGTGTTTCCACTAATGAAAATTTTTTATTTTTTTTATTTTATAGTTTTAAATTTATTCCAATATATTTTTAAGGTTTTTATTTGATTCTTTACAGATGTGTATAGTTGTAGAGGATTATGTGTGACTAAGTGTGAAGAAGGTCTAATTTGGCCTAAATAGAGACCTAAATGGACTAAAATAAGTGAATTCAAACTATATTTTGATTAAAAATATTTTGTATGAATAAAAAATTATAGAGGGTGTCATATTTTTTCATTAGTTTCTCAAAATTAGTTTATACTAGACTATACAAGAGCAAAAAGCCTAAAAAAGGCTATTAGGACTGTCTACTTAAAGGGAAGAAGTTGCAAAGGTTATGAAAGAAGTGATGAGGGTTTTTGTGAATAAAATTATGGATACAATAATAATATAATGATCATGTTAAATGTGATAATAAACAATAAAAAAATATTGAACCTTTGAATCATTGAATGGGTAAGGTAACCTCAAGAACCTTTGTCAAAGAGTTGTTTTGAAACAAGGTATAACATTGTGAGTTTGTTTATGTTTCCTATGAGTAATTTGGTATCAGAGATTAATATATATTTTTAAGGTATTAAGGACACATGGTAGGTAAAGTATGAGGAAAAGTGGCATCCAAAATAAGGTTATAAGTAGTTGATGCATTGGTAGTTGAGGTAAGGAACTTGTAGGCAAGGTTGCAAGACATGGAGTTAGCTCAAAGGAGAGAGATGAACATGGGTGATGTGAGGGAGAGGATGATAGTAATTATGAATAATTATTGGAGTAATGAGATTAAGGTATATTTTAAGATGGATTTATAAGAGTAGTTTTTGGAGTGACTTCAAAACCCAATATGGAGGTGCTTATGTATGAGGGCAATCTTAACGTGGAAGAGCTGGTTGATTGGATCATATCCATTGAAAAGTAATTTGATTATTAATAGGTTAAATATGAAAAGAGGGTGAATTTTTAAGTGACAAGGTTGAATGGTCATGTATCCTTGTGGTGGGATGACATACAAGAGGAGAGAAGAAGAATGGGAAAAGAGAAGATAAGGTTATGGGATAGAATGGTGGCCAAAATGAAAGGTGAATTCATGCATAAGGACTATCAGACCCTCTTTTTTAGGAGGCTAAAAAATTTAATGAAAAAATACATGACTGTGAAAGAGTACATAAAGGAATTTTACAACCTAACTATTTGAGTAGGACATATAGAGGAGGGTGGAGATAAAGTTGTTAGGTACATCAATGGCTTGAATTTTATCATTAAAGATGAGATTAGTATTTTTTCACCCAAAATATTAGAGGAGGCCTATAAATATGCATCAAGGTTAGAGGATAAGTTTACTAGAAGGTAAATTTAATAGAATAGAGGGATAGGTGGTAGAATCTATAGAGGTAGAGGCCAACAAGAAGGAAAAGGATAGCCATGTAATAGAAGTCAATGAAAAGAAGTTGATAAAAAATCTAAGAGTTCAAATCAATCCAATAGAGGTGGTTATGGATACAAAGGTGGAATATCATATGGTAGAGGAATATGTTATAGTGGGTTTCAATGCAAGTGCTTCAAGTGTAATAAATTTACAAGATATAGGTCATATGAGTGTCTTGAAGACATTCAAATAGGTATCTCTTTAAGTGAGAGTAAAAAAAAGTGGTTCAAAAAGAGGAGGAAAGTGTAGATTCATTTACAAATTATGTAGAAGAACCTAAAATAGGGGAGAGCTTGCTGATGAGGAGAGTACTTTTGAAGACAATCCATGAGGAGAGAAAACCACCATAAAGAAATATGTTATTCAAGACCATGTGCAAGAGCAAAGGTAAATGTTTTAAAGTCATAGTTGATAATGATAATATGGATAATGTTGTGTCTTATTTTATGGTAGCAAAACTAGGATTATAAAGTAACAAACATCCAAATCCTTACAAATTTTCTTGGATTGAAAATAGTCATCAATTCCTAGTGAATGAACAATGTTGTGTAGACTTATATAAATGTGGGTATAAAGACAAAATCTTATGTGATGTGATTCTTATTGATTTATGTCACATAATCCTTGGTAGACCATGAAAATATGACAAGATATCTATGCATTATGAGAGAGACAACACTCACACCATTGAGAAGGATGGTAGCAAACACACACTAACCCCATTGAAAGAGACACCAAGTAGTGTGAATATGTTTTGAGAGAAGGAATACTTACCAAAATACATTGGTTGAAACAAAGAGAACAATAGTATGATAGTTGAGAGAAAGATCCAAGAGAAAGGCAGTGTATTATAAGTTGACAAAGTAATGAAAGAAGAGGGTAAAATAGTTGCCAAGATTTATACGGAGTTGATTGCAAGCAACAAATAACTATTATAGTAAGCCTAACAAGATTATTTATTTTCCAATGAATAGCTAAAAAGGATATTTGTATACTTATCCCATCAATTTTCCTTTATATAAAGCATGGAGTATCTAGATAACTTTGCTAAGAAAGTAAGCATGTTGAGAGATTTGGCTACAATAAGTGAGATGATTGATCAGGTGGAGAGTGAACAATAGAGAGAGAAAGATAATTCCATTTAATAATGTGACATTATTTTAGATGATAATATGACACAACAAGACACAATAAAAAAAGTAGTATATCTAAACATAGCAAAGATAAGTATGCAAGTGAAACATAATTACTTCATAAAATTAAGTAATGTGTTGGTTGTGATTAAATTATGTGTTTAATGTGTAGGTTTGTTTTATGAGAACATGAATATGCTAAATATGATTAGGTTGAAGATAAAAATTCATAGAGGTAACCTCAAAGGAGGAAGCAAGGTGGCATTGGTAAAAGAATAAGGAGGTTTATGTTTCACTCATATACCTTTGGATCCATTAGGAGGTGACATTTCATTTTTTAAGAGAGAGAGAGAGAGAGAGAGAGAGAGAGAGAGAGAGAGAGAGAGAGAGAGAGAGAGAGAGAGAGAGAGAGAGAGAGAGAGAGAGAGAGAGAGAGAGAGAGAGAGAGAGAGAGAGAGAGAGAGAGATGTTGAGGATGAATTCAATTCAAGCTAACAAAAATTTTAGGGACAATTTCTTTTGTAACTGAGTAGTATGATATAGGAGCATCATTACTTGAATTGTGTTGTCTAGGAAATTTTGGTTTGAGAAATGTTCAAGGTGGTAAATTAGAATTTTTAGGTTTTTTTTATGTCTATTATAATTATAATCACACACTTTGGAATGTTCTCCAAGTTTCTAGAGGTTTTTAGGTAGGCTAGTTTTCAAATTTGGCATTTTCCTGCAAAATTCAATAATTTGAATTTTTGAATTTGTCAAGCATTATATAGGATTTTTTGTGTGTGTGTTAAGGGATTAATAAATTTTATTTTTTTAAGGTTAAATTATTAAATACACCATGTTTATATACCATGGTACTTATGTCACATATGTATGGAAAATCAATCTTGATGTTGGTGTCAATATGCAAACTTTCTTGCAAGTGACCATTAGAAGGTCCAAAGTTGGTTAGAGTGTTTATATATGATTAAAAATTCATAATTTTTTTCTTATTTTCAGTTTTTTTATTAATTAATTTATTATATGGTTCAATAACCAATAAATAAATAATTGATTCTCTCAAGTTTGAAAATAAGTGTATGCAACTTTATTTTCCTATATATGTACATGGAGAATGACTGAGTTTACAATGCTCAATGAAGGAATATCTAATAATTATATTATTATGATAATTTATATGGAATTTATGAGTCTATTTATTGTTTATTTTATTTTATTTTAATTCATTTATTTTTTTTCACACCACTTTGCTTAGTAGATAATACAATCTTGTTGAGATAATGCTTGCATAGACAATGAAATACAAAGTATTATACAAATGTGTAGAAGAGGAATAAAATGATGTGGTTAATGATTAAAAAATGTGTGTGGAGAATTAATATGGAATAAAAATATTTTAAAGAGTTTTAAAACCCTTATTGTAAGATTAAGTCTCAATATCTTGCTCTTAGACCCCTCTAGACTATGACTACATACACAATGGGACCAAGAATGTTATAGAAATGTTGAATAGATGTGTGATGGTGTAAAATTAACATTGGAAAAGGTTAAATTAGGTTATATATCTATAAAAACCCTAACATAATTTTTAAACCCCTTTGGGAATCTAAAACCTCAAAATGCTTGCTCTCAGGTTCACACAGACCTTGTCAACCTTGAACTAGGGTTTTAGAAGAAAAATCCATTTATAAAGATTTTTAATTGATAAAATTTATTAAATTTTTTTAATTTTATATGTTTTCACGTATTAAAATATATTTTTAAGTTTTTTATTTCATTTCATATGGATATGTATAGTTTTAGAGGATTGTGTGTGACTAAATGTGAAGAAGGCCTAATTAGGCCTAAACAAACACCTAAAAGTACTAAATCAAGTAACTTACAAGTATATTTTGGATAATAAATATTTTTGAGACATAAAAAAATATATATTTTATCATTATTTTCTCAAACTTAGTTTGTATTAGACTGTACAAGAGGAAAAAGCTTTAAAAAAGGCTACTAGGATTGTCTACTTAAAGGGAAGAAGTTGCAAAGGTTATGAAAAAAGTGATGAGGGGTCTTTTGAATGGAATTATGGATATAATAAGAATATAATTATCATGGTAAAGGTAATAATAACCAATAAATAATTATTGGACATTTGAATCATTGAATGGGTAGTGAACCTTAAGAACCTTTGTCAAAGAGTTGTTTTGAAACAAGGTATAAAAGTGAGCTTATTTATGTTGCCTCTACATCACTTATTCACTAAAAATTAACATAAAAAAAACAATTAACTCTTATAATCAATATTTTTAACCTTATTTGATCCTATTTCAAGTACCCAACCTAATCTAATGCAGAGGGAGAGAGAGAAATAATCACTTGGCAACTTTATTTCTTGAAGACTATCTCCTTGTAGCCCTTCACAATGACAAATCCTTATGTTTTTATAAAATACCATGGGATATATTAAATATAATAATTTTTACATATACCCTTTATCCTCCTCTTATTCTATACAAAGTTTTAGACTTAAACTCTCAAGGAAAGTAGACTAAATTACTATTGTACCTCACAATTAGGCCTCTTCTTATAGCCCTTCTAAGATAATTTATTTGGTTATTTGACAATTAAATAGAGTTTAAAAACAAAAAATGGTATTTTTATATACCCATTAAGGTCTTACAACTCCATACCAAGTTTCATGAACCAAATCCTAAGGTAGATGCATTAACTCTACTTGACCTTTCTCCAATTAGGCCTTAATTAGGTCTATTTGCCTTCAAAACTGAGTTTTTGATTTGGAAATATCCAAACATACCAATAATATATTAAGTTTTTGATTCAACTTATGGTAATTAATACCAAGCTATAGGTTAAATTTTAGGATCTTAAACAAAGTAGAACTACCTGAACCAATACAAATACCCTAGATATGAATTTGATGTTTTCAAATTAAAAAGATATTTAAAAGACTAGAAACTTTTGTATTATTTATTTTCCAACCATTTAAACCTTATTGGAGTGGAAAAAAACACACTAGAATGGTAATTAGGCTTAAAACTCATAATTACTCTCTTAATTGTCCACCAAAACATAGGGTACATGATTGTATTGACAGAGTTTAAGTTTTTGAAGAATTTTAACCTTAAAAATGGCTTATTAAAAATTAAAAAAAATTAAATCAATTGAATGCAAACTTAAAAAACCATTTAAACCTTTAAAATTCTTTATAATAGCAAAATATACCCTTCAAGTTACTTGAAAGTGGACCTTGACACACATAATTATCTTTAAGCCTAGTTTCCTATTTCTTGACCTGTAGATTAGTATTTCTAATGAAAAATAGAGAAACAATAAGATAATAAAAAATTAATTAACTTACCAATATCAAAAAATTTATTCAAAATGTGATTCAATAGCTATTATCATTCATTAACATGTTTATTCTACTCATGAACACACAAAATTCTTGACAAGAGCCTTCTTCATACAATCTAAACCCTTCTTCTCTATTTATTGGATATTTAAACTTATTAATACATTGAATAATTATTAATGTTAACCTCTCTATTCATTTTAATTTACTATAAAATCTCCAACTACTTCTTATTTGCCTCCAGCATAGGCTTATGCAAGAACAATATGCATTCTTGAATGATACAAGTAAGTTTTAATATAGGATATAAGAAGACAAAGGTGTAAAAAATATACATTAAATTAAAATACATTTAATACACCTAAATTAACCAATATAAATCATTATAACCTAAAAAAAAACAAATAAACACCCCAAAACCAAAGAAACACATTCAAAAATTTGAATTTGGCATTTTAACGCGAAAATGCCTAGAAGGCTCAAATTCAAATTTGAGGACCAAATAAGACATATAAGTTACTCGTACATGATATTATATAATATTAAATCCCTATAAGACATAAAAACAATTAAACAAACAATACAAATTCATTTGGAGTGACGATCCTACATCACAAGGGGCATGGGTTTTGAAAATAAATGCCCAAGCCCTCATGAGGAGGGAGTAGTGTTAGGCCATTGAATGATGAATAACCTCAACCACACTACTCATTTATCTAACCTTGAACATAAATATGTAAATTAAATCCTATATTAGACTCATTTAGGTTAAATCAAATATTTTATATGAACTTATAGATTCAAAATGTTCTCTTCTTAGTACCATCAATGTCACTGTAATGCCATAATATGAAAATATAAAGTTATAATAATTTGTACATAAATAATGTTCATGATAGATAATTTGATCCAATTTGTGCCAGCATAATATGTAATGTTATACATATATATCTTATTTTTTACCAAATTATAAAAAAAGGAAGCTATAACTCATGTTACTATAAAAATGGTTGCATATGCATTGCATATGCCCCAATTTTATCTCGATCTATAAATATCTATCCTATAATATGAACCAAATTGATAATATTAAACTAATCTAAACTATGTGAATATTTTAAAACATCCTAGAATATTAATTATCTATATGTGGATGCCTGAACATATATGTAAATCCCACAAATATGTTCCCCTTTTGAGGTGAAGAATGTAGTCTATGCATTACTCATATTTAAATAAAATAGTTAACCACATTAAGTTATATAAAAATGATGTAATCATTTAAAAACATATACTAACATGAACATATGTCATCATAGTATAAATTTATCATCAAAACATATATTAAACATGTATTATAAGGCATATGAGTGCCATGTTAATATAGATATATAAATTATGCATGTAGTAGTGATCATCATAGATATAAGTAGTGAATAGTAACCTACACAAGAAAGGTGCATGATATAGATCACACTACCAAAAACTTAGTAGACAATCCTATATGTATCCAATAATAAGCACAAATTTTCATGGACATGACACACAGAATAAAATCACATGAAATATCACTCAATTTTACACAATAATGCAAGGTCTATACAAATAAAAAGTCATAGAAGAAGGTAAAAGGCCCAAAGAAAGAGTCTGAGCAAAATCAATAAGATAAGGCAAGGCCAAATAAAAAGTAACATGATTACACACTTAATAAAATCATTTCAAACTAAATAAATAATAATTAATGGTTATCCTATATAAAATTAAATAACAACAATGAATCATAGAATAAGTCAAACTAGTCTACACTATCCATCTATGTCAACATCACAACATAAAAAAGTAGCATATCCATTAAAATGTAGAATTTTAAAGAATATAATCAAGATAAATGTATTTTTAAGTAATAAATTTATCTTAATATTATATATGTAAAGGTCATATAAATATATAACCTATAACAATGTGACCTATGGACTGAGATTTCCCTATCATTGGCATGGCACTCGGGTAAAGGAATGTCCTATATCTATGCATCCATGCACCATGTAAAACCTATATGACCTAAATTTCAATCATATATATGAATTAATTTATGTACATATGTAAAATATATTTAATTTAACATACACATTATAAATAACATAAATGAATAATGTAAAACTAGAAAATGTGTCATGCTTAAGTCTTGATTTTTTTTTTAATATATTATTTTTGAACTTTTGAAATATTTAGAATACATATATAGAATAAATGAGATAAAAGTGGTAATTATATTAAATATAAAAATATTAAGGATCAAAAAAATATATATAACATGTTAATGAAAAATGTGCACCAAATGTAATAACATGGAAATATGGAAGAAGTGAAGGTAAGCAATATGCCTCCACTATATATGTACATAAAAATAATGTAGCTCAAGAGAGAATGTGGAGATAATAATATACATTCCCATATTTTGAAATAATTATTTTATCCTCATGTAATATTTATATTTAAATGTATTAATTAAGGCCATAATGAGTATGGATAGTCAGTATGCAAAGCTGAGAAATTAGTATGCCACAAAAGAATGTGCAAAAGTAGGATGTTATTGTATATTATGTATCATTACAAGATATATGTCATAAGAATCTATATTAGGATAAAAATTCATAAGAAAATATCCATAATAAAACATCCATGTGAAAATAAATTTGAGAGCTAGAAGAATGATCAATACAAGTCTATATAAACACATAAATGTCAAAATAGAAGAGTAAAAGAAATATGTAATCAATGGAGCATGAAGAATAAATGTAAAAAGGACTATGTGGTGATTAATTAAAAGGTATAATAATTACTATTTTCATACATAGTCCCTATAATAAGTGTTAAAAATTTTTATTGTCATGGATAATTATTATTAAATGTATATGAGGTATCTATGTTAGAAT